>OY720452.1:36372610-36870110 GCA_963082715.1 Harpalus rubripes | reverse complement strand
GACATATGATTTCATGGTCTAGAATTAACTGCTGTTCTTGCAAGGTGAGTTTGTAAATGTTTTGATATCCTGGATATTCCACATCATGATTTTATTGTGATCTACATTGGTTTGGTTGATTCTTCTAAGTTTTTTGATGCTGGTTTGGTTTTAATGTGTTTATCTAAGAGCCCAGGTTTTTTTTCAATTTTTCAGTTATGTTCTTTTTCTGTGTATTAGGTGTGGCTGATGCCTGTATGTATTTACCTCCTTTTCTGGGCTTTTTGTACGGTTGAGTTTCAGGTGCGTTGATTCTATCATTCGGTAAATTTTATTTACATTATCTACAGTTTCCACTTCGAGTACGCATGCAACTTCTATGAGTTAAGTGTTAAGCAAGTCTTTAACAGATAGAGATTTCCTTCTTAATAGAGTAGTTTTTGGTTCATATTCTAAGTTGTTGTTTGAAGGATCACTGGTATCTTCAAGGAAGTCTGAGTATTTGTATCCTGTATCATTGATGAAAAGGATGGTTTGGTGCAGATATTGTCTAAATTCACTTAAATTATATCTATAAATTTTAACTAAAAATATTCGCAGCTTAACTGTTTGACGGCAATGTTACCTTTCTCATATTTCAAGTCTTTACTATTTATGATAGAAGTCGCTCTCCGCTCGAGACGTTCTCAGGCGTTTCGCCTAGAGTTAGCAGCCTGAGTGCTGCGATTTCACAGTACAGGGCCGGATCAGGACAGTATGTTCCATACATTAAGTCAGCGCGAACGTGAAAATCGCAGCCTGAGTGCTGCGATTTCACAATACTGTGGAGTCAGTAGTGGCCGCGAGTTGTGTACCGCGGCAGATGCTAAGAAGTCGGATGGCCTCGTCCGGCGTGACAAGGCGCCGACAGGTCCGGATCAGGACAATATGCCCCTCACACTGTCAGCGCGAACGTGAAAGTCGCAGTCTAAATGCTGTGGTTTCACAGTACAGTCGAGTCAGCAGCGGCCGCGAATTGTGTACCGCGGCAGAGGCTGGGACGTCGGATGGCCTCGTCCGGCGTGACGAGGCGCCGACAGGGCCGGATCAGCGCAGAATGCTCCTTACATTAAGTCAGCGCAAACGTGAAAGTCGCAGTCCGAGTGTTGCGATTTCACTCTATAGCTGAGCCAGTACGAACCGCGAGGCGAGCATTGCCGTAGAGGCGGGCTATTCAGAGGGCCACTTCGGGCGTGATTCGACGTCGACTGGGTCAGACCAGGGCAGGGTGCTCCAAAAATCAGATAACGACGGTTCACCTGAGACCCGACCCGACTCAACAGAAAAATAAGAGTTTTTCCTGTATCCAGCTGTGAAAGGTATTTGGTCGTTCTTTTATCTTCCGGATTGTCAAAAGAGGACCTCGACAATCTTGCCAGCAAATACAATTTGCCGGAAAACCGCAAAACCGTACTTCCTCCGAGGATGAACCCGGAGATCGAACCCAACATGAACACTCTGTACACCCTAAGAGACACTACACATCCATAATACCAGCCTCATCTAGGTAAGGCATTAGCAGCTCTATGCTGCTCTATGAACGCTCTCCTCGATGAGATCGAATTTCCCAAACAAGCACAAAGAAAAAATCTTAGCAGGCAATGCGGACGCCGGGCGGTTGCTCTGCAGCCTTTTTAACGACATATCGTATAAAAGGCGACAACTCATTTTTCATGAACAATTAAAAAACATGGTAGCATCAGTCCCGCCAAGAAAATTTTTTTTCTTTGGCCCTGAGTTAAGGGAAAAGATTCGGTGTATGAAAGCTTTGGAGAAGGTAGGAAATGACCTTCGGCCAACACAGCCCTCCATTCCTCGGCATCGGCCTAGGGCACCTCTAGGTGTTCATAAAACAAGGGGGGAGGAGGTAATAAACCATAGCATACTACTGATACCCTTATACTTCATTCTTCGATTGGCGAAACAGCCTTAATGGATTAAGCCATTAAAGAGCTCTCCGCTTTTGTCAAGTGCGAGCAATGTGTCAATCTCAAATACTTAAATCAATATATAATTGCGCCACACTTCAAATTGGAAGATCATCGAACCGCTCTAAGGCTAATTAGTTCCGAGTATTTTTTATCAACCGCGAACCTAAAAAATGCCTAATTTTCAGTGCCAATCCATCCGGAATCTCGCAAATTTCTGAGATTTATATTTGTATTTTCGCTTCTTATGTAAGTTCAACGGATAACTACGAAGCAGATAAAGAGTCGCGTCAATCTAGTGCCGAGACAGAATAATCTTTAATCCAGTACGCTTTCGATCGCGTAGAAGACACTCTCGGCCAACCAGATGTCGACCTGTTCTCGTCTCATATCAACCACAAATGTAACAAATATGTATCTTGGTGTAGAGACCCTAGGAGCTTCGATATTGATACATTCACCCTGAACTGGAAATACTTTCAGTTTTGCGCGTTTCCCCCCATTTAATTTAATTTTTAAGAAGAATTGTAGTTGTGCCACTCTGTCCTACACAGTCCACTTTTCTCCAAACTACTAACCGGACAAGTAGTTTACTTGAACCCATCTCCTGATTTATTGTCTTGTCCTTTCAGCAAAACTCACCCTTTGGCTCACCAACTTGCCCTGGTGGACACAAAATTATCTGGGACTCGTTCGTAATTAGAGATATTCCGGAAATAGCCATAGAAACCATAATCTCATCAGTTGCGGAGTCCATGGTTAAAGTCCTACCTCTCGTGATATATATTACGAGGTACCCTCTCTGGTGGAACTCTTGTACGAAGGAGAAGATTCCTTTGTATCACCCGTCTGCAAAAGATCGCAAAAGACCGTAATTACAAATACGGAGCTCTAAATTCCCCTAGGTCGGCACTCAGTGTTATTTTGCCTAAAGATCTAGAATGCGATCTGATAATAAAGAGATTCACGAAGGGTACGTCTCGCTTAAGACCAACCCAACCGAGACATGCTAATACATGGGTTCCCGTAGTATTATTCTCATTTATTGAAACTCTACCTTTAGATCTGACTATTCAGCAACTGTCGCAAAAGCTAGTCACACTTTTAACCCAGATCACGAGAGGTAGACCTCAGACCATGTCCGTAATTAAAACATCGAACATTACGGAAGATCGCCAGAGTATTCAAATTAACATAACGGACCCAACTAAAACATCATGAGTGAATAAAGTATAACCCACGTTACACATACCCCTTTTTTGGGAAAAACCGACACTCTGCGACGCGACGACCTTAAAAATGTATATCAAGATAACGGAACAATTTAGAGCACCGGATCAGGACTCGATTTTTGACACAATCAAAAAACCTCATGCCGTCGCAAACAAGCAAATGCTAAGTATATGGGTAAAGCAGAGGCTTGCATCAGTAGGAATTGATTCCCCAAAATTCAAACCCCGCACCACTAGCCATTCCTCTACCACCGCAGCAATGAGTCAAGGAGTTAGTTTGGAGGCGATATGTAGAACAGCGGATTTGTCAGAACGCACAGATACATTCGCTAAATACTATAATCGCGCCGTCTCTGATAAGACTGAATTTGCCAGAGCGGTACTGGGACTTAGTATGGCAAAATAATAATTTACAGTACTAATATTTTTGTTTTCTTGCATTGGACTCTGTATGATATTTACTTTAAGCTTTGCCTTTTTTCAATAAAGCTTAATGTGATAATTTTGTTCTTTTTCATTTTTACTCATAGTTCATTAATCCGCAACACAAATGCTTTGAGCAACTACATAGTGAACAATATATTCGGACTGGACGCGAATATAATTGTACGATCAAACGAACTTACCTGTAAGTGAAGTTCGATCGTAATTATATGAAGCGTCCAGTCCGAATATATCACTTCCCTCTCACTCTAAAGCCTTAAACGCCTTACATTGGTTGCGGGGAATTAATGAACAGGAGGCCTATTCTATAACTTTTAACAATATTGATACGCGCTCCATCTTGGTAAATTTTCCAGCGAATATCGTCGAACGCCAGCGGTTATAACCGAATTGCGAGACATGACGTCATACCCAGCGGTGAATTCGAGACGGGATTCCAAGCACGCATAGGATCTTGGAATTTAGATATCCAGATCGAAGCTGTCAGTTGTTTCGGCGCCATCATTGAATCGTTTAACTTTCGACTATGAATTTTTGTGTTGTTTGAATTTAAGTGGTTTTTAATTTCTTCTTTTTGTAAGGTTTGTACGGAGTTGAAACTAGACTAATTATTATTTTATTTTAACATGAATTTGTTTATACTTGTTGAAGACAAATTTCAGATTGAATAAGAATGCCAGTTGGTATGTTATCGACCATTCATCTCTTCTTATGGATATCGGTAAACGGATCTAGCGAATTTCTACACATTTGAGCATTTAATAAGTAATATTACTTATTAAATGATTTGACGTTAAGATGAAACAAATTTTTTAAACAATTTTGTTTATAGGTATTTGTAACTAGGTACTGATGTTATTTAACTATTTAACTGTAGGAAGCTACCAACGCAATGTTAAAACAACTTGCTGGCATGTATAAACCAGCCATTTTGAACTTTAGATTTCGCGTATCTATCGCAAATTTCCATAAAAGCGATAAAAAGATAAATAAATGACGCGAAGAACATGTACAAATAACTGCATACGTAGTTAGAAAGAATTTTGTAAACAAAGGGAAAAGCGAAAGTAGTGATTTAGATTTACTTTGTTTCGAAAAGATAATTAGGTATGATTCCTATTAGACTTTGAGGATATGTATTCAAAACGAACATTTACATTTATCATTGTTCCAAATTTCCGCCAACGGTGCAACAACACCCGTTGTAACAGTTTCGCTAACTTTGGTACACAAAAAATCGGTGTGGAGTCCTTTAAAGCCAAGGAGTTGGTGAAGAAGTGGCGAACATGAACAAAGAATTGAATAATGCTATTATAATTATAAAAAGAATAGCTGTGACTGTAGAAAGCATAAATGAAAAACTATAATAAATATGAAAATAAAGAATACCCGTATATGAATTGTTTTTTTGTCATGATTTTTTTACATCCCTCTTTTACTTTTGCAAAGTAATTAATAAATATCATACTGTAGTTGTACATAATTATTATGCAATAACAAAATTGCGTAAGTGATGATTTACTCTAAAAGTTTAAAGGATAAGTACTACACAACTTACAACTAGAAAATTCCTTTGTTAATTTGTAAATATCGGATTTAAATATATTGCCAATCCATTCTCAAATTACCAACAACATGGGGACACTAAAATTACTAGTATAATCCCCAAATCTATCGTTGGAGAGGGGGAAAATCAAACGATGATGTATACCAAGATCAAGATCTTGGTAAAGTTACTAAAGTTATAGAATGGGTATCCAGATCCTTTAAAGAATGAGCATTTAACGGCGACCATGTAACAAGCAGACCAGCGAGTAGTGGGGGAGCGCTACGCAAGCGCTTTTTGTTTCCTTCAGAAACCTTTGTATACGGTGCACGATACGTAGCCAGGGACGGACAACATAGTGAACAATATATTCGGACTGGATGCTTCATATAATTACGATCGAACTTCACTTACAGGTAAGTTCGTTTGATCGTGCAATTATTCATCTACAGCGTAGCAAACTAATTTAAGCAACTATAAAATATTATATTACAAATTAAATTGCTGAAGTTCCCTTATAAAAGTATTTTAAAACACGCCTCTTAATGGTATGTTAGTAGCGTGTACCAAGTCCAGCGTGTACCGAAATACGTCATATGCCAATGTACAGCTACTAGATAATACATAGCTAACTCGTCCGCCATATTGGTGCCAAAATGAAATCAGTAAATTATGAAATAAAAGAGCATATCTTACAAGTTTATGTAGTAACTATTTTTCATAATTATTAAATATAACTTCCATACTTGCCATATTATATTTATTTAAAATAATAATACAAGAAAAAATACGGTTCGTTCAAATTTCTGAGGTTGGAGAAAAATATATGTATTGCATAAATACCTGTAAAAATTAAAACCATTTCTCAAATGAATTGCACAATTTGAAGCAAAAAACCCGTCATTGTGGATAATTTCTATGATTAATAATACTATAACGCTGATATTAAATGATTTAAGTGGCTCCAAAATGGTGGACGAGTCAGCTGTAATTTATCTAGTAGCTATACGCCAAAGTAACGAGTTTGAGTTCAGCAATGAAGATACCTTGTATTCTTGTATCATGACCAGATATACGTATAACGGACATGCGGTATATCATCACGGCATATTACCCATTGCTAGGAGTGCCAACTTGCTTTGTGTACCAGATTTCGGTAATGACGATATATTTGTACTGTGCGCGCGTTTACCAGGCGTCACCTCACAGGCACATATTGCAGACGTGGAGAGTCACTTTTGTGCCATTTAAGATTTGAAATATTTATTTTAACGTCAGTCGGGATCGAACCCGGATCCCCAGATTCGCGACTAGACACTTCAAGCACGCGACCACGAGACCCCATATTATAATAACAACATAATCTGTAATCTTTATTATAGCTTTCAACGTAAGAGTGCCGGGCGCACCGAGCCGCAATGTGATAAATTTTTTGTTGCTGAGCGTTCACCCATCGATCATATCGCTGCCGTGTAGCCCGCTCAGACATGCCGATCAAAGCTGACACTCTATCCACACTGCCGATATTGTAATAAGAAATTTGTAAAATTTACTTTTTCAGTTTCTTTGAAAATCAGATAGGTGAGAACACGTCGACTACTTTTCTTTAATGAAATGATTTTGTCTACAACTAATTAATAATATTTATAATAAATATGTGGTTTTTGCTACATATAAATCCCGGAGAGAATAATGATCCGGGAATAATAGTTATTATTTCCTCCGATGCTCTGATGCACCAATTAGAATATTTCTAAAATATGCAAAAAAAATTGATTTTCAACATGAAATATCTTCATCACCATAGTTGCATGACAATACATTGTACGGTTAACCTAATTTCAACAAAAAATACGTAATGTAGAGTTTAGTTTGGGGTTATGAAACGAAATTATAAAAAATCTCGTATGTGATACATTAATCGTACATAAAGTACAGTATACAACTCGCTATAATGGATATTATAGCGTTGTTGTATAATATACCTACTATTAAAGATACGTTATCGTGAAATAATAATGAATCATTAGGTATTATAAAAAATACTAATAAGTACGAGTACTATGTAAGGAAGAGTAAATTCAAAAAATTCTTTAGATTTAAGCCTATATAATTTTTTTAATTATTTCAAATAATGACTTATTGTATGTATGTCTGGTCGCGAATCTGGGGAATCAAGTTCGGTCCCCACGGACGCTAAATATTATTAATCATTAACGAAATGTGTACAAAGCACACCCAGCAATTGGTAATATGCCGTGATGATATATTTATTTATGTTTTTAATCCAAATATCATATGCTTTGCCAGTTCTAAAAAACAATTATTTTAAATAAAAGAATACATGGTATAATGGGATGTGACCAAATTTTATTTTTACATATGATAGTAGACAAAAAACAAGATAGCAGTATTTTTTAAATCGATTAGTTATTCATACTTTACGAGAAAACAATTATTAAAAATTTCGGGAAAGGTTTGTGATAATAGCATGGTAGAAGCGTAGAAGAAGATGGATAGACTGGGAGAGAAAGAGATAGTTATAGCTAGTTGTGGTTATGCCAAACCTAACACAACATAATCGCGACGCTGATCGGCTGATCTATAACTGTCTCTTTCCTTCTCGCAGTCTATCTGTCTTCTTCCACGATTCTAACATGCTTACGTCATATATCCCTTCTCCAAAACATTAAATTGCTAATTACAATATTATCACAAATTAATGTTTCGTTTTTAATTATTTAATGAGAAGCTGTAGTAGCTAATTTTTATATATGACTATACAGGATGTCCCAGGATAAGCTTACGCTATTGTTGTTTTAAAAACTATTCAATACTGTTTTCGAAATTTAGTGTCTAGGGGTTTCCCGACATGGCCGTTTCAGCTAAAATATTTTCAAAATAGTAGCACTTCCGGTTTAACCGGAAGTAGACCCAAACTTTATTATTTTAAATGGAATGCTATATTTTTTATTTTACCATTGAATTCAGCGGAAAAGTTTGCATACGAAACAATAAAAATATTTTACTCATGCTCAACCACTTCCGGCGAAATTTAACTTTTTTTGATTTTTTCTGTAAGAACGGCCCCTTCTTTATCACTCGATATCTCGAGAATGGAATTGAATTTCTATAATCAGTAAAAACAGTTTTATAAAGAAAGAAATCTTTTGTTTACACAAATATAAATTAATAATCAACAATTTTTTGAAAAATGTAATTTCTACGTGAATTTAAAGTTCCAAAAGTTCCAAAAATTTAGATTTTTTTAAATGTAACACCCCACTTTTTATTTAAATGAATTCTCCGTTGAAAAGTAGGGGTAGTTTGTGTAGCATGTCCTATGTTGAAAGTTGATAGACTTTTAGTAAAATGGAAAATATAAAATATTTAAATTGCATGCGTTAGTATTTGTTTATGTCTAGTTAAGTTAGCAATGAACATTTTGTTTTAGCTTTGTTATATTTTCTATTTCTGTTTACTTCGTATTTTACATTTAATATGATATACTAAAAATGAACAAGCAGAAGACTCACATCATCAATAAATATTACTAGATAATGACGTCACTTGTTACTACGTGTATATGGGGTACTAATTTATTCTAGAAAATGCAATGCGTGTTGCATAACTTACTGTATACAATACATGCTTGTAAGTAATTAAAATAATAAATAACAAAACTAAACTATTTTTGAAAATAATCATTTTTTTATATATTTATTTTTATTTATTTATTACATATATTTGGATTTAATTATGTACAATTTAAAGTACATATATGTATGTACTCAACACATTTCACCATAATCAATACAATACATAATTATATTGCTAGATGCTGCCTTCCCAATTCCCGACGCCAAGCTTCCCGGTCATACGCTTGATCTTCTTCCAGGTTCCGCTGTCTCGTCGCTCCTCTCCAAGATTCGTCGTCCTCTCTTCTTCTTCCCTGGTGGTATCCACTGGAATATACGCTTTGGCCAGCTATATTCCTCCATCCTCATTTTAGAGATCTCGTCTCTATTCTGTCTATTATAGTTAGTGAGGTTTAATTACCACAGTTTCTTCTGCGTTAAGTATTTGCCAACTTCGGCGAGCGAAACCCTTCTGGAATATCCAGGTTTCATCCATGAAAACCATTTTATACGGAATTTTTGCATTAAGAATTCTCATAAATTGGTAGAGAAAATTTATTCTTTTTGTAACGACATGTGGTAGTTCATATAAGGCCCGCCTATTACAATCCTGCTTCCACGAAAAACCAATATTGTGTGGTACTGTTGTAAGGCTTGAAATTCCACCATTGAACATGCCTCGTAACTTTAAAATATCGAGCAAAACAAAGTATGCAATATACATATTTGTAATAATAAAGTTACTTTTTGCGTACATCTCGTAAATAACATTTCGAATTGCAGTTTCTGTAAAACTATCAATTCCAGTAACCGGTCTTATCCGTTGTTTGGGCTTTTTCGGTGATGTTAAGAGGTTCGCCTCTTCTAACTTTTCCCGAAATCTCGCACACAGCAGATCTGCTTATTTATAGGGCATCTGCTGCTCTCTAAAAATACATGATTCAATTAAAGTTTAATAACAAAAAAAATGTTTGAAAAAAATACCTCTCGAACGACTTTTAAAGGAATCAAAGGCCCACCGTTGGCCAGCTCCCGTTCGAAGTAGTTCACGACATTCCTTATTTGCTTCTGCGATTGCTTTGTTAAAGCTTTTGGCATGATTGCAGATGAATTATTGTGTAATATTTATTAAGACAAACCAATAATATTCAGGGCTTGGTTTAGGTCGTCTTAGTTCTACCCAAATGAAAGCACCCCAAAAACTATAATAAGACGAGAAAATTGTGCGCCCCCAAAATCTGTGCGCCCTAGGCTGCAGCCTAGTCAGCTTATCCGGTAATTGGGCACTGCAGTAATTCTGTAGCGTAAGACACAACTCACAATATACTAAACTCAGAAGAAACTAGAACGATTTATTTTATTTAATATATTTTATTGACAGCAAATTGACAGTTCAATATATTTTTTACAAAACAATAATACGTAACTACTTTGATATATGCAATCATTTATATTAATTCAAGTCACTTGTGCCTAGATGAGATGAGTTGACAATCACCTGACAATCAAGACAGGGACAGGATCAATATTTGATCGATTTTAAATTCAATGTAAACATGGACATTGTCAGTAGTGCTACTGTTATGATACGAAAATTAACTACAATTATTTCAAATAATTTTATATTCCCTAAAAGGAATAAGGATTGACTTTGACATGAAGGTAAATTTCATTAATATATATATTTCTTAATACTAGTTTTTTTATTCCTTCTTTTTTAAAAAATAAATAACACCCGATAATTTCTATAAGTTATATTTCATTTTATAAGGTTTTTTTCAGGTCGATGACGTGAGTCTTCTGCTTCTTCATTTTTAGTATAGTAATTCCCCGTGTGGGGAATTGCCAGTTACCTCCATCGGGTGCGTCCCCATTGGAATTGGGGGAAGCTCGCCGGGTCTGCAATCCAGCAGACTCGGAGGGTAGTAGGAAAATAAAATACCCACCGTGAAACAAAAACTGGACTGGTCCTCCAGGTTGGGGGTTGGGCTTGGGGCTAACAACCCCATCCCGGAAAAAGCAAATTGTTATGAGAGCTACAGGAGAAACAGCCGGACGGACCTTAAGAAGGCGACGCTTGCAAACGAAAAAGGACTTACGATTATACTCTTGTAATGTCAGATCACTTTATAAACCGGGGGCATTAAAAATTCTTCTGGATCAAATAGATAATTACAAAGCAGATATAACAGCAATTCAAGAGATGAGGTGAACAGGAAATAAAATCCTGGGAGAAACAAATCATACAATTTTTTACAGTTGTCATCCAAAAGATCATATACTGGGAACGGGGTTCGTAGTAAACAAAACCATCGGAGAAAATGTAGTAGATTTTCAAACACGGTCACATCGGCTTTGTAAATTGAGATTAAAATCACAATTCTTCAACTATAGTATAATTAATGCACATGCCCCTACCGAAGAAAAGTCAGAGGAAGAAAAGGATGAATTTTATCAAGAACTGGAAACAATGGTACAATCTTGCCCCAAAAACGATGTCAAGATATTTATAGGAGATCTAAACGCAAAGGTGGGACAAGAAGCACAATATGCCCCAACAATCGGAAAACATAGTCTCCATAGGGAATTAAATGATAATGGGTTCAGATATATCCAGTTTGCAGCCTCGCAAAACATGGTAATTGGAGGAGCTTCCTTCGAACATAAGCGGATACACAAAGCCACTTAGATATCGCCAGATTCGAAGACAACAAATCAAATTGATCACTTGCTAATAGATTCCAGACATTTCTCGGACGTAATGGATGTGAGAAATCGGCGAGGAGCAAACATCGATTCGGATCATTACTTGCTAGAAACTAAATTTAGAGCAAGAATATCAAATGCAAAGAAAATGCCGTGAAAGAAAGGAGAACGATACTGTTTAGAAAAACTAAAAAATGAAATAGAAGTGGAGAGATACATAAAAGAGATTGATCAAAAGCTCACAGAATATACTGACCTCCCAGATACAAACATGGACCACTATTGGCAGAAATGCAAAGAAATAATTTTCGAGGTAGCTAATGAAACCATAGGAAAGCAAAAGGGGCAGCAAAGGGACCAGAATTGGTTTAACGAAGAATGTGCAGACATAACGAAAAGGAAAAAGAAGAAACTTCAACAAAGACAAAAAACTAGAAGATTATCCGAAGAATACAAACAATTGAGACGAGAAGAAAAAAGGACCCACAGAAGAAAGAAGAGAGAGTACACGAAAAGGAAAATGGAAGACCTAGAGGCCCTAAGGTCGCAAACGGAAACTAAAATTTTTTATAATGAAATTAACAAAAACAGAAAAGAGTTTCAGGACAAATATGTGTAGGAATAACGAAGGAGACATAATAAGTAATAGGGAAGATATTTTAGAAAGATGGGCTGAAAATTTCGAAGAAAAATTAAATCCGAGAAGAGAAGGAGAAGGAGAGGAAGAACTGCGGGTGGCAGGGAAGAATACGACGAGAGAGAAAAAGAGGAACCATCCATCGAAGAAGTAGAAGCAGCAATAGGAAGATTAAAGAATAGTAAATCTCCTGGATATGATGAGATACCAGCGGAACTAATAAAAAAAGGAGGGGAATTATTATGTGAGAAATTACACATATTGATAATGGAAATATGGGAACTGGGCATAATGCCAAAAGAATGGAAAGTTGTAGTACTGGTGCCATTGCACAAAAAGGGGGATCAGTTAGAATGTGAAAACTACCGTGGAAGATATCATCGGCAAATACCAATGTGGAGTCTGTAGGAATAAGTCAAGAACAGACCAAATATTTTCACTGAGACAAATCTTGGTAAAGTCATATGAGTATAACATGGAAACACACCACATATTTGTTGACTTTAAAAGTGCATATGACAGTGAATAGGAATGCGCTATACAAAGCAATGGAGGACTTTAAAATTCCACCCCACCTAATAGCCCTAACAAGGTTAACGTTGGCACAAGTGGAATGCCGTGTTAGAGTCCAGAATAACCTCTCACGTTCCTTCACTGCATAGCAAGGGCTACGGCAAGGAGATCCTCTATCTACTATCCTCTTTAACATTGCCTTAGAAAAGGTTATCAGAAAATCAGAAATATACACAAGAGGACCAATTGTCAACAGAAACTTACAAGTCTCAGCAGTCGCTGATGATATGGATATAATAGCAAGATCAAAAGGAGATGTAATATAGGCCTTCACAGCTCTCGAGAAAGCAGCTAAGGAGATAGGCCTAGAAATCAACACCAATAAAACGAAGTACATGAGGGCTGGTGGAAAACCGTTGGTGCCGCAACAGCTTCAAAACCTAACAATTGATACATACAACATTAAGGCAGTGTCAGAATATATCTACCTAGGATAAAAAGTAACCAGCAACAACGATACCGGACTAGAAATAAAACGTAGAACCTATTTAGCAAATAGGGTATATTTCGGGCTACAGAAACATTTGACGTCAGATCTAATATCTAAAAGCACGAAATGTGTAATATATAAAACATTAATCAGGCCTGTTCTAATGTATGCCTCGGAAACGTGGACAATGACACAAAACGATGAGAGGATACTAGGAGTATTTGAGAGAAAAATATTACGGCACATCTATGGAGGAATACGAGAGGACGGAGGATGGCGCAGGCGCTACAACTTCGAACTGTACAGAGAATATGAAGACTCAGATATTATCATAAAAATTAAAGTAGGGAGGCAAAGATGGATGGGACACGTTCAAAAGATGTCGGATACAGATCCAATAAAACAAATTATCAGGCAAGTGCCAGTGAGCAGGAGATCGCAAGGAAGACCGAAGATACGATATATGGATCAGATAGAAAAGAACGTAAAAGCATTGAAGATAAATGATTGGAAAAGGAACGCGCCAAATAGGGAAGAATGGAGAAAACTAAAGCAGGTCAAGACCCTTGAAGGGTTGTAGTACCACTGATGATGATGATGAGTTCATAAAAATTCATTAAAATTAATAATAGGTACGAAACATACTTTTCTTCTTTTTCCACCATGGCCCACTTAAATTAGATTGAATAACTAATGTAAATAAATGCAATTTAAAATATATAACTTTCAACATAGGACATGCTACACAAACTACCCTTATTTTAACCTTCCGTCACCTTTAAGTAAGGAAGGTATTCTCGTTGATCAAAAAATTCGATGATTACTTTTTAATCAATAAGCACATTTTAATGTTCCTAGAATACGATTTTACTATTTTTACAATGATGTCTGTATCTCTGTGTGTGTGCGTGTGTATGTGTGTTTGTGTGTGCGTGTGTGTGTGCGTGCTTGCCTGCGTGCGTGTGTGCGTGCGTGTGTGCGTGTCTGCGTGCGTGCGTAAGCTTAGAATATGGTTTGCAAAATTATGGTAACATCGAGGGTAACATAGATCAAAGGTTTTTAAAAAACACACAAAAGACACTGACATAATTTTGTAAACATGCAGTCTCGAGTATATATTTATCTATAGTAGGTATTGTTGTTATTAACTTGATGAAGGCAGCACTTCGCTGTCGAAACGTCATTTTCTAATAAATATTTAAACAGAACTATACCTACATATTGTTTTATTTATATAGGTATTGTGAGTTCTGATAGCTTCTTGCAATTTTCTGTATATCAATGTCTATTTCTATGAAAAATTTTCGTATTCGGTTGGGTAAACCTTATGTACAAATTTAAATCCACTTGTTACAAAAAAAAATCCATTAGCTATAAAAATGAGAATACTATATTCATATTGTACCACAAGAGAATATCAATACTTAAATCTGAATAAATCACATGAAGGGTTTCAGGAGAAAACCGAGAATGTCACGAGCGTCTAGTTTTGAAAAAAAAACGTGAATTTTTAACTTATAAACCTTATAATTGCACAGAAAATTGGTATGGAAATACAATTATTTTTTTACAGACAAATATTAACACGTGAAATGATAATTTTTGTATACAGAACGTAAAAGACCTTCAGATCTTGCAATTTTTTGATAGAAGAAAGGGTTACAATTTAATAAAATCTGTCCCTTTATTTTTATTTTCTTAGAAAAAATAATACTATTTATATTTAATGTCCCAATTAAGCAATTATTCGTAATTATCATACATTGTTGTCACGGTGACATAAAATGTCACGATCCTCCTTGGATGTCTCATTAATTAAACCTAACCCTTCAAATTTTTTCTGTACATTTTTATTAATTTTAGGATATATGTTTAGGAAATGAAAACAAATTTTCCTTGACTATTTCACTCATAAATATATAAACCAATCCAAATTCAGGATTCTACATAGTTATCAAGTTTCATTTCGACAAAACACCGTCACAAAAATTTTGTCGCACCTTTTAAGCCAATAAGATGTCGTATTTTTACAAGTGAGTTTTAATAAGCGAAAAAAATCTGACGTTTTAGAAACATATTGTTTACATACCTGTCAAAGTCTGTATATTTTTAGTGTTATCAGTTTTTATTAAAAACGAGTCGATTCGGACAGGAATCTATTTAAAACGTTGAAAAAGCAAACTGAAACATAATACCTCTAAACACAATAAGAATTATAAGATTTTTGTCAAAAAAAAATTATGTAAATGATTACCTGATTTTTAATTTGGAAATAGTCATCCGCATATCATTCGTGGTTAAATTTTATCGTGGAAAAATTTTCCGATTGCTTTACTCGAGCCCTTTGCCAATTTATCTCGTGACATTGATCAAAAATCACTCGTTTGACAACTCGTAATTTTTTTCTCAATAGACCATAAAAGTGTAACGGTCAAATTTAGGCGCCAAATTCAAACTCAGTTCATAACACTGAGAACATAATTTTACTCCCCATGTATTTCTTACCTAGGAAATTTTTGCTCAACTTTAAAAGCCGAAAAATCTCATAAAAGTAAATCTCTTATGCAAATCATTATATGTAGCACCTAGACCGATCCTTTATCTCCAGATTCGTACAATAATATTCGCATGAACTGTGCACAATTTATAATTATTTAAATAATAATCCAACACTACAAATTGCGATGAACGTATGTCTCGATGTGATCATACAACTTTGGCGCATGCGTCATAGCTTCTGTTGCGCTGACATATTATTACTGACGGAATGGCGGGATATGCTGATGTAATTTTAAAAATTAATAAAATACTTCAAATAATATCACAGAAAGTCGTGAAACTCGCAAAATGTATGCACCCCTTTCATACATTTGAAATAGTTTATTGTTTTATGCCCGGTTTTATATGTTTATTGAGTGCGAGTTTATTTATTACATTTTACCAAAAAATGGTGTTGTGCTTCGCCCCTGGGTGCAGTCATGACCACAGAGAAGGTTGCAAAATGTTTGCAGTACCTCGTGATGCAGAAGATTTTAAAAGGTGGACACGTCTGTTGTCATGGTACGTAATATAATGTTTAGTTTTATTTATATAATTTAATTAATCAGAAACTAATTTCAACATTTATTTTAGCCGAACAGATAGAGTTTTGTCCAAAACTTCACGAGTCTGCAGTTGTCATTTTGTAAACGGGGACAAGAAAAATGCACCAACTATTTTCGCACATAATGTTAAGAAAAGATTCACTATTACCAGCCCCGAAAAAAAAAACTCGTAAACTAAGGTAACTGTAACATTTGTATTTTTTCGTATGTTTTAATATTAATTTTTGTTTATCAGCAAAGTATCATCAGAAGAATCTACCTTTTCCTCCTCGGCACTAAGCTCGGCACCTTCAACATCTCAATCTACAACCAGCAGTTTAGATGATGGAAAAACCTTTGATGAGCTAAAGGAGGAAATTGTGTTGCTAAGGAGTAAAGTTAAAAGTTTGGAAGAGCAGGTGACTAAATTGGAGTCAGAAAAATTATTTTCTTACGACCAAATAAAGGACAACAATAAATTGATGGCTCTATACACTGGACTACCTGATCAACAAACGTTTGACGCGCTATTAAATTATTTAGTAACATTTGATTTCAAATATTTTTATGGTTGGAAAGTCACTCGGTTCTCAAAAGCAGATCAACTGTTATTAACTTTAATGAAATTAAGATTGAACTTACCGCACTTAGATTTGGCTACTAGATTTGGTTGTAGTACAATAACAGTTTCAAATACTTTTTTTACCTGGCTATATTTATTACATCAAACTTTACATAAAACGTTTTTAAAGGAAATTCCGTCTCAGCGAAAAACGAAAACTTGTTTACCAAGCTCATTTTCATCCTTTACAAACTGCCGACTGATTTTAGATTGCACTGAACTAAGAATACATAGACCAACAAACATAAAGCAGCAAAAAGAATCCTACAGCAATTACAAACACGCAAATACATTTAAGGCTTTAGTTGGCGTAGCTCCTAATGGTGTTGTTGTGTATGCCAGTGACCTGTACCCTGGTTCTGTGTCGGATAAAAAAATATATGAAGCTTCAAAAATAAGTGACCAGCTAACGCCCGGGGACATGATCATGGTGGACAAAGGCTTTTTAATAAAAGATTTAGTACCTGCAGGAGTACATGTGAATTTGCCGCCATTTCTAATGAACAGGCGTTTTACACGTGAAGAGGCAATAGAAACCATGGACATAGCCAGGTGTAGAATTCATGTGGAGAGATCTAATGCCAGGATAAAGGCTTTTAGAATTTTAAATTTAATTCCAAGTTCACTGAAAAAACACGCAACAGTTGTGTTTCAAGTCTAGTTAATTTGCAAAACCCATTAATAAAAGAAATTGAGGGCCTTTTGGATCCAGAAGACTAAATTAGTCTTTAGATATTTGTTTGTGCAATATAGAGACTTATGTTTATTATTTATACATACATACATGTCTGTAATTCCGATTATGGAATCTACTCAATCATTTACTAAACACATCGGCAAAATTAGGGGAACTCCAAAAAAAGCTGTGTATGTACAAAAGTATGACCCCTCTGTCTTCCATATTTGTGTAGCTTATTTTACATCTACAAGAAATGACTCTTAGTAGTTTTGGTGACTGTTCTGGTTTTGTTGTTGAGTTGATGTTCTTGATTGTGGTTGTTGTTGGAAACTTGTTTATATGTTAAACTTGCTGACAATCCTTTTGATTTTATCGGAGACTGCCTTTTTATAAGGAATGTACAATTCATTTCTCTTTCCTTCGTATCTGGTTGCCTATTTCGCCCTCGTTGTTCGGTTCTTCTTACTATTTTCTTGATCGTTTCCATCACGTATCCGTTTCGTTGGAGTGTGTTAATGACATCCTTGAAATGACTACTATAAATTGATTACCATTCATCGTGGTGATAAATATTGCTCTGTCCTTAGTTTTATTAAATGTAGTTTAATTCGTGTTTACTATAGATGAAGGGTTAACAATCGTTTCTGTTTTTGTTGTCGTTTCAATTGTAAGAATTTAAAGTAAGAATTTTTTTTTTCAATAAATTATTTTTGAGTAAAAATTAATAATAATTATTATTTGTTATACATAATGGAAAATTTGAGTTTTTTAATTAAATTAAATTTTCCATTATATAAAATTTTTTAATTAAAAATTATTATTAATTTTGCTTAAAAATAATAATTTTCCATTTTTTTGAAAAATAGTTTTCTTACTTTAAATACTTACAATTGAAACAACAAAAGCAGAAATGATTGTTAACCCTTAATCTATAATAAATGTGAATAAAACACCTATATTTAATAAAACTAAAGACGGAGAAATATTTACCACCTCGATGAATGATGCTCAATCTTTCGTAGGTGGCTATATTTAGGTATATCTTAATTTGTTATTTGTTGTAGATAGATGCAGAATAACCAACACAAATATGAAAGACAAAGGGTTCATACTTTTTTAAATACATAGCTTTTATTAGCGTTCCCGTAATTTTGCCTGTGTGTGTATATTATTTATTAGAGAATTAATTTTTGTTATTTTGTGCCTTATATTTTGTGATAATTTTATTATAACTTATACTACGAACAAAGTTTCAAGTTTAAGATACATTATATTCTGTTATTTTTTTAAAAATCTTATGTGCCCAGCACTTTACCTCTCGACCAAATGTCCCTATACAAAGAAAGTTATTGACATATTTAATTTTTGACGTCACTCAAAAATCGTTTTTGTATTTCACTAAAAGCAGCGGTTTTAAATTATATTTTAATTCTTCTGTGGTACCATTTAGAATTTTTTTTTCAAAAATTTTAATTAACTTATATTACCGTTCTTAATTATAACAAATGTTTACATAACATATTACAAGTACAAGAAAAAAAAATTGGTACACTTCTGATTTATAAATTTGAAAATCTAATCTTAAGGCATATAAAAAAAACTACAAAATTTTCTGTTTGATTTTATTTGAGATCTTGTATACATAAAATCATGAACATACACAAATATATGTACACATATAGACATAATTGCGAAATAATGAAAAACAAGTTTATTCAAATTTACTAATTTTTGCAGATATATGGTATATAATAATCAAAATAAAAATTTTTCAACAAAGTCAGTTTTGATTCCCAGTCTGCAGATTTCTCAATATGATAAATAACTAGACTTTGAGAACTGTAAAGTATCAGTTTGCAATATTTACGTCTGGTCAAATATAATTGTCCCTGAATTTGATGGTAATACGCATGGTCCATATTCAAATTCCACTGACCATTGTTAAAAAATATTATATCTTTTTTGGTTAGTACCTCTTCAAGGTTTGAATCGCGATGTGTATATGAGCACTTCACTTCAATCAGACCATCAGTACCTTGTAAGAGAAAACAATACATATTTCACTAAATTGTATTAGACAATAGCTAATTTTTACATACCTATGAAACCATCTGGACTAGCTCCTAAGTACCCACAAGGATCAAGCCACAATCCTGTTGGTTCCACCTTAACGTTTTCTTTTTTTTCAAAAGAAATAATGGCGGTTTTTTCAGTTCTTCGCCCATACTGAATTTGCTTGATCCCATCGAGGTTATATGATCCTAAAATTTAGATAAATGTATTCACATAAACATGGAAGTTAAATGTTATTCAAATTTTACCTGCCAATCTTTTAAATAAAGAATTAGGAAAACTATTAATAGCGTAAGCTTTAAGTACAGCACCAAAATTTGATGCTGTTGTTCTATGTTTCCTGCATATCAACCAAAGAGAATTTTCAGATTGGCCAACTGTTTTCCCAGCAACTTCTTCAATTTTCGCTTCAGAAATTTTCAATTTTGGTTCCAAAAATTCTTGCTTATTTAAACTACTCAAAAATTCTTCAGACACCAGAAGATTTTCTATATATATAAGAATATTTTCATCACAGGCATTAGGGTCTGGAGCAATGAGCCAAAGCAGTCCCATATTGTGGTCAATATCTTCAAGACTCTTCTTAAAAATATCTTCACTGTTACATCTACTTGAAACTTCCGAATTGAAAGAATATTGTGGTAAAGCCATTGCTTCATCTTGTAGATGACCTTGTCGAGGACGAGAAACCCAAGGGCAAGGTATATCTGTCCGAGACAAATTATAATGGGCATGGAATGCAAGTGCAGCCATATGGTGACATATAAATTCGCCTCTTGGACAGCTACATGTACTTTTCTCGATGGTGTAGTCGTTTCTTAAGAAAATCTGCAACCATACGAATTATTATAAACGTTTATTATTTTCTATAAAGTTATATTCTTACCATAACTTCGTATTGGCATTTTCGCATCCTTGCTTGAACACAACCCTTTAAAACAAACATTTCGGCATCGAAGTCACAACTCAACACATTGTTTGAATTAAAAGCATTTTCTCCATTTTTGACACAATTTTTGTCGTCCACGAAGAAATCATTTATAGCGGCAATAGTTAAAACTCGCATTTTTGTATTTATTAACTTTTTACACAAAGAATATTCAAAAAAACCCAAAAGCTACAGAACATAAAGGTTAACTCACTTAACAGCTGTCAGTTAATTATCTATCTTGCACATACTTGATATAGTGGTCTCACTTCAGATTAAGGTACTATCAAAGACATACGGAATTCTCGATTACACGAAGCATTTTAATTTCTAATAATTTTCATACTTTACCTTTTCCACGGGTTTAAACTATTGCAATCTATTACTGAATAAACAAACTATCGAATTATTAACAAGAGCTGTTTAATTTCTTTTACAAAATATCTTTTTTTTTGTCTGTAAAATCACACTTCCATAAGAAACCTATACTGAGGAATTCAAACTATGAACTCGCGCCAAAAGTAAATTCTAACCTTACTTTTCTGGTCTATGCCACTCAATAAATTGCTAGGCAACCGGCTCTCGTAACAATCTGAAAAATTTTCCGGCAAAAATTTACCACCTATGATATTATATGAATACACCAAGTGAATTTTGGTAAACCTATTTCACAGAAAAAAATCTGATGTGGCCAGCACATTACCTTCCGTCAGTTCTATATATTTTGTACAAATTTCATACGGAAAGTTCCTTGCTAAATTAAATATTCTATTTCTTGTACATTAGCTTCCGGCAGTTGCATGTATTTTATGCAAATTTCATACAGAAAATTATTATTTTGTGACGTTTTCTATATACAGTGTAATGTATCTGCAGAAAAAAAGATTTATTATTATTATTTCTTGTACATTACCTTAAAGCAGTTGTATGTATTTTATACAAATTCCATAGAGAAAGCAAAAGATCCTATATTTCCAGTAAAATTATAAAACAGACACACTATGTCAATTTCACTTGACACTGACATCTTTCAATCAGAATTTTCTTAATATAGTAGTTGTTTCCACAGGTATGGCTACTTTATGAAATTTAATTTCTTTATCATTTTTTAACTCAATATCCATTTAATATTAAGTATAAAATGCAGTCAAATCGTATAGAGAATAAAATATTCTTTAATATTTATAAATGTGAAAAATTTATATTTAACATAGTTTTTTCAAGAAAAACTGTTAAAATCTTCAAATGATGGTACTTCCGGTTGACCAATTGTAACCAAAATCTAATCAGCTCTTCCTATGGATGTAACGAAGAAGTATACGAAAAAATTATAATTTTTGTAACTGTAGTATTAGAGTTATCGCAGACGAAAATTTTGTTACACACACACATCCACACACACACACATCCACACACACACACACACATACAGACATCATCGTAAAAATAGTAAATTCGTATTCTAGGGACTCTAAAACGTGCTTATTGAGTAAAAACTCATCATCGAATTTTTTGACCAAAGAAAATACCTTCCTTACCTAAAGGTGACGGAAGGTAAAAAAAACTTTACTAAAAGACTGGACTGATGCCTTCAACAAATATTTTGCAGTGATATTTCCAATATGTGTTTTAAAATTTTTGTGGCACAGATGCTACTTGCCATCTCGAAAGCAAGTTAAACATTCTTTTATTGCAAAAGCAAAATGCAAACATTTAGATTGCGCAAAATTCAAATTTTATACCAAGGATAATATTTCTACAGGCTCTGGACATAACCGTAATTGTTGATGTAATAGGTAAAATTAATCATAAAGGAGAAAGGCGTAGAAGATTTATTAAAGTGTAGGAGAGAAAAGAATTAGGGAAAAGATTACTTGTAGATGCACCAAGTATAGTGATTTATGAACATTTACGGTCTGCCAATGAATCCGTGCTAATGGCTGGAAATTTAAATCATGCGCCCAATTTAAATATTTTAAAAAGAATTTCTACTGAGGATCATCTTTCTGACGACTTAGACAAAAACGTATATTTGCATTTATAGAAACAAAAATTACTCAGTAGGAAAAATTGGGAGAATGAAGTTGTACTAGGTTTCATTCAAGAAAAAGGTTTGTCACCATTTTTCACTCCTTTACAGACAGAAATGCAGCTGAGATATCTAATTTCCTTGAAAAACAACCCTATTTTTTGTATTAAGATTCAACTGGCAGTATTTGCAAACGTCCACCAGGAATTGAAAAACAGGTTTATTATTATGCTTTAGTTTTGAAAGGCAACGACAATAAGTCCCCATTAATTGCTAATTGTATATCATCAAACCACAACATCCCTACTATCCAGTATTTTTACCATCATTTCTATATGATTTAAGTAAGGTATATTTTGGCAAAAATTTATTAATTAGTAAAATTGAAACCAATTTCAGTATGGCGTTGATAGAATCTGTTCTAATATCGTTTAATAAAATTAATTTAAAACTGTACTTGATAGAAATGCGGCGTTATACAGGGTGTAAATGAAATAAATGCATTAAATTTAACCAGTAATGTAACTCGACGAGAGCAACAATATTTCTTAATAACTTTTTTTTCTAAGTCTTTTAGATTTTCAGTTAAAATTCTTTAAAGATTTACTGCATATTTCGGCGCGTGCCCATGGAGAACAAATTGCTGCTGTCGTAATCAAGTGAGATACAAACAGCTCAAAAATTGTCGGTTATCGGTTACACTTGCAGTCACAGTAATTAATAAACGAATCAACGGAAATAACATTCATTATTACCTTCCGTCACCTTCAGGTAAGGAAGGTATTGTCTTTGGTCAAAAAATTCGGTGGTGAGTTTTTGATGAATAAGCACGTTTTAGGGTCCCTAGAATACGATTTTACTATTTTTACGATGATGTCTGTATGTGTGTGTGTGTGTATGTATGTGTGTGTGTGTGTGTGTGTGTGTGTGTGTGTGTGTCTGTGTGTGACAAAATTTTCTAATGCGATAACTCTAATACTACAATTCCAAAAATTATAATTCTTTCGTATTCCTCTTCGTTGCATCCATGTGAAGAGCTGATTAGATTTTGGTTATAATTGGTCAACCGGAAGTACCCTCATTTGAAGATTTTAACAGTTTTTCTTGGAAAAACGATGTTAAATATCATTTTTTCACATTTAATGTTATTATAAATATTAAAGAATTATTTATTCTCTATACGATTTGAATGCATTTTATACTTAATATTAAATGGACATAGAGTTAAAAAATTATAAAGAAATTAAATATCATATATATTAGTCAGCTTTGCTATAACTCTGGAAACAGCTGCTACATTAAGAAAATTCTGATTGAAAGGTGTCAGTGTCAAGTGCAGTTGACAGTATGTTTGTTATAATTTTACTGGAAATATAGGATCTTTTATTAGAAACTTTCTGTATGGAATTTGTGTAAAATACATACAACTGCCTTAAGGTAATGTACAAGAAATATTATCTTTTGCAAGGAACTTTTTGTATGACATTTATACAATATACATAGAACTGACGGAAGGTAATGTGCTGGCCACATCAGATTTTTTATTAATTCGTAATAGTGCAATTTTTAAAATAAAGAAATATAATTTTGCATAAAAAAATTATAAAGTTGTGTATTGAACCAGGCTTTTAATCACCTGTGAATAGTGGAAGACAAGGAGGGGCGAGGTAACGAGAGGAAGATCAAAAGCATAGTTATTAGGTTATGAGATGATTATTTATCGTCGATAAATCATAATAGTTTAAATACGTTATTCAAAAAATGTAAGTACAAACTTTTGTCCATCTAAAAGAGGTACTTGAGTACCAATAATTAGTCGTCCATTTATTGTTCCCGCTCAAATATGTTTTAATGAATATTTTCACAGCATTTTCGTCTGTCGAGATGTGTATTGTGCATAATAAATACACCTTCCCAAGTAAATTCAGTCTCATTAATGAACATTATGAGCCATTCCCAAAATTGAAGTCTGTTATGTGCTGAAAACAGAACTTTTTGTACATGTTATGGATATAACTGTTGCTTTTTTTAAAATTGTCATATGTGTCACTCCGTATTGTGATGTACAAGATTAACAAATGTGCAAATATTAAGAACAGAATGATTTGGTGATGATTTGGAAACGTTCCGTGTAAATGCGTTGGCAACTCCATGACACTGTCTTTATGTCAACCGTGATGTCAAGTAAAATATAGTACAGATACGAGTAAAAAAATAAATAAATAAACCATAGGCAAGTAATTACAATGTCTGTGTACTCGCATTTTGACAGAATTTTACCTTATTAACAAGTTTATTACTAATGTCAAAATTTAATTTCAACAATTGACAGGACTGTCAATTGCTAAAACAAAATTTTTCATAGCTATTGTTACTGCATTCAATTATCACAAAATATTTGGAACGACTCGTCAATTTACGGGGTGGTAAAAATTCTAAAAAAATTGCGATTTCGAGAAAAAGTTATTAAGAAATATTGTTGCTCTCGCCGAGTTATATTACTGGTTAAATTTAATGCACTTATTTCATTTACAGCCTGTATAAATGGTTTACGCGATATTGATGACGTTGTTGTATTACATGTTTGTTCATGCAGGTACAGTTACATAAATTCACTAACTAAAAAAGGGGAATTTAGGACATTGGCAAAAAAATATTTGCAGCACTAATTCACAGTAATGACACGATATCAGTGACAATGTTTTGGACAAATGTTATAAAAGTTTTCGGTTTGCCGTACGTTTGTTTCGACTTTAAGAAAGCCCTTTTGTACATCAAAGACAGTTCAAATATATTACGTACATTTGGCAAAAAGAATATACCTTTAAAAACTGTCGATACACGACAGCAAGTTAAATCTTTAAGATAGAACTCCCCTTTTTATCAGCATTTCAACGAAATCTATGAAGATGTAATCAGAAGGACACCAGTGACTAGTAATGAAAATAATATGTATCTACCTTCTCTTATAAAGTATTTGTTAACTGATTTCTTCTCATTTTATCCGATATTATCTGGGGTTATATTAAAGAAATTTTAAATCAGGAAAGATAACGCAATTGTAGAAAACTGGTTCAGAATAGTGAAGAAGGAAACGTTTTCTCGAAAATTGAGAATTGTGATACCAAGATTTATAAAGTAAATGGAAAGTGTGTTAAAAAGCAGGATTCTCGATCAGAAAATTTCATTACTAAAAAGAAGCAATCGAGTACAAATAAATCCTTGAAAAACGATTCGTTAAATATTACACTGTCGCAAGAAGTACGGAGGAAAGTCGAAACTCCAGTACAGGTTAAGACAAAAAATAAAAACACCTTTTCAGATTTTCTGACTAGTCCTCAAGAAATTGAAAATTATATAATGTTATCTCCTGATTCAAAAAGAATATTTCCCAATGAAGAAAAAGTTATTCCAGTTGATGAAAGTACGCCTGTGCCAAATTTAAAAAGAAAAACCCTTTGTAATTATATTTCCGCGATAGTAAAAATAAAACGACAGTCTTCGAAAATATCCCGGAATGTTCGAGTTCTTCTGTAGACGATAGACCACCATGGGAAAAAAATTACAACTTTTCCCATCTTAACAAAAGATCTCTATAAAATTAACAACTTTGTTTTGAATACAGACTCTTTAAATAGCCTTCTGCTACCTACCCAGAAGGGATATTGGAGAAAAATAAATCATATGCAGGGTAGTTGGTGTGTATATAATGAATATGTAAAAAAAATATTACACCGACATCTTCTATTAACAAAGTTATAAACAATTGTTTAGTGAGCGAAATGCATTTTCCAAGTTTTTTTTATTTTTTCCCACCCCCCAGAAGTAGGGTGACCAGACGTCCCGGTTTTCCGGGATTCGTCCCTGTTTTGAGTTTTATGTCCCGGTGTCCCGATGAACATTCTCGGGACACGTAATTGTCCCGGTTTTCATACCCGACTCCAAAATTTATTAATATATCATCTATCGACGTTTGTAATATTTATTTTATTACTAAATTTTTAATTGTTTTATATATTCTAATGTTATTCGTTGCATTTTAAAGTGAGTGCGCATATCGTAAATTAGGGTAGTGTGCAATGTGCGCGTGCGACACTGCGGCACGCGTGTGTCTCACAATTGTGTGTGTGTCTTTCGTCTGTGCTTACGAAACGTATGGGTTAGGTTAGGTTAGACTTTAACTTATGAATAAGAACATATTCAATTATATGTATAAGTATTATTTTTATTTAAGTGAACAATCCGTTAAATATATTCTCTTTTCTTAAATGTTGTGACCTGGAAATTTATTTTTGTACATGAAAGGGGAAAAACATGCAGCTTCACATCCCTTGAAAAAATGTAACTTTCAATATTAAAGCATTTGGCCTTGAATGAAAAAAAATCTCGCCCGCGGCCTTTTTTCCTGAATTCCTGAGAAAATTAAATCATATGCACTATAGTAGATGTGTGCGGCCTGCATATGCAAAAAAAAAATATTTCACCGACATCTTCTATTAACAAAGTTATAAACAATTGTTTAGTGAGAGACGTGTATTTTTCATTATATTGAAGAAAATTAAATCATATATTCAGTGTAGTAGGTGTGTACGGAATGCATATGTAAAAAATATTTTTCCAACATCCTCTATGAACAAAGTTATAAACAATTGTTTAGTGAGAGAAGTGAATTTTTCAAGTTTATTTTCCACCCTCCCAGAAGAGATATTGGAGAAAATTAAATCATATGCAGGATAGATGTGTACGGAATGCATATGTAAAAAAATATTTCACCGACATCGGCGTGTATTCTGTAAGAAAACTGTTAATTTTAAAGAGTACGTTAAAAATAAACTTGCTGTTAAAATATATTTTGTTAAAATTTTAACACACGTGTTAAAATTAGGTGAAACTGTATATTTTAACATCAATCAAATCGATGCCTTTAAAATATTAACATCTGTTTATACAATAGAATTATAACAGCATTTAAATATGTTGCACTTCTAATTAATAAAAATGTAATAGAAAATAAAAGATAACTACCGTGGATGATGATAAAAATATCTAGGTGATATTAAGTATAATATACAACTATTTTGCGAAATATTTTATTTAATGAAGGTCACCCGTTCCATCGTATGTGTTTTTTGCATCACAGCTTGATGCCAGTAGGAATGTTTAATTAACATAATTCGAGAAAGATTCACAACTGAACCTTTGAATGGTATCACAATTTAGATGTCTTGTAAAACATAGTTCTTTATTATAATGTAGGTATTAAATGTAGTTAAAATTGCTTATTCCTTTGCTGTTCGTCACTGCCAATTCTGAGGATCAAGGAAAAGAAATTTCACATGCATACCTAATGATTTTTACCTCTCGCTAAGAGAGGTATTGTATTCATGCTAAAAATCGCATATCCAGATTTTAGTGAATAAGCACGTTTTAGGGTCCCTAGAATCCGATTATAACATTTTTACGATGATGTCCGTATGTATGTGTGGATGTTGGATTCACGATTTCTCAAATACTTTAAGACTTAAGACATTTTTAACTACGGATTTCTCAATCTAACATAATGGGAAGAGTTAATTAAGTTCTGGTAACAATTAGACAACCGGAAGTAGTAGTTACAAGAAAAAAATCATCTAAATATTATTTATCGAAAATTTATGTAAATACTTATATTAAAGAACGTTAAATTCTTTATTCGATAAATATAAATTCATTATTATATCTTCTATAGATTTAGAGATAAAGAAATGCATATAAAATAATTTGATGTAAAAATTCTCAGATCAAACTACTTCAAGGCAAGAAATTCAAATGTTTGTAATTGACACATAAATGTCACTGTCAAAAATATTTGTATGCCACTGTCAAAAATATTTGTACATTATTATGAAGATTATGAAAATAAAAAAATCTGATGTGGCCAGCACATTACCTTCCGTCAGTTCTATGTATTTTGTACAAATTTTATACGGAAAGTTCCTTGCTAAATTAAATATTCTATTTCTTGTACATTACCTTCCGGCAGTTGCATGTATTTTATGCAAATTTCATACAGAAAATAATTATTTCGTGACGTTTTGTATATACAGTGTAATGTATCTGCACAAATAAAAGATTTATTATTATTATTATTATTATTATTATTATTATTATTATTATTATTATTATTATTATTATTATTATTATTATTATTATTATTTCTTGTACATTACCTTAAAGCAGTTGTATGTATTTTATACAAATTCCATACAGAAGGCAAAAGATCCTATATTTCCAGTAAAATTATAAGACAAACACACTATGTCAATTTCACTTGACACTGACATCTTTCAATCAGAATTTTGTTAATATAATAGATGTTTCCATAGCTATGGCTACTTTATGAAATTTAATTTCTTTATAATTTTTTAACTCTATATCCATTTATTATTAAGTATAAAATGTAGTCAAATCGTATAGAGAATAAAATATTCTTTAATATTTATAATAAATGTGAAAAAATTATATTTAACATAGTTTTTTCAAGAAAAACTGTTAAAATCTTCAAATGATGGAACTTCCGGTTGACCAATTATAACCAAAATCTAATCAGCTCTTCATATAAGTGAATGTAAAGAAAATGTATGTATTGTACATAATTTATATTAAAATATCCCATAGATTTTGCAAATATATGTGAGAATTATTTTGTAGTGAGACATGAATATATGTATTTGTATTTAAAAATATTTTTCGTTTTATGCGTACAACCAGGTAAAATATCTGGCGAGAGGTTATGTGCTGGCCACATCAGATTTTTTTAATACGATTTCAATATAATTCATTTTTCATATGGAACCTAAATATGAGACATAATTATGCTGCAATTTTTATTTATTTTCTGAAGCATTATATCCATTATTTTTTCTAAACTTTCTAAATTTCAAAGTGACACATAAACTGACAGTTGTTTACTTTTTTACCATATTTATTTATTGCTGCTATGGTTACTAATTACATTACTTTAGCAAAGACGTGCCTATTTTCTATCTTGTTCATCACTTCATTCTGGTGTTTAACAGACATGTTAACATTTATGATTTTAACAGCAGCGTAGATAATACCAAAAAATGAATTTATTATTAACAGGCATGTAAAAATATAATTTTTTAAATGCATGTTAATTTTTTTACAAAATACACCCCATCGTCTATTAACAAAGTATAAACAATTGTATAGTGAGAGAAATGTATTTTTCAAGTTTTTTCAAGTTCTTTTTTTTCCAACCCCCAGAAGGGCTATTGGAGAAAATTAAATTATATGCAGGATAGTAGATGTGTACGGAATGCATATGTAAAAAAATATTTCACCGACATCTTCTATTAACAAAGTTATATACAATTATTTAGTGAGAGAAGTGTATTTTTCATTCAAGTTTGTTTGTTTTCCCACCCCCCAGAAGGGATATTGAAGAAAATTAAATCATATTCAGGGTAGTAAGTGTGAACGGAATGCATATGTAAAAAAAATATTTCACCAACATCTTCTATGAACAAAGTTATAAACAATTGTTTAGTGAGAGAAGTGCATTTTTCAAGTTTTTTTTTATTTTTTCCCACCCCTAGATGGGATATAAAATTAAATCATATGCTGGGTAGTAGTTGTATACGGAATGCATGTGCAAAAGAATATTTCACCGACATCTTCTATTAACAAAGTTATAAACAATTGTTTAGTGAGAGAAGTGTATTTTTCAAGTTTGTTTGTTTACCCACCCCCCAGAAGAGATACTGAAGAAAATTAAATCATATTCAGAGTAGTAGGTGTGTACGGAATGCATATGTAAAAAAATATTTCCCCGACAATTGTCTAGTGAGACAAGTGCATTTTTCAAGTTTTTTTTTTTTGACATGTATAATCATACCAAAATGAATAGTTTTGGAACGTTTTCATATAAAAATAGGTACTGAAAATAGTATTGACAAAACATTCCTGTAATGTAAATACTAAAAAGTCTAAAGCATATGTGTGGCAGCAGTTTAAAATATTTTGTGATGAAATCCTAATTTGATAATACGTCAGATAATGTTTTGGCTAAAATTCTAATCGACTGGGCATACAAAATGGATAAAATTAACGAAGAAAATTATGAAGAGGTAACAGTAGAAAGCATTTGGAACTACAGCCAAATTTTACATATAAATAAGTATTGTTACGGGTTATTTATTTTCCTGGAGATTTTCTGATCTGTAACACTGGTTATGTATTAAAACAAGAGTGAATGATTATTTTACACACAACTTTTATTTACACACAAAACTTGTACCTCGGCATATATTATAGGTTATCTAGCTCACATTGCTCGGGCAATATTTCTTTGCGTGTCAGCAAGTACTGCCACCCATCGAGACTAGCGGTATCAACACAGTTTTGAATTTTTGGCGCTACAGTATCTATTTAAATAATCAAATTTAATATGATTTTCTGAATTTTAATGTTCTGGAAATAGTATAACAAATATATTTCGTGTATTAAAAATTATCTTAAAATTCAGCATTCAAAATGTGTTGCCTGTAAGAAACTGCGTTCATTTTGATAGTAATTTGACAGAAAAAGTGCCCTCAACTTCGTTTCGGGCACTTTGTCAAATTACTATCAAAACAAACTCATCCAGTTTCTAGGCAACACATATTTTCATGCAGAATTTTCGATGCACTTAATATATTACTACAGAAAATTAAATAATATGCTGGGTAGTAGTTGTATACGGAATGCATATGCAAAAAAAATCACCGACATCTATTAACAAAGTTATAAACAATTGTTTAGTGTGAGAAGTGTATTTCTCTATTTTTTTTATTTTATATTTTTTTTCTCATCCCAAATATTTATAGAAATACTAATAATAAAGTAATAAATATAAACAATAACCAAGTAACAAATATGTAAGTGATCGTAACATGGTGGTAGCGTGCTAGCTTTTGTTCCAAAGATTATGGGTTCAAACCCCCAGCACACTTTAATTTTTTTTATTTTAATTTTTTCAATTTATTTTTGTGTTTTTATTTATTTTAATATTTATTATTTGTTTTTATTTATTTTTATTTGTTTCCATTTATTTTAATTTAACAAGAAAAAACAGTAAAACTACAATAAATAGACACAAATAAAAATAAATAAAAACAAATAATAGTATATTAAAGAACGTGTTTTATAAGACATGTTTTTTTCGCACGCGTCAAAATTTAGAAAACAAGTGTTAGCGAGTTTTCTAATTGACAAGTGCGAAAGAAAGTCTTATAAAATGTATTCTTTATACTATTTTTTATATTTTGCACCTTCTACAAAGTAAAATATTTTCAAAAACTGTTAATATTAAACCGAGTTGATTTAGGGAAATTTGTATGTGAAATGTTGTATTTGGTAACATTGAAATAACCACATTCAATTATTGTTTGAAAGTTCGTGTCATTTCAATATTTACGAGCAAATTTAAGTGAATTTAGTGTAATCATGGAAGATGAAATCAGTTGCACTCCGCCTGAGCCACGTAATATAGCTCAGACCGCAGTAAATAATCTACTTTCTAAAAAATCGCGCGAGATTTATGAGGAAGAATTTGCAAATTTTGACACATGGTGTAAAAATGGGTTAAAGAAACGTCGTCTAGTACCAACCGTCTAAAACAAAAAATTGCGTATCGTAATGACTTCATTATGAACGCAAAATATAAAAAAAATATTAAAACAAAAACACAAAAATAAATTGAAAAAATAAAAATTAAGAATTAAAGAAGTGTGCTGGGGGTTTGAACACACAATCTTTGGAACAAAAAGCTGGCACGCTACCATCATGCTACGATCACTTTAATGTTATGCTTTCTTTTATAAGAAATAATTATCACATTAAAATTGCCATAACATTTTCTTATTTTATTTAATTATTCTTAATTAATTTTAAACAATTTATTATTATGATGCAATAAGTGTTCCCAAACATGTGTATAAAGTTTTACTGCAATAAGTTTTAGTGGGAGGCAAATATTCAAATTATTCTTATTTCCCATGTTAAATGCCTATGTAACGGATTTCGAATGCCACCCGGTATAGAATAAACACTTCCAAGACCTGTTAATAATAGTAAAATATATATTTTTTTATAAAATTATAACAAATACATGATAATTATTACAAATAAAATGAATATGCACGTAATAATCTGGTTCAAAGTCCCGCTCCTCATTATTTCCCCCTTCAACCCGAGCAGGTTGAAACGAAAATTAGCGAAGTGTCGCTACTGCATATTCTCTATACTGTGGTATCGTCTACTAAGTTCACCGTCATAATTTTTTCACCCCGAAAGAATAATAATTAATGTTTTATTCATGTTCATTTTTTATGTACGAGTATATTACCTATATAAAAAATAATAAAATATGAAAAAAGATGAAACCATTTGCAACATAGGTTCCCATTTAAAAATCATAAGTTTGTTCTCTCAGAAAGTTGACCCTGGACTGGAATGTGAAAACCTATTTTGCTGAAGTGCATGTGGTTCAAGGTTCAATTATTGACGTTCTTTCATGGGACAGCTGTATTACGTATTAATTTGGACACTAATAATAATAATAATAATAATAATATTACGTATAATGATAATGAAAATATGTACCTATATAAACTAAAAAAAAAAAATGTTATTTACGCTATAAGGCTGGGAAGTGAGTTATTACGGTACGAATGAGAAGTTTACGGACGAGGCGACGAAGAAGCCGTCTCAGATATTTCCAAATGAGTATCGTTATACTACTTCACGGCCATATGACGTACATTTTATTTCATACTGTCTACGACTACGTGTTTTAAAAATTTATATTTATTCAAAACATGACTATTTAAGATAGGTCACATCATCTTTGAATTGGCTGCGTATAGCTAGCAGTCCCCTATTAGCAGACCCTAACGAAAACTATTGCATATTTTTTTGCTATTTATTTGCTAATCAATTACCACAATGCCAATTTAATTGCCACTTTTTAAAAAAAATACGGGGGGCCTGCTAGCTTGACAGTCAAGTTAGCAGTCCCCTGGGCTGTAATGCTTTACAATCGAAAATATTAGTGTCTAGGAATTAATTGCCATTTAATTGCCAATTAATTATTGAAGATTTAAATAAAACCAGGCAAAAAAATAAAATATATTAATTACCACTATCATTAACATTAGCATTATATTTTTTGTATTCATTTGCATTTTAAATGCTATGCGTACCCTATTTATTAGTGCACACATGTCAATAACTATATGGATCCATTCAGTTTCCATGTAGGATCAATATGGGTGTGCATAGGTTCCATTTGGATCATAAACGATGCACATGAATCCATCTAATTTTTACTCAACAATTCCAAAACTATCTCAGCAGAGACATATAAAATGTATTGTAACAAAAAGCATAAACATTTAAGCTTTTTCATTTCGCTGACCTGCCAGCGCTTTTAACCCCAACAAACTGTACTCTACCAAAATGTTAGACAATAATTAATAATCAAATAGCTTTATAAATTAATTGCTTTGGCAGAACCCTACAAACTACACTCTAACATTATACATGGACTGTAATAAATCAGTATAAACAATATTTGATTTAATTACCACTTAGTAACCGACTAAAACAATATTATTTGGGAATGAATCAATATACCTTACTTTTCATCAAAAATTAAGCTTTATAAATTAATTGCTTTAGCAGAACCCTACAAACTACACTCTAATATTATACATGGACTGTAATAAATCAGTATAAACAATATTTGATTTAATTACCACTTAGTAACCGATTAAAACAATATTATTTGGGAATGAATCAATATACCTTACTTTTCATCAAAAATTAAGCTTTATAAATTAATTGCTTTAGCAGAACCCTACAAACTACACTCTAATATTATACATGGACTGTAATAAATCAGTATAAACAATATTTGATTTAATTACCACTTAGTAACCGATTAAAACAATATTATTTAGGAATGAATCAATATACCTTACTTTTCATCAAAAATTAAGCTTTATAAATTAACTGCTTTAGCGGAACCCTACAAACTACACTCTAACATTATACATGGACTGTAATAAATCAGTATAAACAATATTTGATTTAATTACCACTTAGTAACCGATTAAAACAATATTATTTGGGAATGAATCAATATACCTTACTTTTCATCAAAAATTAAGCTTTATAAATTAATTGCTTTAGCAGAACCCTACAAACTACACTCTAACATTATACATGGACTATAATAAATCAGTATAAACAATATTTGATTTAATTACCACTTAGTAACCGATTAAAACAATATTATTTGGGAATGGATCAATATACCTTACTTTTCATCAAAAATTAAGCTTTATAAATTAATTGCTTTAGCAGAACCCTACAAACTACACTCTAATATTATACATGGACTGTAATAAATCAGTATAAACAATATTTGATTTAATTACCACTTAGTAACCGATTAAAACAATATTATTTGGGAATGAATCAATATTCCTTACTTTTCATCAAAAATTAAGCTTTATAAATTAATTGCTTTAGCAGAACCCTACAAACTACACTCTAACATTATACATGGACTGTAATAAATCAGTATAAACAATATTTGATTTAATTACCACTTAGTAACCGATTAAAAAAATATTATTTAGGAATGAATCAATATACCTTACTTTTCATCAAAAATTAAGCTTTATAAATTAACTGCTTTAGCAGAACCCTACAAACTACACTCTAACATTATACATGGACTGTAATAAATCAGTATAAAAAATATTTGATTTAATTACCACTTAGTAACCGATTAAAACAATATTATTTGGGAATGAATCAATATACCTTACTTTTCATCAAAAATTAAGCTTTATAAATTAATTGCTTTTGCAGAACCCTACAAACTACACTCTAACATTATACATGGACTGTAATAAATCAGTATAAACAATATTTGATTTAATTACCACTTAGTAACCGATTAAAACAATATTATTTGGGAATGAATCAATATACCTTACTTTTCATCAAAAATTAAGCTTTATAAATTAATTGCTTTAGCAGAACCCTACAAACTACACTCTAATATTATACATGGACTGTAATAAATCAGTATAAACAATATTTGATTTAATTACCACTTAGTAACCGATTAAAACAATATTATTTGGGAATGAATCAATATTCCTTACTTTTCATCAAAAATTAAGCTTTATAAATTAATTGCTCTAGCAGAACCCTACAAACTACATTCTAACATTATACATGGACTGTAATAAATCAGTATAAACAATATTTGATTTAATTACCACTTAGTAACCGATTAAAACAATATTATTTGGGAATGAAACAATATACCTTACTTTTCATCAAAAATTAAGCTTTATAAATTAATTGCTTTAGCAGAACCCTACAAACTACACTCTAACATTATACATGGACTGTAATAAATCAGTATAAACAATATTTGATTTAATTACCACTTAGTAACCGATTAAAACAATATTATTTGGGAATGAATCAATATACCTTACTTTTCATCAAAAATTAAGCTTTATAAATTAATTGCTTTAGCAGAACCCTACAAACTACACTCTAACATTATACATGGACTGTAATAAATCAGTATAAACAATATTTGATTTAATTACCACTTAGTAACCGATTAAAACAATATTATTTGGGAATGAATCAATATACCTTACTTTTCATCAAAAATTAAGCTTTATAAATTAATTGCTTTAGCAGAACCCTACAAACTACACTCTAACATTATACGTGGACTGTAATAAATCAGTATAAACAATATTTGATTTAATTACCACTTAGTAACCGATTAAAACAATATTATTTGGGAATGAATCAATATACCTTACTTTTCATCAAAAATTAAGCTTTATAAATTAATTGCTTTAGCAGAACCCTACAAACTACACTCTAACATTATACATGGACTGTAATAAATCAGTATAAACAAAATTTGACTTAATTACCACTTAGTAACCGCTTAAAACAATATTATTTGGGAATGAATCAATATACCTTACTTTTCATCAAAAATTAAGCTTTATAAATTAATTGCTTTAGCAGAATCCTACAAACTACACTCTAACATTATATATGGACTGTAATAAATCAGTGTAAACAATATTTCATTTAATTACCACTTAGTAACCGATTATAACAATAATATTTGGCAATGAATCAGTATACCTTACTTTTCATCAAAAATTAAGCTTTAGAAATTATTTGCTTTAGCAGAACCCTACAAACTACACTCTAACATTATACACGGACTGTAATAAATCAGTATAAACAATATTTGATTTAATTACCACTTAGTAACCGATTAAAACAATATTATTTGGGAATGAATCAATATACCTTACTTTTCATCAAAAATTAAGCTTTATAAATTACTTGCTTTAGCAGAACCCTACAAACTACACTCTAACATTATACGTGGACTGTAATAAATCAGTATAAATAATATTTGATTTAATTACCACTTAGTAACCGATTAAAACAATATTATTTGGCAATGAATCAGTATATCTTACTTTTCATCAAAAATTAAGCTTTAGAAATTAATTGCTTTAGCAGAACCCTACAAACTACACTCTAACATTATACATGGACTGTAATAAATCAGTATAAACAATATTTGATTTAATTACCACTTAGTAACCGATTAAAACATTATTATTTGGGAATGAATCAATATACCTTACTTTTCATCAAAAATTAAGCTTTATAAATTAATTGCTTTAGCAGAACCCTACAAACTACACTCTAACATTATACATGGACTGTAATAAATCAGTATAAACAATATTTGATTTAATTACCACTTAGTAACCGATTAAAACTATATTATTTGGCAACGAATCAGTATACCTTACTTTTCATCAAAAATTAAGCTTTAGAAATTAATTGCTTTAGCAGAACCCTACAAACTGCCCTCTAACATTATACATGGACTGTAGTAAATCAGTATAAACAATATTTGATTTAATTACCACTTAGTAACCGATTAAAACATTATTTGGGAATGAATCAATATACCTTACTTTTCATCAAAAATTAAGCTTCATAAATTAATTGCTTTAGCAGAACCCTACAAACTACAATCTAACATTATACGTGGACTGTAATAAATCAGTTTAAACAATATTTGATTTAATTACCACTTGGTAACCTATTAAAACAATATTATTTGGGAATGAATCAATATACCTTACTTTTAATCAAAAATTAAGCTTTATAAATTAATTGCTTTAGCAGAACCCTACAAAATACACTCTAACATTATACATGGACTGTAATAAATCAGTATAAACAATATTTGATTTAATTACCACTTAGTAACCGATTAAAACAATATTATTTGGGAATGAATCAATATACCTTACTTTTCATCAAAAATTAAGCTTTATAAATTAATTGCTTTAGCAGAACCCTACAAACTACACTCTAACATTATACATGGACTGTAATAAATCAGTATAAACAATATTTGATTTAATTACCACTTAGTAACCGCTTAAAACAATATTATTTGGGAATGAATTAATATACCTTACTTTTCATCAAAAATTAAGCTTTATAAATTAATTGCTTTAGCAGAATCCTACAAACTACACTCTAACATTATATATGGACTGTAATAAATCAGTGTAAACAATATTTCATTTAATTACCACTTAGTAACCGATTATAACAATAATATTTGGCAATGAATCAGTATACCTTACTTTTCATCAAAAATTAAGCTTTAGAAATTAATTGCTTTAGCAGAACCCTACAAACTACACTCTAACATTATACATGGACTGTAATAAATCAGTATAAACAATATTTGATTTAATTACCACTTAGTAACGGATTAAAACAATATTATTTGGGAATGAATCAATATACCTTACTTTTCATCAAAAATTAAGCTTTAGAAATTAATTGCTTTAGCAGAACCCTACAAACTACACTCTAACATTATACATGGACTGTAATAAATCAGTATAAACAATATTTGATTTAATTACCACTTAGTAACCGATTAAAACAATATTATTCGGGAATGAATCAACATACTTTACTTTTCATCAAAAATTAAGCTTTATAAATTAATTTCTTTAGCAGAACCCTACAAACTACACTCTTACATTATATATGGACTGTAATAAATCAGTATAAACAATATATCATTTAATTACCACTTAGTAACCGATTAAAACAATATTATTTGGCAATGAATCAGTATACCTTACTTTTCATCAAAAATTAAGCTTTATAAATTAATTGCTTTAGCAGAACCCTACAAACTACACTCTAACATTATACGTGGACTGTAATAAATCAGTATAAACAATATTTGATTTAATTACAACTTAGTAACCGATTAAAACAATATTATTTGGGAATGAATCAATACACCTTATATTTCATAAAAATTAAGCTTTATAAATTAATTTTATTTATGTGCATGGTGCTTTTTCAAAAATGGCACGTAATCGTCGTCGGCCAGTTAAAGTTAGTAAAGAAATAATAACTAATACTATCCATCAATTTCAAAAGGATATTTTTCATAAAAATACGAATATTATTAAGAACAAAAATGACGAAATTTGGGATAAAATAAAAATTGGGAAACAAAATTAGCAGCAAATCAATATATACATACGCTTGTAGATATATAAGAACAATTTTATATAAAAATAAGGAATGCCTAGAAGAATATGATTCTTCAAGCAGTCATTCGGATAATCTACAAAACGATAAATAATAATAATAATAATAATAATAATAATAATAATAATAATAATAATAATAATAACAATAATAATAATAATAATAATAATAATACTTTATTTCACAGACCAGAAATGGTATAGAAAAGGTCACAAAGTACACTGTAAAATACAAAATATTGACACAAAATAAATAGTTATAGTTAACACACAGATATTAAATTATACACAGATTATATAGATAAAAGCTACATACAACATGGAGAACAATATTAGTTTGAAATGAAAATGTTTAGTCATTCATATATTCCTCAATACTGTAGTAAGTTTTACTAATTAAAAATTGTTTTACTTCATATTTAAATTTTTTAAATCTTGTAAGTTTTTCAAGACTTGCGGCAGTCTATTGTATAAGACTAATCCACAGTAATTTGGATTATTTTTTTATTTATTTAGTCTGATTCTCGGAACTAATAAGTTATCTTTACCCCTGGTATTAAAGTTATGTATATCACTGTATACTGTATGTTTCAATAGTATTTAATCGTTTTTTAATATGAATAACCACATTTAAGATATAAATACAGGGAAAAGATAAAAGTTTTTCATTTTTAAACAACTCTCGGCAGGGGGATCGAGAATTTAATTGAAATATATTTCTCACAGCTGTTTTCTGCAATTTAAAAACTCTAATTGATGATGTTGAGCAACCCCAAAAAATAATCCCATAGCACAATACGGAATAAAATTTGGCGAAATAAAAGGTTTTTGCAGTTTGTACATCACTGAGAATTCGAAGACGTTTTATTAAGTAACAAAGAGAAGCCAGAGTTTTACACAACATATCAATATGATTATTCCAACCTAGATTTTCTTGAATATTAAGTCCTAATACTGTAGTATCCTTAACTTGTGGAAGAGACTCATTGTTGCATCTCAGAAGAACACTTGTTTGACGTACTTTATTTGAAAATAGCATTACAGAAGATTTGTTTGTATTTAAAGTAAGTTTCAAAGAGGCAAACCAATTTGACAGGTTACGAATTACATTTTGTAATTCTAACGATGCAGTCAGGTTATCATTTTGTGGAGCAAGAAGTGTTAAGTCGTCCGCGTAGGCTACGAATTCCTGAGAATTTAAAATTTCTTTAATGTTGTTCAAGTATAGAGTAAAAAGGATCGGTCCCATTATTGATCCTTGCGGTACACCGAAATTTAGTGACTGTAGATTAGATTTTTGGTTGTTATATATTACTATTTGGTATCTATTTTTTAAATAAGATTCTAATCAATTAGAACAAACTCCACGAAGACCGTAATATTCTGCAATATTAATAAGAGTTGAATGATCAACACAATCAAAGGCTTTTGATAAATCCAAAAAGGCACCAAACGTATCTATTCCTTTATCAAAGTTATCGTAGATTTTATCCAGGAGGCTATCAAGTGCTGAGATTGTACTATATCCTTTTCGAAACCCGTGTTGTTCTTTAATTATTGTTTTGTTTTTGTCAAAAAAATGCAAAATTCTTGTTAACATAACTTTCTCGAAGATTTTATGGAAGACTGAAACTAGAGTAATGGGTCGGTAGTTTGATGCTAAATTTCTATCGCCTTTTTTATGTAATGGTATAACCTTACTGCACTTTAACTTATCTGGAAAAACTCCTTCTGAAATAAATAAGTTCACACAATAAGTCAAAGGAGCAATAATTGCTTTGTGACAACTTTTTACAAAATTATTTGAAATTTCATCAATTCCACAAGAGAAAGAATTATTAAGAGACATTATTACTGATATTAACTCAGCTACTGTTACCGGTTCTAAAAAAATTGAGATTTGAGAAGTGTTATTTGTTACCGGTAACTGCGCTGCATGAATTTGTGGTAAAATTTTTATAAGATTGTCTGATAAATTTGCAAGGTATGTGTTAAACAAGTTAGCAATATCTAATGGGTTATTTACAGTATTATTTTCAGTTTTCAGCGCATTAATTTTTTTGACATCGTTTGTATTGTTCATGTTCAAATTACCTTTTATTATTCGCCAAATCCTAGTTGAATTATTGTTACAGTTTTCAACATTTTCGGAATGAAATTTAGCTTTTGGCTCTCTAATCCTTTTACGATAATCATTTTTTTGAATGTTGTAATAACTCTTATCTATATATCCATTTTTATATAAAATGTATAAATCTTTTATTCTTACAGACTCAGCTTTTAACTCATTTGTTATCCAAGAATTACTATTTTTATTTTTAACTGAAAGCAGAGTTTTTGGATATGTTAAATTAAAGTAGTACAAAAATGTATTGAGAAAATTATTAAAACAAGTATTTACATCATTGTTAAGATAAACATCAGACCAGTTTTCCTGATTTAATTTTCGTAGAAAGTTATACAAATTTTCTTGCGTGAATAACCTTTTTCAATTTTAGAGTTACTTACCACAGAATTTGTATTAAATTTGACTTGTATCCTTTGAGCTGAATGATCTGATATATTGTTGTGATATACTTTAGATGTGTAGTTGTGGGGGTCTATGTTTGTAAAAATATTATCCACACATGTCTTAGTAGTTTTACATATTCGAGTGGGTTCATTAATGACATGAAATAGGTTATAAGAATTCATTACATCAAGTAGTTGTTTTTTCTGGTTGCTATCAATAAGAAAGTCAACATTAATATCCCCTAAAATAAATACATTAATAGGATAATGATGTGACAAAACTTTAGATAAACACATATTTAACTGTTTACAAAAACAGTCAAGATTTGTGGATCTGTAAACAGCCAGTACATAATTTAAGATATTATTTTGTACAAATTTGATACCACAGCATTCAAATTCAATGTTAAATTCCTGAATACAATCTAATGTATCGAAAGTAATATTATTTTTGCAAAAAATTGACACTCCTCCATGAGAATGAGTTTTTCTATAGAAACCTGTAGCTAAATTATAACCTTTTATAGTATAAGCTAATTTTTCATCTTCTTCCAGCCAGTGCTCTGAAAAACAGATAATGTCTGTGGGATGTCCATCGAGAAATATTTCAAATTCTTCGATTTTATTACGTATTTAAAACAAATATTGTTTATACTGGTTGATTATTGTCTAAATATTATGATAGAATGTAGTTTGTAAGGTTCTGCTAAAGAAATTAATTCATAAAACATAATTTTTGATGAAAGTTACGTATATTGATTCATTCCCAAATAATATTGTTTTATTTGGTTACTAGGTGGTAATTAAATCAAATTTTGTTTATACTGATTTATTACAGTCCATTTATAATGCTAGAGTGTAGTTTGTAGGGTTCTGTTAAAGAAATTAATTTATAAAGCTTAATTTTTGATGAAAAGTAAGGTATATTGATTCATTCCCAAATAATATTGTTTTAATCGGTTACTAAGTGGTAATTAAATCAAATATTGTTTATACTGATTTATTACAGTCCATGTATAATGTTAGAGTGCAGTTTGTAGGGTTCTGCTAAAGCAATTAATTTATAAAGCTTAATTTTTGATGAAAAGTACGGTATATTGATTCTTTCCCAAATAATATTGTTTTAATCGGTTACTAAGTGGTAATTAAATCAAATATTGTTTATACTGATTTATTACAGTCCATGTATAATGTTAGAGTGTAGTTTGTAGGGTTCTGCTAAAGAAATTAATTTATAAAGCTTAATTTTTGATGAAAAGTAAGGTATATTGATTCTTTCCCAAATAATATTGTTTTAATCGGTTACTAAGTGGTAATTAAATCAAATATTGTTTATACTGATTTATTACAGTCCATGTATAATGTTAGAGTGTAGTTTGTAGGGTTCTGCTAAAGCAATTAATTTATAAAGCTTAATTTTTGATGAAAAGTACGGTATATTGATTCATTCCCAAATAATATTGTTTTAATCGGTTACTAAGTGGTAATTAAATCAAATATTGTTTATACTGATTTATTACAGTCCATGTATAATGTTAGAGTGTAGTTTGTAGGGTTCTGCTAAAGCAATTAATTTATAAAGCTTAATTTTTGATGAAAAGTAAGGTATATTGATTCATTGCCAAATAATATTGTTTTAATCGGTTACTAAGTGGTAATTAAATCAAATATTGTTTATACTGATTTATTACAGTCCATGTATAATGTTAGAGTGTAGTTTGTAGGGTTCTGCTAAAGCAATTAATTTATAAAGCTTAATTTTTGATGAAAAGTAAGGTATATTGATTCATTCCCAAATAATATTGTTTTAATCGGTTACTAAGTGGTAATTAAATCAAATATTGTTTATACTGATTTATTACAGTCCATGTATAACGTTAGAGTGTAGTTTGTAGGGTTCTGCTAAAGCAATTAATTTATAAAGCCTAATTTTTGATGAAAAGTAACGTATATTGATTCATTCCCAAATAATATTGTTTTAATCGGTTACTAAGTGGTAATTAAATCAAATATTGTTTATACTGATTTATTACAGTCCATGTATAATGTTAGAGTGTAGTTTGTAGGGTTCTGCTAAAGCAGTTAATTTATAAAGCTTAATTTTTGATGAAAAGTAAGGTATATTGATTCATTCCTAAATAATATCTTTTTAATCGGTTACTAAGTGCTAATTAAATCAAATATTGTTTATACTGATTTATTACAGTCCACGTATAATGTTAGATTGTAGTTTGTAGGGTTCTGCTAAAGCAATTAATTTATAAAGCTTAATTTTTGATGAAAAGTAAGGTATATTGATTCATTCCCAAATAATATTGTTTTAATCGGTTACTAAGTGGTAATTAAATCAAATATTGTTTATACTGATTTATTACAGTCCATGTATAATGTTAGAGTGTAGTTTGTAGGGTTCTGCTAAAGCAATTAATTTATAAAGCTTAATTTTTGATGAAAAGTAAGGTATATTGATTCATTCCCAAATAATATTGTTTTAATCGGTTACTAAGTGGTAATTAAATCAAATATTGTTTATACTGATTTATTACAGTCCATGTATAATGTTAGAGTGTAGTTTGTAGGGTTTTGCTAAAGCAATTAATTTATAAAGCTTAATTTTTGATGAAAAGTAAGGTATATTGATTCATTCCTAAATAATATTTTTTTAATCGGTTACTAAGTGGTAATTAAATCAAATATTGTTTATACTGATTTATTACAGTCCATGTATAATGTTAGAGTGTAGTTTGTATAGGGTTCTGCTAAAGCAATTAATTTATAAAGCTTAATTTTTGATGAAAAGTAAGGTAAATTGATTCATTCCCAAATAATATTGTTTTAATCGGTTACTAAGTGGTAATTAAATCAAAAATTGTTTATACTGATTTATTACAGTCCATGTATAATGTTAGAGTGTAGTATGTAGGGTTCTGATAAAGCAGTTAATTTATAAAGCTCAATTTTTGATGAAAAGTAAGGTATATTGATTCATTCCTAAATAATATTTTTTTAATCGGTTACTAAGTGGTAATTAAATCAAATATTGTTTATACTGATTTATTACAGTCCATGTATAATGTTAGAGTGTAGTTTGTAGGGTTCTGCTAAAAAAATTAATTTATAATGATTAATTTTTGATGAAAAGTAAGGTATATTGATTCATTCCCAAATAATATTGTTTTAATCGGTTACTAAGTGGTAATTAAATCAAATATTGTTTATACTGATTTATTACAGTCCATGTATAATGTTAGAGTGTAGTTTGTAGGGTTCTGCTAAAGCAATTAATTTATAAAGCTTAATTTTTGATGAAAAGTAAGGTATATTGATTCATTCTCAAATAATATTGTTTTAATCGGTTACTAAGTGGTAATTAAATCAAATATTGTTTATACTAATTTATTACAGTCCATGTATAATGTTAGAGTGTAGTTTGTAGGGTTCTGCCAAAGCAATTAATTTATAAAGCTTAATTTTTGATGAAAAGTAAGGTATATTGATTCATTCTCAAATAATATTGTTTTAATCGGTTACTAAGTGGTAATTAAATCAAATATTGTTTATACTGATTTATTACAGTCCATGTATAATGTTAGAGTGTAGTTTGTAGGGTTCTGCTAAAGCAATTAATTTATAAAGCTTAATTTTTGATGAAAAGTAAGGTATATTGATTCATTCTCAAATAATATTGTTTTAATCGGTTACTAAGTGGTAATTAAATCAAATATTGTTTATACTGATTTATTACAGTCCATGTATAATGTTAGAGTGTAGATTGTAGGGTTCTGCTAAAGCAGTTAATTTATAAAACTTAATTTTTGATGAAAAGTAAGGTATATTGATTCATTCCTAAATAATATTTTTTTGATCGGTTACTAAGTGGTAATTAAATCAAATATTGTTTATACTGATTTATTACAGTCCATGTATAATGTTAGAGTGTAGTTTGTAGGGTTCTGCTAAAGCAATTAATTTATAAAGCTTAATTTTTGATGAAAAGTAAGGTATATTGATTCATTCCCAAATAATATTGTTTTAATCGGTTACTAAGTGGAAAATAAATCAAATATTGTTTATACTGATTTATTACAGTCCATGCATAATGTTAGAGTGTAGTTTGTAGGGTTCTGCTAAAGCAATTAATTTATAAAGCTTATTTTTTGATGAAAAGTAAGGTATATTGATTCATTCCCAAATAATATTGTTTTAATCGGTTACTAAGTGGTAATTAAATCAAATATTGTTTATACTGATTTATTACAGTCCATGTATAATGTTAGAGTGTAGTTTGTAGGGTTCTGCTAAAGCAATTAATTTATAAAGCTTAATTTTTGATGAAAAGTAAGGTATATTGAGTCATTCCCAAATAATATTGTTTTAATCGGTTACTAAGTGGTAATTAAATCAAATATTGTTTATACTGATTTATTACGGTCCATGTATAATGTTAGAGTATAGTTTGTAGGGTTTTGCTAAAGCAATTAATTTATAAAGCTTAATTTTTGATGAAAAGTAAGGTATATTGATTCATTCCTAAATAATATTGTTTTAATCGGTTACTAAGTGGTAATTAAATCAAATATTGTTTATACTGATTTATTACAGTCCATGTATAATGTTAGAGTGTAGTTTGTAGGGTTCTGCTAAAGCAGTTAATTTATAAAGCTTAATTTTTGATGAAAAGTAAGGTATATTAATTCATTCCTAAATAATATTTTTTTAATCGGTTACTAAGTGGTAATTAAATCAAATATTGTTTATACTGATTTATTACAGTCCATGTATAATGTTAGAGTGTAGTTTGTAGAGTTCTGCTAAAGAAATTAATTTATAAAGCTTAATTTTTGATGAAAAGTAAGGAATATTGATTCATTCCCAAATAATATTGTTTTAATCGGTTACTAAGTGGTAATTAAATCAAATATTGTTTATACTGATTTATTACAGTCCATGTATAATATTAGAGTGTAGTTTGTAGGGTTCTGCTAAAGCAATTAATTTATAAAGCTTAATTTTTGATGAAAAGTAAGGTATATTGATTCATTCCCAAATAATATTGTTTTAATCGGTTACTAAGTGGTAATTAAATCAAATATTGTTTATACTGATTTATTACAGTCCATGTATAATGTTAGAGTGTAGTTTGTAGGGTTCTGCTAAAGCAATTAATTTATAAAGCTTAATTTTTGATGAAAAGTAAGGTATATTGATTCATTCCCAAATAATATTGTTTTAATCGATTACTAAGTGGTAATTAAATCAAATATTGTTTATACTGATTTATTACAGTCCATGTATAATGTTAGAGTGTAGTTTGTAGGGTTCTGCTAAAGCAGTTAATTTATAAAACTTAATTTTTGATGAAAAGTAAGGTATATTGATTCATTCCTAAATAATATTGTTTTAATCGGTTACTAAGTGGTAATTAAATCAAATATTGTTTATACTGATTTATTACAGTCCATGTATAATATTAGAGTGTAGTTTGTAGGGTTCTGCTAAAGCAATTAATTTATAAAGCTTAATTTTTGATGAAAACTAAGGTATATTGATTCATTCCCAAATAATATTGTTTTAATCGGTTACTAAGTGGTAATTAAATCAAATATTGTTTATACTGATTTATTACAGTCCATGTATAATGTTAGAGTGTAGTTTGTAGGGTTCTGCTAAAGCAATTAATTTATAAAGCTTAATTTTTGATGAAAAGTAAGGTATATTGATTCATTCCCAAATAATATTGTTTTAATCGGTTACTAAGTGGTAATTAAATCAAATATTGTTTATACTGATTTATTACAGTACATGTATAATGTTAGAGTGTAGTTTGTAGGGTTCTGCTAAAGCAATTAATTTATAAAGCTTAATTTTTGATGAAAAGTAAGGTATATTGATTCATTCCTAAATAATATTTTTTTAATCGGTTACCAAGTGGTAATTAAATCAAATATTGTTTATACTGATTTATTACAGTCCATGTATAATGATAGCGTGTAGTTTGTAGGGTTCTGCTAAAGCAATTAATTTATAAAGCTTAATTTTTGATGAAAAGTAAGGAATATTGATTCATTCCCAAATAATATTGTTTTAATCGGTTACTAAGTGGTAATTAAATCAAATATTGTTTATACTGATTTATTACAGTCCATGTATAATATTAGAGTGTAGTTTGTAGGGTTCCGCTAAAGCAATTAATTTATAAAGCTTAATTTTTGATGAAAAGTAAGGTATATTGATTCATTCCTAAATAATATTGTTTTAATCGGTTACTAAGTGGTAATTAAATCAAATATTGTTTATACTGATTTATTACAGTCCATGTATAATATTAGAGTGTAGTTTGTAGGGTTCTGCCAAAGCAATTAATTTATAAAGCTTAATTTTTGATGAAAAGTAAGGTATATTGATTCATCCCAAATAATATTGTTTTAATCGGTTACTAAGTGGTAATTAAATCAAATATTGTTTATACTGATTTATTACAGTCCATGTATAATGTTAGAGTGTAGTTTGTTGGGTTCTGCTAAAGCAATTAATTTATAAAGCTTAATTTTTGATGAAAAGTAAGGTATATTGATTCATTCCCAAATAATATTGTTTTAATCGGTTACTAAGTGGTAATTAAATCAAATATTGTTTATACTGATTTATTACAGTCCATGTATAATGTTAGAATGTAGTTTGTAGGGTTCTGCTAAAGCAATTAATTTATAAAGCTTAATTTTTGATGAAAAGTAAGGAATATTGATTCATTCCCAAATAATATTGTTTTAATCGGTTACTAAGTGGTAATTAAATCAAATATTGTTTATACTGATTTATTACAGTCCATGTATAATATTAGAGTGTAGTTTGTAGGGTTCTGCTAAAGCAATTAATTTATAAAGCTTAATTTTTGATGAAAAGTAAGGTATATTGATTCATTCCTAAATAATATTTTTTTAATCGGTTACTAAGTGGTAATTAAATCAAATATTGTTTATACTGATTTATTACAGTCCATGTATAATGTTAGAGTGTAGTTTGTATAGGGTTCTGCTAAAGCAATTAATTTATAAAGCTTAATTTTTGATGAAAAGTAAGGTAAATTGATTCATTCCCAAATAATATTGTTTTAATCGGTTACTAAGTGGTAATTAAATCAAAAATTGTTTATACTGATTTATTACAGTCCATGTATAATGTTAGAGTGTAGTATGTAGGGTTCTGATAAAGCAGTTAATTTATAAAGCTCAATTTTTGATGAAAAGTAAGGTATATTGATTCATTCCTAAATAATATTTTTTTAATCGGTTACTAAGTGGTAATTAAATCAAATATTGTTTATACTGATTTATTACAGTCCATGTATAATGTTAGAGTGTAGTTTGTAGGGTTCTGCTAAAAAAATTAATTTATAATGATTAATTTTTGATGAAAAGTAAGGTATATTGATTCATTCCCAAATAATATTGTTTTAATCGGTTACTAAGTGGTAATTAAATCAAATATTGTTTATACTGATTTATTACAGTCCATGTATAATGTTAGAGTGTAGTTTGTAGGGTTCTGCTAAAGCAATTAATTTATAAAGCTTAATTTTTGATGAAAAGTAAGGTATATTGATTCATTCTCAAATAATATTGTTTTAATCGGTTACTAAGTGGTAATTAAATCAAATATTGTTTATACTAATTTATTACAGTCCATGTATAATGTTAGAGTGTAGTTTGTAGGGTTCTGCCAAAGCAATTAATTTATAAAGCTTAATTTTTGATGAAAAGTAAGGTATATTGATTCATTCTCAAATAATATTGTTTTAATCGGTTACTAAGTGGTAATTAAATCAAATATTGTTTATACTGATTTATTACAGTCCATGTATAATGTTAGAGTGTAGTTTGTAGGGTTCTGCTAAAGCAATTAATTTATAAAGCTTAATTTTTGATGAAAAGTAAGGTATATTGATTCATTCTCAAATAATATTGTTTTAATCGGTTACTAAGTGGTAATTAAATCAAATATTGTTTATACTGATTTATTACAGTCCATGTATAATGTTAGAGTGTAGATTGTAGGGTTCTGCTAAAGCAGTTAATTTATAAAACTTAATTTTTGATGAAAAGTAAGGTATATTGATTCATTCCTAAATAATATTTTTTTGATCGGTTACTAAGTGGTAATTAAATCAAATATTGTTTATACTGATTTATTACAGTCCATGTATAATGTTAGAGTGTAGTTTGTAGGGTTCTGCTAAAGCAATTAATTTATAAAGCTTAATTTTTGATGAAAAGTAAGGTATATTGATTCATTCCCAAATAATATTGTTTTAATCGGTTACTAAGTGGAAAATAAATCAAATATTGTTTATACTGATTTATTACAGTCCATGCATAATGTTAGAGTGTAGTTTGTAGGGTTCTGCTAAAGCAATTAATTTATAAAGCTTATTTTTTGATGAAAAGTAAGGTATATTGATTCATTCCCAAATAATATTGTTTTAATCGGTTACTAAGTGGTAATTAAATCAAATATTGTTTATACTGATTTATTACAGTCCATGTATAATGTTAGAGTGTAGTTTGTAGGGTTCTGCTAAAGCAATTAATTTATAAAGCTTAATTTTTGATGAAAAGTAAGGTATATTGAGTCATTCCCAAATAATATTGTTTTAATCGGTTACTAAGTGGTAATTAAATCAAATATTGTTTATACTGATTTATTACAGTCCATGTATAATGTTAGAGTATAGTTTGTAGGGTTTTGCTAAAGCAATTAATTTATAAAGCTTAATTTTTGATGAAAAGTAAGGTATATTGATTCATTCCTAAATAATATTGTTTTAATCGGTTACTAAGTGGTAATTAAATCAAATATTGTTTATACTGATTTATTACAGTCCATGTATAATGTTAGAGTGTAGTTTGTAGGGTTCTGCTAAAGCAGTTAATTTATAAAGCTTAATTTTTGATGAAAAGTAAGGTATATTAATTCATTCCTAAATAATATTTTTTTAATCGGTTACTAAGTGGTAATTAAATCAAATATTGTTTATACTGATTTATTACAGTCCATGTATAATGTTAGAGTGTAGTTTGTAGAGTTCTGCTAAAGAAATTAATTTATAAAGCTTAATTTTTGATGAAAAGTAAGGAATATTGATTCATTCCCAAATAATATTGTTTTAATCGGTTACTAAGTGGTAATTAAATCAAATATTGTTTATACTGATTTATTACAGTCCATGTATAATATTAGAGTGTAGTTTGTAGGGTTCTGCTAAAGCAATTAATTTATAAAGCTTAATTTTTGATGAAAAGTAAGGTATATTGATTCATTCCCAAATAATATTGTTTTAATCGGTTACTAAGTGGTAATTAAATCAAATATTGTTTATACTGATTTATTACAGTCCATGTATAATGTTAGAGTGTAGTTTGTAGGGTTCTGCTAAAGCAATTAATTTATAAAGCTTAATTTTTGATGAAAAGTAAGGTATATTGATTCATTCCCAAATAATATTGTTTTAATCGATTACTAAGTGGTAATTAAATCAAATATTGTTTATACTGATTTATTACAGTCCATGTATAATGTTAGAGTGTAGTTTGTAGGGTTCTGCTAAAGCAGTTAATTTATAAAACTTAATTTTTGATGAAAAGTAAGGTATATTGATTCATTCCTAAATAATATTGTTTTAATCGGTTACTAAGTGGTAATTAAATCAAATATTGTTTATACTGATTTATTACAGTCCATGTATAATATTAGAGTGTAGTTTGTAGGGTTCTGCTAAAGCAATTAATTTATAAAGCTTAATTTTTGATGAAAACTAAGGTATATTGATTCATTCCCAAATAATATTGTTTTAATCGGTTACTAAGTGGTAATTAAATCAAATATTGTTTATACTGATTTATTACAGTCCATGTATAATGTTAGAGTGTAGTTTGTAGGGTTCTGCTAAAGCAATTAATTTATAAAGCTTAATTTTTGATGAAAAGTAAGGTATATTGATTCATTCCCAAATAATATTGTTTTAATCGGTTACTAAGTGGTAATTAAATCAAATATTGTTTATACTGATTTATTACAGTACATGTATAATGTTAGAGTGTAGTTTGTAGGGTTCTGCTAAAGCAATTAATTTATAAAGCTTAATTTTTGATGAAAAGTAAGGTATATTGATTCATTCCTAAATAATATTTTTTTAATCGGTTACCAAGTGGTAATTAAATCAAATATTGTTTATACTGATTTATTACAGTCCATGTATAATGATAGCGTGTAGTTTGTAGGGTTCTGCTAAAGCAATTAATTTATAAAGCTTAATTTTTGATGAAAAGTAAGGAATATTGATTCATTCCCAAATAATATTGTTTTAATCGGTTACTAAGTGGTAATTAAATCAAATATTGTTTATACTGATTTATTACAGTCCATGTATAATATTAGAGTGTAGTTTGTAGGGTTCCGCTAAAGCAATTAATTTATAAAGCTTAATTTTTGATGAAAAGTAAGGTATATTGATTCATTCCTAAATAATATTGTTTTAATCGGTTACTAAGTGGTAATTAAATCAAATATTGTTTATACTGATTTATTACAGTCCATGTATAATATTAGAGTGTAGTTTGTAGGGTTCTGCCAAAGCAATTAATTTATAAAGCTTAATTTTTGATGAAAAGTAAGGTATATTGATTCATCCCAAATAATATTGTTTTAATCGGTTACTAAGTGGTAATTAAATCAAATATTGTTTATACTGATTTATTACAGTCCATGTATAATGTTAGAGTGTAGTTTGTTGGGTTCTGCTAAAGCAATTAATTTATAAAGCTTAATTTTTGATGAAAAGTAAGGTATATTGATTCATTCCCAAATAATATTGTTTTAATCGGTTACTAAGTGGTAATTAAATCAAATATTGTTTATACTGATTTATTACAGTCCATGTATAATGTTAGAATGTAGTTTGTAGGGTTCTGCTAAAGCAATTAATTTATAAAGCTTAATTTTTGATGAAAAGTAAGGAATATTGATTCATTCCCAAATAATATTGTTTTAATCGGTTACTAAGTGGTAATTAAATCAAATATTGTTTATACTGATTTATTACAGTCCATGTATAATATTAGAGTGTAGTTTGTAGGGTTCTGCTAAAGCAATTAATTTATAAAGCTTAATTTTTGATGAAAAGTAAGGTATATTGATTCATTCCCAAATAATATTGTTTTAATCGGTTACTAAGTGGTAATTAAATCAAATATTGTTTATACTGATTTATTACAGTCCATGTATAATGTTAGAGTGTAGTTTGTAGGGTTCTGCTAAAGCAATTAATTTATAAAGCTTAATTTTTGATGAAAAGTAAGGTATATTGATTCATTCCCAAATAATATTGTTTTAATCGGTTACTAAGTGGTAATTAAATCAAATATTGTTTATACTGATTTATTACAGTCCATGTATAATGTTAGAGTGTAGTTTGTAGGGTTCTGCTAAAGCAGTTAATTTATAAAGCTTAATTTTTGATGAAAAGTAAGGTATATTGATTCATTCCTAAATAATATTTTTTTAATCGGTTACTAAGTGGTAATTAAATCAAATATTGTTTATACTGATTTATTACAGTCCATGTATAATGTTAGAGTGTAGTTTGTAGGGTTCTGCTAAAGCAGTTAATTTATAAAACTTAAATTTTGATGAAAAGTAAGGTATATTGATTCATTCCTAAATAATATTGTTTTAATCGGTTACTAAGTGGTAATTAAATCAAATATTGTTTATACTGATTTATTACAGTCCATGTATAATATTAGAGTGTAGTTTGTAGGGTTCTGCCAAAGCAATTTATTTATAAAGCTTAATTTTTGATGAAAAGTAAGGTATATTGATTCATTCCCAAATAATATTGTTTTAATCGGTTACTAAGTGGTAATTAAATCAAATATTGTTTATACTGATTTATTACAGTCCATGTATAATGTTAGAGTGTAGTTTGTAGGGTTCTGCTAAAGCAATTAATTTATAAAGCTTAATTTTTGATGAAAAGTAAGGTATATTGATTCATTCCCAAATAATATTGTTTTAATCGGTTACTAAGTGGTAATTAAATCAAATATTGTTTATACTGATTTATTACAGTCCATGTATAATGTTAGAATGTAGTTTGTAGGGTTCTGCTAAAGCAATTAATTTATAAAGCTTAATTTTTGATGAAAAGTAAGGAATATTGATTCATTCCCAAATAATATTGTTTTAATCGGTTACTAAGTGGTAATTAAATCAAATATTGTTTATACTGATTTATTACAGTCCATGTATAATATTAGAGTGTAGTTTGTAGGGTTCTGCTAAAGCAATTAATTTATAAAGCTTAATTTTTGATGAAAAGTAAGGTATATGGATTCATTCCCAAATAATATTGTTTTAATCGGTTACTAAGTGGTAATTAAATCAAATATTGTTTATACTGATTTATTACAGTCCATGTATAATGTTAGAGTGTAGTTTGTAGGGTTCTGCAAAAGCAATTAATTTATAAAGCTTAATTTTTGATGAAAAGTAAGGTATATTGATTCATTCCCAAATAATATTGTTTTAATCGGTTACTAAGTGGTAATTAAATCAAATATTTTTTATACTGATTTATTACAGTCCATGTATAATGTTAGAGTGTAGTTTGTAGGGTTCTGCTAAAGCAGTTAATTTATAAAGCTTAATTTTTGATGAAAAGTAAGGTATATTGATTCATTCCTAAATAATATTTTTTTAATCGGTTACTAAGTGGTAATTAAATCAAATATTGTTTATACTGATTTATTACAGTCCATGTATAATGTTAGAGTGTAGTTTGTAGGGTTCTGCTAAAAAAATTAATTTATAATGATTAATTTTTGATGAAAAGTAAGGTATATTGATTCATTCCCAAATAATATTGTTTTAATCGGTTACTAAGTGGTAATTAAATCAAATATTGTTTATACTGATTTATTACAGTCCATGTATAATGTTAGAGTGTAGTTTGTAGGGTTCTGCTAAAGCAATTAATTTATAAAGCTTAATTTTTGATGAAAAGTAAGGTATATTGATCCATTCCCAAATAATATTGTTTTAATCGGTTACTAAGTGGTAATTAAATCAAATATTGTTTATACTGATTTATTATAGTCCATGTATAATGTTAGAGTGTAGTTTGTAGGGTTCTGCTAAAGCAATTAATTTATAAAGCTTAATTTTTGATGAAAAGTAAGGTATATTGATTCATTCCCAAATAATATTGTTTTAATCGGTTACTAAGTGGTAATTAAATCAAATATTGTTTATACTGATTTATTACAGTCCATGTATAATGTTAGAGTGTAGTTTGTAGGGTTCCGCTAAAGCAGTTAATTTATAAAGCTTAATTTTTGATGAAAAGTAAGGTATATTGATTCATTCCTAAATAATATTGTTTTAATCGGTTACTAAGTGGTAATTAAATCAAATATTGTTTATACTGATTTATTACAGTCCATGTATAATATTAGAGTGTAGTTTGTAGGGTTCTGCTAAAGCAATTAATTTATAAAGCTTAATTTTTGATGAAAAGTAAGGTATATTGATTCATTCCCAAATAATATTGTTTTAATCGGTTACTAAGTGGTAATTAAATCAAATATTGTTTATACTGATTTATTACAGTCCATGTATAATGTTAGTGTAGTTTGTAGGGTTCTGCTAAAGCAATTAATTTATAAAGCTTAATTTTTGATGAAAAGTAAGGTATATTGATTCATTCCCAAATAATATTGTTTTAGTCGGTTACTAAGTGGTAATTAAATCAAATATTGTTTATACTGATTTATTACAGTCCATGTATAATGTTAGAGTGTAGTTTGTAGGGTTCTGCCAAAGCAATTAATTTATAAAGCTATTTGATTATTAATTATTGTCTAACATTTTGGTAGAGTACAGTTTGTTGGGGTTAAAAGCGCTGGCAGGTCAGCGAAATGAAAAAGCTTAAATGTTTATGCTTTTTGTTACAATACATTTTATATGTCTCTGCTGAGATAGTTTTGGAATTGTTGAGTAAAAATTAGATGGATTCATGTGCATCGTTTATGATCCAAATGGAACCTATGCACACCCATATTGATCCTACATGGAAACATATAGTTATTGACATGTGTGCACTAATAAATAGGGTACGCATAGCATTTAAAATGCGAATGAATACAAAAAATATAATGCTAATGTTAATGATAGTGGTAATTAATATATTTTTTTTCCTGGTTTTGTTTAAATCTTCAATAATTAATTGGCAATTAAATGGCAATTAATTCCTACGCACTAATATTTTCGATTGTAAAGCATTACAGCCCAGGGGACTGCTAACTTGACTGTCAAGCTAGCAGTCCCCCCGTATTTTTTTTTTTAAAGTGGCAATTAAATTGGCATTTTTGTAATTAATTGGCAAATAAATAGCAAAAAAATATGCAATAGTTTTCGTTAGGGTCTGCTAATAGGGGACTGCTAGCTATACGCAGCCCTTTGAATTCGTGTCATTGGGTCTGCATAATTTGCGGAACAGACCTATTCTGCAGAACAAACTAAATTTAGCAGAATGATACTCTTGTTAAGAAATAAAAAAGCTGTTTACAATCACCCGTGCCTTCTAAATTAAGTAATTTCGTACATTTCCATTTTCAACCCCTAAATACGCTGTTCCGCAAAATAGGCTGATTCTGCGGAACGGCGGATATATAAATATTACGACAGTCTAGAATAGCTGTTTACTATTACATGTGCCTTCTGAATTAAGTAATTCCATACATTTCCATTTTCAACCCATAAATAGGCTGATCCGCAAAATAGGCTGATTCTGCGGAACGGCGGATATATAAATATTATGACAGTCTAGAATAGCTGTTTACTATCACATCCGCCGTTCTGCAGAATCAGCCTATTTTGCGGAACAGCTTATCTAGGAGGTGAAAATGGAAAACTATGAAATTACTTAATTAAGAAGGCACATGTGATAGTGAACAGCTACTCTAGACTGTCATAATATTTATAAATCCGCCGTTCTGCAGAATCAGCCTATTTAGCGGAACAGCGTATTTAGGGGTTGAAAGTGGAAATGTATGAAATTACTTAATTAAGAAGGCACATGTGATAGTAAACAACTATTCTAGACTGTCATAATATTTATAAATCCGCCGTTCTGCAGAATCAGCTTATTTTTCTGAACAGCGTATTTAGGGGTAGAAAATGGAAATGTCTGAAATAACTTAATTAAGAAGGCACATGTGATAGTAAACAGCTATTCTAGACTGTCATAATATTTATAAATCCGACGTTCTGCAAAATCAGCCTATTTTGCGGAACAGCGTATTTAGGGGTTGAAAATGGAAATGCATGAAATTACTTAATTAAGAAGGCACATGTGATAGTAAACAGCTATTTTAGACTGTCATAATATTTATAAATCCGCCGTTCTGCAGAATCAGCCTATTTTGCGGAACAGCGTATTTAGGGGTTGAAAATGGAAATGTATGAAATTACTTAATCAAGAAGGCACATGTGTTAGTAAACAGCTATTCTAGACTGTCATAATATTTATAAATCCGCCGTTCTGCAGAATCAGCCTATTTTGCGGAACAGCGTATTTAGGGGTTGAAAATGGAAATGTATGAAATTACTTAATTAAAAAGGCACATGTGATAGTGAACAGCTATTCTAGACTGTCATAATATTTATAAATCCGCCGTTCTGCAGAATCAGCCTATTTTGCGGAACAGCGTATTTAGGGGTTGAAAATGGAATTGTATGAAATTACTTAATTAAGAAGGCACATGTGATAGTAAACAGCTATTCTAGACTGTCATAATATTTATAAATCCGCCGTTCTGCAGAATCAGTCTATTTTGCGGAACAGCGTATTTAGGGGTTGAAAATGGAAATGTATGAAATTACTTAATTAAGAAGGCACATGTGATAGTAAACAGCTATTCTAGACTGTCATAATATTTATATATCCGCCGTTCCGCAGAATCAGCCTATTTTGCGGATCAGCCTATTTAGGGGTTGAAAATGAAAATGTATGAAATTAATTAATTAAGAAGGCACCTGTGATAGTAAACAGCTACTCTAGACTGCCATAATATTTATATATCCGCCGTTCCGCAGAATCAGCCTATTTTGCGGAACGGCTTATTAAGGGTTTGAAAATGGATATGTATGAAATTACTTAATTTAGAAGGCACATGTGACAGTAAACAGCTATTCTATTTGTTAACAAGAGTATCAATCTGCAACATTAGTTTGTTCTGCAGAATAGGCTTGTTCTGCAGAATAGGCCTGTGCTGCAAATTATCTTTACCCCGTGTCATTTGTGTGTATTTGTTTTATTGTATTGTTTTTCTTGATTGTTAAAAACAACAGCTACATATTCTTTTGTTGATATTTCTGATTTATCGAGTGAAATTTCTACAAAATGTGACGAGGGGCGAATCTACATTGACGTTTGTTCCCACCAAGTTGACGAAAAAGAATACCGGTTATTTTGTGATTGACGAAAAGTCTACAATTTTTCACTCGTAAAAGTACTCTCGGCTCTAGAAACAGAAACATTAAGAAGTTTCCATCACCACAGTAACTACCGAATGGGCATGTGTACTTTTAGAATTGGTGAAAAATCTAATTGAACCATATTAATCGTTCATAAGTTTCAATTTGTGTTAAACAAAATAAATTTGTCAGAAATTGAGTTTGACGTTTCTTTTTGTTAAAAATAAACAGTCCAGAAAATGTTTCCAGGCAACACTTCCACTGTAATGTGCCATTTCCCGGACTCATATTAGCAACGTAAAGTAGTACAGAGTGGACAGTATAAAATAAAAGGTAGTACGGTTCTGCTTAAAGTTTGAATTACGTGCTGGCGAACTAACCAAAAACAAAATACGATCGATTTAATTTATTAATTAATTTTATTACCTGAAATAAGGAGATATAGCTGATAATATTAACTTGTGGGCATATATTTCTTCATTTTCTGCAATTAAAATAATATCACACAGTTTGCGAGTACTTTGCATTTCATACAAATAATTGAGAATAAGACGTGGTAAGTAATTTAACGAGCACATGTTTATTTTCAAAGTAAAAACTTCAGGATTAGTTGTTTTATTTATTAGCAATTTGAAGGTTATGCATATTCTTGATTGCATACATCACAAATGCCCATATATAACAACAGATGGCAGTAACTGGTTGCACCGTGGTTGCACTCGTGTGAATACAGCAATGACACCGATTTTGTACGGGTCTACCATTTGACAAAATCGTGCCTCGTGCCGTGCGCAACAGAGAACATATCTTATCTTGACTCAATTTTGACTTTTGACTACTATTAGCTAACGTTGACAGCCGTAGCTGGTACATAGTTTGACGTTTGATTTCATTTTCATTTCTGTTTGTACTTGTACCCTTGTACTTTGAAAGCAAATGTAATGGAGCACATGGCGGGATACGTTCCCAGCAAAATTAGAAAAATGAGCATTTGCTCATTTTGTTGGGAGTATTTGTGCTCTGATAGAAGAGTAAGCATATTAATTAATATAAAAAATCTTATATTCCTCAAAAAATGTGGTATTTATTTGTAAAAAAGCTGGTATTTAGGCAAAGCCAAGAGGAAATGTTAAAAAATAAAAAGTTAAAACAACGCATGATCATTAATGTGTTTCAATGCTCTCCTTATGTATTTAATACAATGTGTTGCACGATTTTTTTTCTTTATTTTAATCGAAAGAATAAGAAAAAATATTTTACCTCTATTTTTTATTTGTATCGTATTATTCTTTATCCAACATCGACTTTTAATATACTTGTTACTATGGTTTTTTTAAATAACTAATGTACAACATTAGTCACTCCCGGAGAGAATATTTTAGAAGTCACGGAGAAATTATTACTGAATTTTGTTTTTTTATTTTTATTATAAATAAAAAGAAATTTTACAAAATTATTTTATTATTTAAATAATTTAACATTATGAAACTTACTTATTTAAATTAATGTTAACATTTATGCTACAATAGGATTTTTACTTATACACAATGACAGCTATCATGTACGACTGATGCAGTGTTGCCAGTTTTGAACTCTGTAATTATCGTACATGCGCGGGAAAAATTATCGTTTTTAAATTAAATTATCGTAAACATAAAAAAATAAAAAAGTACTGTATATTAAATAAACTTTATCGATAACACGAGGTAGCAAAAATAAATTAAACATAACTCTTAACAAAATTTACAATAAACATTAAAATAATAAAGGAATAAGAAAATTAAATTAATCGGAACCTAAATTACAAATATCGTTGTACATGCTACTACTGATTTGATTTATTAAATCATTTGGTGGATTTAATTTACTGCTGCCGCCATTTTTAGAAATATATTGCGAAGCAAGCATTGTGCCGTTAACTGCATTAGTAAATAGTCTGTTTCTAGTTTTGGTTTTTATTAAATTTAATTTGCTAAACACTCTTTCGCATTCGGCGTTGGAATGTGGTAAACTCAAAATATTCAGTATAAATGTTGACAAATTTTTAAACAAATATTCACCTGTTACTTTCAAATTTGACAATTGACCCCAAAATATATCCACTTCTAAATCTACATCTGGCAAGTCACTTGAAGAAAAAGTCGATAATTTTCTCCATTCATCAATTTTTTGCCAATCTTTAAAGTTGGCAAATCTTTTGCTAAGATTTAATAATGGAACTAAGCTGTCTAATCTGTTTTCTATTGATATTGCGTTACGTGGCAAAAAAATGTGCAATTGCGACAATAACGGATCGCCAAAATCATATCTTTCTTTAATTTGAGAACATGCTTTTGAAAAAAATGCAAAACACTTATCGTAAAAATGATCGAGTGCAACTTTATTTGCTTGAATTTCTGGTTTATTTAAATCATTTAAAATATTTGAAAAAAATGCAAAACACCTATCGTAAAAATGATCGAGTGCAACTTTATTTGCTTGAATTTCTGGTTTATTTAAATCATTTAAAATATTTACTCCTAAGTATAACTCGGACTTAGATTTAAATTGGGATATATTTGTGGGATCAACTAACTTAATATCGTTTTTCAAAACATAGTTATTTTTCATATAACATAAAAGAATATCAGTGTAACCACTTTTAATTTTTGAATGTAAATTTAAAATTATTGCACTATTGCTTTGAAAATATAAATTTAGGTGCGTAAATTTTGGTAAAATCCATTCTAAAAACTTAAAATACATGGCAATAAATGGATCATTTAAAGATTTATGAATTTGCTCAGCAGCAAGTAACTATTCGCCCAAATATTTTTGATTAAAAAACAACACAAGTGCATTCCATTGCTCTAATATCCTTACAACTACAGAATGTAACGATAACCATCTTGTTTGAGATGGGTGAAGTAATTTATGTACATCAACTTGGGCAAAACTTTGAAATTCTTGATATTCTGCTAATCGTTTTGAACTTGTCTAAAATATATAATAATTTTAATTAAGTAGATAAGTATTCTCGTAAAAATTGTTTGAAACTACCTTAAAAAAATTATATACATTTCTGGCCAAATCTTCTGGAGTTCGAGGCAATTCCTTACATGCCTCGCTAGCGCATAAATGTAGTGAATGGCATATACACTTCATTATTTTTATTCCTTCAAAATTATCTTTAAAACGACTTGACACAGAATTTTTCGCTCCCATCATTACGTTGCATCTATCTGATGCAAAACCAATTATGTTCTCTTTTGGTATACTTTTTTCAAAAAAAGCATTTGTAATCAATATATATATATATATATATATATATATATATATATATATATATATATATATATATATATAAGTTTCGGCGTCGCATCTTGTATTTCCATCAAGAAATACATTTGCTAATTCGTAAAATTTACTAACAATTTTGTTTGTTTCACGGCAGTAAAATCGTACAACAATTGCATTAGTTTTAATAACACTTTCATCAGTTAATATACTAAATTTTGTTTTCCTTAATACATTAATCATATTCTGTTTTTCATATTTTCCTATAACGTTTGTAACAACAGCTGTTGCTTTGGTCCGTTTTAAACTAGCCTTTGCCAAAATTTTTGAGTCTGGAGCAGCATTTCGGAATTTATCCAACATTTGGTCAGCTAACGAAAATGGCAAATTATTTTCAGCTAAAAATGCTGCCATAATTATTTCACAGCGTTTTACACTTTTACTTTCATCTCCTTGAGAAGGAGTAAAGAACTTTGTTATACTTGACGACGTAGATGCTTCTGAACTGTCGTTTTTTATGTGCTTTATAGATTTTTTATGGTTTTTTTTATGACAGTTAATTCCGATTTAAATTGCATATTACAGAGTCTGCAACCTGCCAGTTCAGCGTTACCTTAAATGAATATTATTATTATTATTACTAATAAACAAGAAATTATAATATAATTATTATCTACCTTCTACTGGTATTAACCAATATTTAAAATCGGTGTCTTTTAACCACTCTTTTCTAAAGTGGTGTACTCTTCTCGCCCGTTTTTTGGGTACATTACACATAACACAAGTAACAACAAGGGGAATCCCCTGTTTAGGAATCTCGGGCGTTCGCTCTCTATGTCGGCACAGTTCGATAATGCGAAACACACAGCATACAGTACATGTATGTATAGAGGGTTGCAGAATGCACAAAAAATAATCCAGTTATGAAGTGGTGGAGCAAATTTTACATGAAAAATAAAATTGTGGTAAAAAATATAAGATGTTTAAAATTATCGTACAAAATGCGTACGATAATGGGTAAGTTAGCACCAAAAATGTGAGCGCAAATTCTGAAATTTTGCTAATAATTAGCGCCCAATTTGCGCCTATTTGCGCTCTAAAAATTTTGTTCTATCTTTATTTACTTAAGAGATATTAACAATTAATTATTTTTAGTGCCAACTTCACATCAGCACCAAAAGTGCTACGTATCATTCTTTTCTTTATACCAATAATTAGCGTCCAATTTGCGCTGATTTGCCCCCTAAAAATTTTTATTCTATCTCATTTCATTTACGCGATATTAACTGTAATATATTTTGGTGCCAAGTTATCGCCAGCACCAAAAGTACTACGTACCATACTTTTCTTTATACCAATATTTAGCGCCCAATTGGCATTAACAATTAAATATTTTTAGTGCCAACTTCACATATCAGCACCATAAGTACTATATATCGCTTTGTTCCTTGCATTAATATTTAGCGCCCAATTTACGCTCTTTTGCCCTCTAATTTTTTTTTGCTGTATCTCATTTAATTTAGGAGTTATTAACTATGATATATTTTGGTGCCAAGTTCATGCCAGCACCAAAAGTACCACGTATCATTATTTTCCTTATACCAGTATTTTGTGCTCAATTTGCGCTCATTTGCGCCCTAAAATTTTTTGTTCTATCTCTTTTTATTTCCGCGATATTAACAATTATTTATTTTTAGTGCCAACTTCACATCAGCACCAAAAGTACTACGTATCATTATTTTCTTTATACCAATAATTAGCGCTCAATTTGCGCTTATTTGCGCCCTAATTTTATTGTGGTATCTTATATAATTCAGTAGATATTAAGTATAATATATTTTGGTGCCAAGTTCACGCCAGCACCAAAAGTATTACGTATTATTATTTTCTTTATACCAATAAATAGCGCCCAATTTGCGCTTATTTGCGCCCTAAATTTTTTTCTTCTATCTCCTTTTATTTGTGAGATATTAACAATTAAATAATTTTATTGCCAACTGCACATATCAGCACCAGAACTATTATGTATATCGATTTGTTCTTTGCATTAATATTTAGTGCCCAATTTGCGCTCATTTGCGCCCTATAATTTTTTGTTCCATCTCATTTCATTTATAGGATATTAACTATAATATATTTTGGTACCAAGTTCGGGCCAGCACCAAAAGTACTACGTATCATTCTTTTCTTTATACCAATATTTTGCGCACAATTTGAGCTCATTTGCACCCTAATTTTTTTTATTCCATCTTATTTAATTTGCGAGATATTAACTATAATATATTTTGATGCTAATTTTACGTCAGCACAAAAATTATTAGGTATCATTCTTTCCTTTATACAGATATTTAGCGCTCAACTTGCGCTCATTTGCGCCCTAAATAATTTTGTTCTATCTCCTTTTATTTGTTATTAACAATTAAATATTTTTAGTACCAACTTCACATATCAGCACCAGAAGTAGTATGTATCGGTTTGTTGTTTCTACTAATATTTTATCTTTTCCAGTTTCTGAGATATAATACCCGGTTTCTATGTAAAATATAGTTATTTATGTACTTACGACAAAAAATTGCAGATTATAGCAGAGCTTGAGCTTGCAAACAAGCGAGGCTATAATATGCATTTTTTGCCGAGGTGCATATTACATTTATCTGTCTACTTTACTAATAATAAATCTAGACGGGTAGTACACACAATAGACTAGTTAAGTCTGACGTCAGGTATGAATCGGTCCAACTCTCAGCCGTCGAAAACGGATTTGGAATGTAGAATGAAAATGGAGTTGTCGCAAACAATGAAGACATGTTATGGATATAAATAGAACGAAATTGTATCCTTTCAAATATATTAGTAACAATAAAGTCTCAAATTACAATATTGTAAAGGGTATTTAGTTAATATTAAACCTTTAAAACTGTGTTGATTACGACAAAGAAATAGTAAACAATGCAATGAACAAATCCATTAATTATAAGCTTTTATTCAAAACATGTACTGATTTTAATAATAAAATATTTTAACCCCGTACAACACGCATTCAGTGTTAATTTGAAGATATTTTAAATAGTTCAGGAGTTATGAGCCCTCAAACATGGATGATTTCTTGATTACTTTCGCAAGAAATGTGAGATAGAAATGGTTCAATATCACAATTTCTGTTGCGAATAGAGGGTTTATTGTTGCAAAAATAATCTTTAGAGGGTTGATTTGTGCATGTCCAGTAAAAAAGTGGTTAAATTTTCGGTTAAAACTCTACAAATCACAGAAAAAATTGCTTCAAAAACGTTCAATTTATTCTACTCACAACTCATCAACGATTAAAATAATCTTTAAATTATAACGAAATTCGTGTTCTACGGAGTTCAGAATATAATCTAACTTTTTTTAAAAACTTAAAACTGTCTGGAATGAGTTTTACTTTAATATATTTTACATGACGTGTGTGAATATAGAATTTTCTTTCAATTTCCCGCCAAATTTGTGTCAATATTGGTTCAATATCACGATATCTGTTGCAAATAGAGTATTTATTCTTCCAAAAATTAATTTTAGATGGTCGACATATATTTCCTCTATAAAAGTGGTTAAATTTTTGGTTAAAACTTTTCAAACAAGGGTTTAAAAATTGTACATTTCAACATTCATAAACCTAATATGGAATAATTGTATGAATATATACGCCTACCCATCAACTACTTGCCCGACATCTGGCGGTCATTTTCATAAAGAAACTGCTGACAGATTGACAACCGATGCATTTTGCGTTAAAATTAGTGATACCGACAAAAGACAAAGTGAAGGACGAGTCTGTTGTGTTCCCGGCTGCCCTAGCACGTAATATCGCAACGAAGAACTGAAATTTTGCGGTTTTTCGAATCGTGATTCGGAAAAGTGAGTGAAAACAACTTTGGATTGCACGTGTTCAGAGAGAATCGTAGTATTATTAAACTATAGTAGTTTCTTTGAAATAAATTGTGAAAAATTGTCAGCCACCGGGATTCGAACCCGAGACCCCTATCTTGCCGGGACAGTGCTCTTACCAACTAAGCTATTGGCTGCTCTCCTCTCGATGGCTGAACAATCTTTCACTTTTAAAGTCGTATTACTGCTGAGGATATTATTAATCGTCACAAGATTAGATGTGGGGTTGCCAAGCTACCACTGCATTTAAACATCTAGTGAACGATGTCATAATTTACTCAAGGCCCTACCAGACCAAATTCTAATATTAACAATGAGTTAACAGTTTGTATATTTGAAATAAATTGTGAAAAATTGTCAGCCACCGGGATTCGAACCCGAGACCCCTATCTTGCCGGGACAGTGCTCTTACCAACTAAGCTATTGGCTGCTCTCCTCTCGATGGCTGAACAATCTTTCACTTTTAAAGTCGTATTACTGCTGAGGATATTATTAATCGTCACATGATTAGATGTGGGGTTGCCAAGCTACCACTGCATTTAAACATCTAGTGAACGATGTCATAATTTACTCAAGGCCCTACCAGACCAAATTCTAATATTAACAATGAGTTAACAGTTTGTATATTTGAAATAAATTGTGAAAAATTGTCAGCCACCGGGATTCGAACCCGAGACCCCTATCTTGCCGGGACAGTGCTCTTACCAACTAAGCTATTGGCTGCTCTCCTCTCGATGGCTGAACAATCTTTCACTTTTAAAGTCGTATTACTGCTGAGGATATTATTAATCGTCACATGATTAGATGTGGGGTTGCCAAGCTACCACTGCATTTAAACATCTAGTGAACGATGTCATAATTTACTCAAGGCCCTACCAGACCAAATTCTAATATTAACAATGAGTTAACAGTTTGTATATTTGAAATAAATTGTGAAAAATTGTCAGCCACCGGGATTCGAACCCGAGACCCCTATCTTGCCGGGACAGTGCTCTTACCAACTAAGCTATTGGCTGCTCTCCTCTCGATGGCTGAACAATCTTTCACTTTTAAAGTCGTATTACTGCTGAGGATATTATTAATCGTCACATGATTAGATGTGGGGTTGCCAAGCTACCACTGCATTTAAACATCTAGTGAACGATGTCATAATTTACTCAAGGCCCTACCAGACCAAATTCTAATATTAACAATGAGTTAACAGTTTGTATATTTGAAATAAATTGTGAAAAATTGTCAGCCACCGGGATTCGAACCCGAGACCCCTATCTTGCCGGGACAGTGCTCTTACCAACTAAGCTATTGGCTGCTCTCCTCTCGATGGCTGAACAATCTTTCACTTTTAAAGTCGTATTACTGCTGAGGATATTATTAATCGTCACATGATTAGATGTGGGGTTGCCAAGCTACCACTGCATTTAAACATCTAGTGAACGATGTCATAATTTACTCAAGGCCCTACCAGACCAAATTCTAATATTAACAATGAGTTAACAGTTTGTATATTTGAAATAAATTGTGAAAAATTGTCAGCCACCGGGATTCGAACCCGAGACCCCTATCTTGCCGGGACAGTGCTCTTACCAACTAAGCTATTGGCTGCTCTCCTCTCGATGGCTGAACAATCTTTCACTTTTAAAGTCGTATTACTGCTGAGGATATTATTAATCGTCACATGATTAGATGTGGGGTTGCCAAGCTACCACTGCATTTAAACATCTAGTGAACGATGTCATAATTTACTCAAGGCCCTACCAGACCTAATTCTAATATTAACAATGAGTTAACAGTTTGTATATTTGAAATAAATTGTGAAAAATTGTCAGCCACCGGGATTCGAACCCGAGACCCCTATCTTGCCGGGACAGTGCTCTTACCAACTAAGCTATTGGCTGCTCTCCTCTCGATGGCTGAACAATCTTTCACTTTTAAAGTCGTATTACTGCTGAGGATATTATTAATCGTCACATGATTAGATGTGGGGTTGCCAAGCTACCACTGCATTTAAACATCTAGTGAACGATGTCATAATTTACTCAAGGCCCTACCAGACCAAATTCTAATATTAACAATGAGTTAACAGTTTGTATATTTGAAATAAATTGTGAAAAATTGTCAGCCACCGGGATTCGAACCCGAGACCCCTATCTTGCCGGGACAGTGCTCTTACCAACTAAGCTATTGGCTGCTCTCCTCTCGATGGCTGAACAATCTTTCACTTTTAAAGTCGTATTACTGCTGAGGATATTATTAATCGTCACATGATTAGATGTGGGGTTGCCAAGCTACCACTGCATTTAAACATCTAGTGAACGATGTCATAATTTACTCAAGGCCCTACCAGACCAAATTCTAATATTAACAATGAGTTAACAGTTTGTATATTTGAAATAAATTGTGAAAAATTGTCAGCCACCGGGATTCGAACCCGAGACCCCTATCTTGCCGGGACAGTGCTCTTACCAACTAAGCTATTGGCTGCTCTCCTCTCGATGGCTGAACAATCTTTCACTTTTAAAGTCGTATTACTGCTGAGGATATTATTAATCGTCACATGATTAGATGTGGGGTTGCCAAGCTACCACTGCATTTAAACATCTAGTGAACGATGTCATAATTTACTCAAGGCCCTACCAGACCAAATTCTAATATTAACAATGAGTTAACAGTTTGTATATTTGAAATAAATTGTGAAAAATTGTCAGCCACCGGGATTCGAACCCGAGACCCCTATCTTGCCGGGACAGTGCTCTTACCAACTAAGCTATTGGCTGCTCTCCTCTCGATGGCTGAACAATCTTTCACTTTTAAAGTCGTATTACTGCTGAGGATATTATTAATCGTCACATGATTAGATGTGGGGTTGCCAAGCTACCACTGCATTTAAACATCTAGTGAACGATGTCATAATTTACTCAAGGCCCTACCAGACCAAATTCTAATATTAACAATGAGTTAACAGTTTGTATATTTGAAATAAATTGTGAAAAATTGTCAGCCACCGGGATTCGAACCCGAGACCCCTATCTTGCCGGGACAGTGCTCTTACCAACTAAGCTATTGGCTGCTCTCCTCTCGATGGCTGAACAATCTTTCACTTTTAAAGTCGTATTACTGCTGAGGATATTATTAATCGTCACATGATTAGATGTGGGGTTGCCAAGCTACCACTGCATTTAAACATCTAGTGAACGATGTCATAATTTACTCAAGGCCCTACCAGACCAAATTCTAATATTAACAATGAGTTAACAGTTTGTATATTTGAAATAAATTGTGAAAAATTGTCAGCCACCGGGATTCGAACCCGAGACCCCTATCTTGCCGGGACAGTGCTCTTACCAACTAAGCTATTGGCTGCTCTCCTCTCGATGGCTGAACAATCTTTCACTTTTAAAGTCGTATTACTGCTGAGGATATTATTAATCGTCACATGATTAGATGTGGGGTTGCCAAGCTACCACTGCATTTAAACATCTAGTGAACGATGTCATAATTTACTCAAGGCCCTACCAGACCAAATTCTAATATTAACAATGAGTTAACAGTTTGTATATTTGAAATAAATTGTGAAAAATTGTCAGCCACCGGGATTCGAACCCGAGACCCCTATCTTGCCGGGACAGTGCTCTTACCAACTAAGCTATTGGCTGCTCTCCTCTCGATGGCTGAACAATCTTTCACTTTTAAAGTCGTATTACTGCTGAGGATATTATTAATCGTCACATGATTAGATGTGGGGTTGCCAAGCTACCACTGCATTTAAACATCTAGTGAACGATGTCATAATTTACTCAAGGCCCTACCAGACCAAATTCTAATATTAACAATGAGTTAACAGTTTGTATATTTGAAATAAATTGTGAAAAATTGTCAGCCACCGGGATTCGAACCCGAGACCCCTATCTTGCCGGGACAGTGCTCTTACCAACTAAGCTATTGGCTGCTCTCCTCTCGATGGCTGAACAATCTTTCACTTTTAAAGTCGTATTACTGCTGAGGATATTATTAATCGTCACATGATTAGATGTGGGGTTGCCAAGCTACCACTGCATTTAAACATCTAGTGAACGATGTCATAATTTACTCAAGGCCCTACCAGACCAAATTCTAATATTAACAATGAGTTAACAGTTTGTATATTTGAAATAAATTGTGAAAAATTGTCAGCCACCGGGATTCGAACCCGAGACCCCTATCTTGCCGGGACAGTGCTCTTACCAACTAAGCTATTGGCTGCTCTCCTCTCGATGGCTGAACAATCTTTCACTTTTAAAGTCGTATTACTGCTGAGGATATTATTAATCGTCACATGATTAGATGTGGGGTTGCCAAGCTACCACTGCATTTAAACATCTAGTGAACGATGTCATAATTTACTCAAGGCCCTACTAGACCAAATTCTAATATTAACAATGAGTTAACAGTTTGTATATTTGAAATAAATTGTGAAAAATTGTCAGCCACCGGGATTCGAACCCGAGACCCCTATCTTGCCGGGACAGTGCTCTTACCAACTAAGCTATTGGCTGCTCTCCTCTCGATGGCTGAACAATCTTTCACTTTTAAAGTCGTATTACTGCTGAGGATATTATTAATCGTCACATGATTAGATGTGGGGTTGCCAAGCTACCACTGCATTTAAACATCTAGTGAACGATGTCATAATTTACTCAAGGCCCTACCAGACCAAATTCTAATATTAACAATGAGTTAACAGTTTGTATATTTGAAATAAATTGTGAAAAATTGTCAGCCACCGGGATTCGAACCCGAGACCCCTATCTTGCCGGGACAGTGCTCTTACCAACTAAGCTATTGGCTGCTCTCCTCTCGATGGCTGAACAATCTTTCACTTTTAAAGTCGTATTACTGCTGAGGATATTATTAATCGTCACATGATTAGATGTGGGGTTGCCAAGCTACCACTGCATTTAAACATCTAGTGAACGATGTCATAATTTACTCAAGGCCCTACCAGACCAAATTCTAATATTAACAATGAGTTAACAGTTTGTATATTTGAAATAAATTGTGAAAAATTGTCAGCCACCGGGATTCGAACCCGAGACCCCTATCTTGCCGGGACAGTGCTCTTACCAACTAAGCTATTGGCTGCTCTCCTCTCGATGGCTGAACAATCTTTCACTTTTAAAGTCGTATTACTGCTGAGGATATTATTAATCGTCACATGATTAGATGTGGGGTTGCCAAGCTACCACTGCATTTAAACATCTAGTGAACGATGTCATAATTTACTCAAGGCCCTACCAGACCAAATTCTAATATTAACAATGAGTTAACAGTTTGTATATTTGAAATAAATTGTGAAAAATTGTCAGCCACCGGGATTCGAACCCGAGACCCCTATCTTGCCGGGACAGTGCTCTTACCAACTAAGCTATTGGCTGCTCTCCTCTCGATGGCTGAACAATCTTTCACTTTTAAAGTCGTATTACTGCTGAGGATATTATTAATCGTCACATGATTAGATGTGGGGTTGCCAAGCTACCACTGCATTTAAACATCTAGTGAACGATGTCATAATTTACTCAAGGCCCTACCAGACCAAATTCTAATATTAACAATGAGTTAACAGTTTGTATATTTGAAATAAATTGTGAAAAATTGTCAGCCACCGGGATTCGAACCCGAGACCCCTATCTTGCCGGGACAGTGCTCTTACCAACTAAGCTATTGGCTGCTCTCCTCTCGATGGCTGAACAATCTTTCACTTTTAAAGTCGTATTACTGCTGAGGATATTATTAATCGTCACATGATTAGATGTGGGGTTGCCAAGCTACCACTGCATTTAAACATCTAGTGAACGATGTCATAATTTACTCAAGGCCCTACCAGACCTAATTCTAATATTAACAATGAGTTAACAGTTTGTATATTTGAAATAAATTGTGAAAAATTGTCAGCCACCAGGATTCGAACCCGAGACCCCTATCTTGCCGGGACAGTGCTCTTACCAACTAAGCTATTGGCTGCTCTCCTCTCGATGGCTGAACAATCTTTCACTTTTAAAGTCGTATTACTGCTGAGGATATTATTAATCGTCACATGATTAGATGTGGGGTTGCCAAGCTACCACTGCATTTAAACATCTAGTGAACGATGTCATAATTTACTCAAGGCCCTACCAGACCAAATTCTAATATTAACAATGAGTTAACAGTTTGTATATTTGAAATAAATTGTGAAAAATTGTCAGCCACCGGGATTCGAACCCGAGACCCCTATCTTGCCGGGACAGTGCTCTTACCAACTAAGCTATTGGCTGCTCTCCTCTCGATGGCTGAACAATCTTTCACTTTTAAAGTCGTATTACTGCTGAGGATATTATTAATCGTCACATGATTAGATGTGGGGTTGCCAATATACAAACTGTTAACTCATTGTTAATATTAGAATTTGGTCTGGTAGGGCCTTGAGTAAATTATGACATCGTTCACTAGATGTTTAAATGCAGTGGTAGCTTGGCAACCCCACATCTAATCATGTGACGATTAATAATATCCTCAGCAGTAATACGACTTTAAAAGTGAAAGATTGTTCAGCCATCGAGAGGAGAGCAGCCAATAGCTTAGTTGGTAAGAGCACTGTCCCGGCAAGATAGGGGTCTCGGGTTCGAATCCCGGTGGCTGACAATTTTTCACAATTTATTTCAAATATACAAACTGTTAACTCATTGTTAATATTAGAATTTGGTCTGGTAGGGCCTTGAGTAAATTATGACATCGTTCACTAGATGTTTAAATGCAGTGGTAGCTTGGCAACCCCACATCTAATCATGTGACGATTAATAATATCCTCAGCAGTAATACGACTTTAAAAGTGAAAGATTGTTCAGCCATTGAGAGGAGAGCAGCCAATAGCTTAGTTGGTAAGAGCACTGTCCCGGCAAGATAGGGGTCTCGGGTTCGAATCCCGGTGGCTGACAATTTTTCACAATTTATTTCAAATATACAAACTGTTAACTCATTGTTAATATTATAGTAGTTTCTAATCAAGTTTAACGTTTTATTAGTGTATTTTATTTTGAGTTGAAAAATATAACAAAATATTTATTAACCCCTGGTAGACACACTTTTTAGCGTCTTTGTCTCAAACATAAACTACACTCTACCGTGTCTCTTGTTGGTGCAAATTTGCACTAGTAGCCGCCTCGATGGCCGAATGAGTTGATGCAGCGTGCTTCTACAGCGCTCGAAGCGACCATCACGGCTCGATTCTTGGGCTCGTGGGTTCGATTCCCACCAGGGGCTTGGATGTTTGTTACTGTCCTATCATCTCATCTCCATCAATGCAACGCAAAAATATTACAAAAATGTAAGGTAAAAACTGATTCACGCTTATCAATATAAATTGTAATACTTTATAATAAGTTAAATACAATAAAGAATTATTATTATTATTATTATTATTATTATTATTATTATTATTATTATTATTATTATTATTATTATTATTATTATTATTATTAAATTTGTACTAGTATGCCTACCAGGGGTTAAGTAAAAAAATTATAGAACAATCTCGAAATAAAATAATCATATTATTATATTTTTTTTAGAAATGATTCCAGCAAAATATACTACAATCTGTATTGTATTGCGTATTTTGTTGGAGGAGAAAAATCCAATGACTCTCGTAATGAAAACTACAATCCAACAATTTTTTCAAGAAGACCAGAAACATCGACATCTGCAGATCGAAGAAAATGTATGTAACTATGGTAATTATACTGACCCTGTAACTATGGAAACTAATCACTGTCCTACCTATTTCTCTGTCTACCTAAAACCACTGTCTACCTAATAACACTGTTTACCTATTTCTCTGGCTATGCTACTCAACTTGTTATAAAGGTACCCCACTTTCGATCAAAGCCAGTAGATATACTAAAGTACCGACATGGCGGCCATCTTGGCCTTAAAAAGCAATAGTAATTAATTTTCGTGTCGCTAGAGGCGCCTTTGTTGCAGGTGTAGGGAAAGAATAATTTTCTAAGGTAGTAGGTACATGTAGGTAATACAGCTCAGAATTTTAATAAATTAGGTATTCAAACTATTCTGTAACGTTTTCATATTTTTACTAATTATAAACATTAGTCCCTAGAATACAACCGTATAACCCACAATGCGTTACGCGGCGTAGGGGATGAGCTAGAAATTTTTATTTGCAGAAGTACATAGCCACCAATTAGAAATTAATTAAAATAGGTATTTAAAACATTCTGTAACGGTTTCATATTTTTACTAATTATTAACAATAGTCCCTAGAATACAATTGTATAATCCACAATGCGTTACGCGGCGTAGGGGGTGAGCTAGAAATTTTTATTTTCAGAAGTACATAGGAACTAATTAGAAATTAATTAAATTAGGTATTTAGAACATTCTGTAACGGTTTCATATTTTTACTAATTATAAACATTAGTCCCTAGAATACAACCGTATAACCCACAATGCGTTACGCGGCGTAGGGGATGAGCTAGAAATTTTTATTTGCAGAAGTACATAGCCACCAATTAGAAATTAATTAAAATAGGTATTTAAAACATTCTGTAACGGTTTCATATTTTTACTAATTATTAACAATAGTCCCTAGAATACAATTGTATAATCCACAATGCGTTACGCGGCGTAGGGGGTGAGCTAGAAATTTTTATTTTCAGAAGTACATAGGAACTAATTAGAAATTAATTAAATTAGGTATTTAGAACATTCTGTAACGGTTTCATCTTTTTACTAATTATTAACAATAGTCCCTAGCATACAACTGTATAATCCACAATGCGTTACGCGGCGTAGGGGGTGAGCTAGAAATTTTTATTTTCAGAAGTACATAGGAACTAATTAGAAATTAATTAAATTAGGTATTTAAAACATTCTGTAACGGTTTCATATTTTTACTAATTATTAACAATAGTCCCTAGAATACAATTGTATAATCCACAATGCGTTACGCGGCGTAGAGGGTGAGCTAGAAATTTCTATTTGCAGAAGTACATACGAACTAAATAGAAATTAATTAAATTAGGTATTTAAAACATTCTGTAACGGTTTCATATTTTTACTAATTATTAACAATAGTCCCTAGAATACAATTGTATAATCCAAAATGCATTACGCGGCGTAGGGGGTAAGCTAGAAATTTTTATTTGCAGAAGTACATAGGAACTAATTAGAAATTAATTAAATTAAGTATTTAAAACATTCTGTAACGGTTTCATATTTTTACTAACTATAAACAATAGTCCCTAGAATACAATTGTATAATCCACAATGCGTTACGCGGCGTAGGGGGTGAGCTAGAAATTTTTATTTGCAGAAGTACATAGCAACTAATTAGAAATTAATTAAATTAAGTATTTAAAACATTCTGTAACGGTTTCATATTTTCCCTAATTATAAACAATAGTCCCTAGAATACAATTGTATAATCCACAATGCGTTACGCGGCGTAGGGGGTGAGCTAGAAATTTTTATTTGCAGAAGTACATAGGAACTAATTAGAAATTAATTAAATTAAGTATTTAAAACATTCTGTAACAGTTTCATATTTTCCCTAATTATAAGCAATAGTCCCTAGAATACAATTGTATAATCCACAATGCGTTACGCGGCGTAGGGGGTGAGCTAGAAATTTTTATTTGCAGAATTACATAGGAACTAATTAGAAATTAATTAAATTAAGTATTTAAAACATTCTGTAACGGTTTCATATTTTCCCTAATTATAAACAATAGTAATATTAACAATGAGTTAACAGTTTGTATATTTGAAATAAATTGTGAAAAGCAGCCAATAGCTTAGTTGGTAAGAGCACTGTCCCGGCAAGATAGGGGTCTCGGGTTCGAATCCCGGTGGCTGACAATTTTTCACAATTTATTTCAAATATACAAACTGTTAACTCATTGTTAATATTAGAATTTGGTCTGGTAGGGCCTTGAGTAAATTATGACATCGTTCACTAGATGTTTAAATGCAGTGGTAGCTTGGCAACCCCACATCTAATCATGTGACGATTAATAATATCCTTAGCAGTAATACGACTTTAAAAGTGAAAGATTGTTCAGCCATCGAGAGGAGAGCAGCCAATAGCATAGTTGGTAAGAGCACTGTCCCGGCAAGATAGGGGTCTCGGGTTCGAATCCCGGTGGCTGACAATTTTTCACAATTTATTTCAAATATACAAACTGTTAACTCATTGTTAATATTAGAATTTGGCCTGGTAGGGCCTTGAGTAAATTATGACATCGTTCACTAGATGTTTAAATGCAGTGGTAGCTTGGCAACCCCACATCTAATCATGTGACGATTAATAATATCCTCAGCAGTAATACGACTTTAAAAGTGAAAGATTGTTCAGCCATCGAGAGGAGAGCAGCCAATAGCTTAGTTGGTAAGAGCACTGTCCCGGCAAGATAGGGGTCTCGGGTTCGAATCCCGGTGGCTGACAATTTTTCACAATTTATTTCAAATATACAAACTGTTAACTCATTGTTAATATTAGAATTTGGTCTGGTAGGGCCTTGAGTAAATTATGACATCGTTCACTAGATGTTTAAATGTAGTGGTAGCTTGGCAACCCCACATCTAATCATGTGACGAATAATAATATCCTCAGCAGTAATACGACTTTAAAAGTGAAAGATTGTTCAGCCATCGAGAGGAGAGCAGCCAATAGCTTAGTTGGTAAGAGCACTGTCCCGGCAAGATAGGGGTCTCGGGTTCGAATCCCGGTGGCTGACAATTTTTCACAATTTATTTCATATAAACAATAGTCCCTAGAATACAATTGTATAATCCACAATGCGTTACGCGGCGTAGGGGGTGAGCTAGAAATTTTTATTTGCAGAAGTACATAGGAACTAATTAGAAATTAATTAAATTAAGTATTTAAAACAGTCTGTAACGGTTTCATATTTTCCCTAATTATAAACAATAGTCCCTAGAATACAATTGTATAATCCACAATACGTTACGCGGCGTAGGGGGTGAGCTAGAAATTTTTATTTGCAGAAGTACATAGGAACTAATTAGAAATTAATTAAATTACGTATTTAAAACAGTCTGTAACGGTTTCATATTTTCCCTAATTATAAACAATAGTCCCTAGAATACAATTGTATAATCCACAATGCATTACGCGGCGTAGGGGGTGAGCTAGAAATTTTTATTTGCAGAAGTACATTGGAATTAATTAGAAATTAATTAAATTAAGTATTTAAAACATTTTGTAACGGTTTCATATTTTCCCTAATTATAAACAATAGTCCCTAGAATACAATTGTATAATCCACAATGCGTTACGCGGCGTAGGGGGTGAGCTAGAAATTTTTATTTGCAGAAGTACATAGGAACTAATTACAAATTAATTATATTAAGTATTTAAAACAGTCTGTAACGGTTTCATATTTTCCCTAATTATAAACAATAGTCCCTAGAATACAATTGTATAATCCACAATGCGTTACGCGGCGTAGGGGGTGAGCTAGAAATTTTTATTTGCAGAAGTACATAGGAACTAATTACAAATTAATTATATTAAGTATTTAAAACAGTCTGTAACGGTTTCATATTTTCCCTAATTATAAACAATAGTCCCTAGAATACAATTGTATAATCCACAATGCGTTACGCGGCGTAGGGGGTGAGCTAGAAATTTTTATTTGCAGAAGTACATAGGAACTAATTAGATATTAATTAAATTAAGTATTTAAGACAGTCTGTAACGGTTTCATATTTTCCCTAATTATAAACAATAGTCCCTAGAATACAATTGTATAATCCACAATGCGTTACGCGGCGTAGGGGGTGAGCTAGAAATTTTTATTTGCAGAAGTACATAGGAACTAATTAGATATTAATTAAATTAAGTATCTAAAACAGTCTGTAACGGTTTCATATTTTCCCTAATTATAAACAATAGTCCCTAGAATACAATTATATAATCCACAATGCGTTACGCGGCGTAGGGGGTGAGCTAGAAATTTTTATTTGCAGAAGTACATAGGAACTAATTAGAAATTAATTAAATTAAGTATTTAAAACATTTTGTAACGGTTTCATATTTTCCCTAATTATAAACAATAGTCCCTAGAATACAATTGTATAATCCACAATGCGTTATGCGGCGTAGGGGGTGAGCTAGTAATTTTTATTTGCAGAAGTACATAGGAATTAATTACAAATTAATTAAATTAAGTATTTAAAACAGTCTGTAACGGTTTCATATTTTCCCTAATTATAAACAATAGTCCCTAGAATACAATTGTATAACCCACAATGCGTTACGCGGCGTAGGGGGTGAGCTAGAAATTTTTATTTGCAGAAGTACATAGCAACTAATTAGAAATTAATTAAATTAAGTATTTAAAACATTCTGTAACGGTTTCATATTTTTACTGATTATTAACAATAGTCCCTAGAATACAATTGTATAATCCACAATGCGTTACGCGGTGTAAGGGGTGAGCTAGAAATTTTTATTTGCAGAAGTACATAGGAACTAATTAGAAATTAATTAAATTAAGTATTTAAAACATTCTGTAACGGTTTCATATTTTCACTAGTTATAAACAAAAGTCCCTAGAATACAATTGTACAATCCACAATGCGTTACGCGGCGTAGGGGGTGAGCTAGAAATTTTTATTTGCAGAAGTACATAGGAACTAATTCGAAATTAATTAAATTAGGTATTTAAAACATTCTGTAACGGTTTCATAGTTTCACGAGTTATAAACAATAGTCCCTAGAATACAACTGCATAATCCACAATGCGTTACGCGGCGTAGGGGGTGAGCTAGAAATTTTTATTTGCAGAAGTACATAGGAACTAATTAGAAATTAATTAATTTAGGTATTTGAAACATTCTGTAACGGTTTCATATTTTCACTAGTTATAAACAATAGTCCCTAGAATACAACTGCATAATCCACAATGCATTACGCGGCGTAGGGGGTGAGCTAGAAATTTTTATTTGCAGAAGTACATAGGAACTAATTAGCTTCAAGTTCACCTTGGTCATATTACTTTAATGTTATTGTTCTTCGTTTTTTATGAACTAAATTTTACGTTCAATTTATTATTTTAATTTTATAGTTATTACTGTTTCTGTTGAACTAAGTTTCAAGTTCATCTTGCTCATATTACTCTAAAGTTATTTTATTCGCTTTTTATGAACTAAGTTTTAAGTTCAATTTATTATTGTAATCTTATAGTTATTACTGTTTCTATTGAACTAAGTTTCAAGTTCGTCTTGGTCATATTACTCTAGTTATCTTTTTTTGTTTTTTTATAAACTAAGTTTTAATTTCAATTTATTATTGTAATCTTATAGTTATTACTGTTTCTATTGAACTAAGTTTCAAGTTCATCTTGGTCATATTACTCTAGTTTTTTTTTTGTTCTTTATGAGCTAAGTTTCAAGTACATCTTGATCATACTACTTTAAAGTTTTTTGTTTTCGTTTTTTATGAACTGTTCAATTTATTATTGTAATCTTATAGTTATTACTGTTTCTATTAAACTAATTTTCAAGTTCATCTTGATAATATTACTCGTAATTTTTTTCGTGTTTTATGAACTAAGTTGTAAGCAGTGGCGTAACTAACGGGCCCGCATTGCGTGCGGGCCCCCGGCTCTAGAGAGGCCCCAATTTACATGATTTATAATTTTGTAACTACTGCGAAATTTTGAAATTAATCTTTTTTTTTTTGTAGCAACATACAAATTTATTTAGATTTTTATTTTTTTAAATGTCAATTTTTAAAAATAATATTGGCTAGCGGGCCCCTTATCCGCTATGCAAAATCAAGCACTTTATTTTCTATCACATTTCGGCCGGTAGAATTTCGATTTCTTAGCAAATATTTTCCCGCAACTGTTCTAGAGTTTTCCTTTAAAATAATCCCATGAAAAGAAATCTGCGGCTGTCAAATCAGGACACCTGGCGGCCAATGTGTTTTACTAAAACGAGGGATTAAATAACGATACGAGAATGATTTTCGCAAAATTGCTACTATTTAAACTGTATGATACTGATCCATCTTGCTAATACCATATTTTGTCCAAGTTCTTTCATTTGGGATACCAAAAATGTATGAATCAATTCCTTTTAACTTTCACCAATGGCCTGTGCCACCAATTTCATATTTTAAAAAAATACGGACCAACCCCATTTTTATAGTAAAAAAAAACTCAGATGAAAGTGAGCCTAGTCACAATTTCCACAAGTTCTTGTAGTATGTAGTTCCTCATAATAAACGCTACAGTTAAAACGGGACCCGAAAACTTTTTGCGGGCGGGCCCCCGAACTCTTATTTACGCCACTGGTTGTAAGTTAAATTTATTATTGTAATCTTATAGTTATTACTGTTTCTATTGAACTAAGTTTTAAGTTCATCTTGCTCATATTACCCTAAAGTAATTTTTTTCGTTTTTTGTGAACTAAGTTTTAAGTTCAATTATTGTAATATTATAGTTATAACTGTTTCTATTGAATTAAGTTTCAAGTTCATCTTGCTCATATTTCTCTAGTTATTTTTTTCGTTTTTTGTGAACTAAGTTTTAAGTTCAATTTATTATTGTAATCTTGTAGTTATTACTGTATCCATTGAACTAAGTTTGAAGTTCATCTCGGTCATATTACTTTTTTATGAACCAAGTTTTAAATTCACTTTGTTATTTTATAGATATTACTGTTTCATTTATAACTGAAATTTTCATTATTTTTTTATATTAATATATATATTTAATATTTTTTTCAATTAGTTTTGAACTAAGTTGAGTTTAGTTTATTGTTAGTGTTTTTCTTTTCTTTAAAAGATACATAAAAATGGCGAAACAAGATAAATTACTAATTTTAGCTAATTTTTTAAAAATTAATGCTTCTATTTACTACGTTGAATATTTTAAGAAGCTAAGTATTAATGATGACATTATTGTTTCTGCTACTAATTTTATTTTTTAGAAATCTGGCCAAAAAGAAAAAATCGATTGTTGCAGTTGTTAAAACGGAATGCAGAATATATTAGTAATTTTATTTGTAATGAGAATATCTATATGGAGAAATCTTTTCATAAAACTAATAATAAAACAAAAATATTGACAGACATTATTAACAAGTATAATATATCTCGTGACAACCTAAAATCAGGCCTTTCTTCGTCCATTTATGGTACCATTTGCCACTATTTATCCATCAGTAATAATATCAAAAACCGCTTACGTATATATGTAATGTGTAGAAGATACTTTTTAAATAATAAGACAATGAAAGAATTAGCTTCTCCACACCTAAAGGTTGAAATGTCTCCGTTTCAATTTCATACTCCGGAATTTGTTACATCAACACCAATTGCTAGCCTCACGCTGATTCCATCTCCTGTTATGCAAACATCCTACAAATTGTCACTGGTAAAAAGAAACATATTTAAATCTCCTGCTAATAATAATCCACTGTGTCAGTTATCAGAAACTCCAAAACCAACGTCTTTGTTATCCCCAGTTACTATTCCACCTGCAAATAGTCCAAGCGAATTTAACAAATCTAATGTGTCTAGTGATACAATCGATATTCCACATTCCGTTGTGAAAATTTACGAAACAACTAATAAATTTGACGGTGATGTGTTACCGGCTGGATCCATTAATGTTGAAACTCTACCAAGTACAAATTATTCTTCTTGTTCATTTGTAGAAGGTTGTTTTTTATTTAAGCAAGGACGAATGGGCAGACATTCAGAATAATAACAAATTAGTTCCTGGAATGCATAATATTGTTTTAAAAGAGAAGTTTAAAGCAGTGAACAATACTTGTGTGTTAAACATTAAGAGCTTAAGATATGTTACTCATGGCATGAAAATATACGGGTATTGTAAACATGAAAATTGTAAATTATTTAAATTCACAATTTTTCTGAAATCTAAAAAGGTAATGGTCTATAGTTCGTCTCTTAATTATTGTCATCAGCATAAAATAACCAGATACGTAAAAGGTGTTAAAAGAAGTATTGTACGGAAGTTTTTGAAAACCAATAAAGCATCCCTTGCTCGCGAATCCACTATTTTAAAATCTTCGCCCAATGTTATTCGCAGGGGTAATCTGCATAACATTAAATTTAATGACTCATTATTGGACGAAAATTATCTTAGTTTATAGGTAATCATTCACCTGTGACTCCCATCCCTATATAATCCCAGTTCTCTCCCTTGTTTTTCAGAGTTGTTAGGACCTCTGGCATGGTTGACATGTTGAGTAATCTTGACTACTCTGTTTAACTTTCGCTTGTTGTATTACTGATGATGAGAACTTAGTTCTCGAAATACGTATTTAGTTTTTGTTAAAATTAATTTTAAGGTTAAGGTGTAATTATAATAGTTTTAGTTAAATTTAACCTTAGACTCCATCTATTATTAATTTTTAACATACACCTTGATTATAGACCTTTAATTACAGTTTCAATACATTTACTTATAACAGTGATAACAACGTGTATACAGCCCTGACTACCATATTAGACTGCCCCCCCCCCCTGCCATCTAGCATCACATTCCGACACTACATCTCCTTCCCACTTTTAAATAAAATAACCCTTTACTAATTAACAAGCAGTGGTACTAACTCTAACAATACAATTTATGGCAGCCAATATAATGTAACAAATGCTTACAATTTTATTATTCATAAAATATAACCTATTCAGTAATAATTACACATTTTTCAAATATTTCAACCTTATTGTTATCTATTTATAAATCTAATCTCTTTGGGGGTTTTACAATTCGTTTCGATCTACGTAACGAGGGTTCTTTGTTACATTCAGCAGGTTCGGTTAAATTCGGACTGTGTGTGTATGTTTTACTCTTAATTTTATCGCGACTTTTCAAGGCTAGCGGAACCTCAGGACTTACCAAGTCTCCCTCACTCGAGAATCTTGCGTTCTTGGTTTATCTCCTATCTGTCGTTCTCCTTCCAAACCATCTGGTTCTTGTCCTTCAACCTGTTCTTCAGGCGACATCGATTCCGGGCTCTTTCTCTCTTCTAAATCACGATTAACCTGTTTTTCTACCTCTTCAATCAACGATTTCCTCAAATCTTGGCGATGTATCACTCTATCTTTGTCCTTTAATCTTACTAAATATAAAGCTTGACTTATTTGTCTAGTAATGACTCCTGGAATCCATTTTAAAGCAACGTTCTTCTCTATGTTTCTATTCTTGACCCAAACTTTATCCCCTGGTTTATGTTTTTTCTCATGGTCTTTCTCAACCCAAGTATTGTCTCTAGGACCCAGTTTCCCAGTTCCGAATTCTGGTTTGAGCTGATTATAACGCGTCCTAGGAGCTGTTTTGAAAATCATTTCCGCTGGTGAAAATTCTGATACCGTTGTAGGTGTATTCCTATACGCAAATAGGAAGTTTTGCAATACCTGGAAATCGGACAAAGGGTTTCCGTTTTCTTCATTTTCAAGTAGCTTCTTCCTTAAACCGCTTTTTACTATGTCGACTCCTTTTTCTGCAAATCCGTTGCTCTCTGGATGTCTGGGCGGACTATGTAATAATTTTATCCCATTGACATTACAAAATTTTTAAAAATCTGCAGAGTTAAACGGCGGACCGTTATCCGTTACCATGTTCCTGGGCAACCCATAGATAACAAGCATCTCTCGCAATTTGCCAAGAACTTTGAGCGAATCCGTCCCATCCATGATGCGTGCATCAATCCATTTCGATTTATAGTTATACATGAGTAGATAGACTTGGTGGTAATTGAAAAAATCAAGATGTACGCGCTCAAAATTATTTCCTGGCTTTAGCCATTCCCTTAATTCAGCTGTTTTACTCGCGTCTCTTGTCATCTGACAAATCTTACACAATGCTATTTTCCTCTCTATATGTTCATCAATTCCTGGCCACCAACAGATTGATCTAGCCAACATTTTTGTCTTAACTATCCCTGTGTGGTCTTCAAGGAATAAATTTAAAGTTGATTCCCACAAACTCTTCGGAATAACGACCTTATTTCCGTACATAATGCATCCTTTCTCGATGGATAACTCATGTCTCCTCCTAAAATAAGGTTTTAACTCTTCATCTTTTATTTGATTTGGTCAACCTCCTCTTGTCATATCCATGACTTTTACTAAAACTAAATCCTTCTTTGATTGTGCAGAAACCTCTTCTGAACTAATAGGTTCTGCCTCCTCTTCACTAAAGGCATGAACACGCTCTGTAATCGTTGTACCTGATTCTAATGGCAACCGCGACAAAGCATCCGCGTTGCCAATTGAATATTTATAGTTCGACAATATGAGAGCCCAACGAATGATTCGCGAAGCTGGCATAACATTGATAGCCTTATAAGGGTTGAATATTACTTGTAATGGCTGATGGTCCGTCACTAGTGTGAAACTTCTTCCATAAAAATATTTGTGGAACCTTTTGATCGCACATATTATTGCCAACGCCTCCTTCTCGATTTGTGCATAGTTTCTTTCCGCCTTGGATAAGGTGCACGAAGCAAACATGATAGGTTTTTCTTGAGCATCTATCACGTGACTCAATACCGCTTCGACACCATAATTACTAGCATCGGTTGTTATAACAATGGGCTTCTCTGGATCATAGTGCGTCAAAACCTGATTGCTAACGAGCAACTCCTTACTTTTTTTGAACACCTTTTCACATTTTCTGGTCCATACGAATTCCTTCTTATCTTAGTTAACTCACGCAAGGGACTCAGGATTGTGGAAGCCTGTGGAATAAATTTAGAGTAATAATTGATCAATCCAAGATATGCTTTTAATTGCGTAGCATTTTCCGGCCTTGGTGCTTTTATAATAGCCTCCACTTTTTTCCCATCTGGCCGGATTCCTTCAGCGTCAATCACATGTCCCAGATAATTGACCTTCTGTTGGAAAAAATTACACTTACTTAAGTTTACCTTTACATTATATTTATCTAGTCTCCTCGAAACCTCCAAACATTTTTCTTTGCATGATTCGTAATCCTCGCCACCGATTAATATGTCGTCCATATAACAGAATACCGCCTCCAATCCTCCTAACATTTGGTCCATTATTGATTGGAATATTGCTGGAGCCGATTAGATCCCAAAACACATCCGTGTGAACCTAAACAATCCCAAATGTGTATTTACCGTTAAATATTTTTGGGATGACTCCTTGACCAATAGTTGTTGGTAAGCTCCTTGCAAGTCTAAAACAGTAAATACTTTTGAACCGGCTAGGGAAGCAAAGATATCCTCAGGCACCGGAAGCGGATAATGATCAACCTCGATAACCCTATTAATGGTCTTTTTAGAATTCACACACAACTGAATTCCACCGTTCCCTTTTTTGGAAATCACTATTGGACTCGCCCAATCACTTTGACTGGCTTTAAAATGCCTACCTTCACTAACTTATTTATTTCAGTTTCTACATTTTTCTTTATAGGGTATGGAACTAGTCGCGTTTTCTTTGACTTTAAATTCTACTTCTAACCCTTTTATATTAGTACTAGGATCATTTTTAAAAACAAGGAAATTGTTTTACAACAATATCTTTCAGATCGCCTACCTCATTTTCCAAATGATTTACGCCCGTTCTCAGTTCTAACGTACATTTTTCCCTCCATTCAGGCCATAAAACATCTAACCAATTACGATCTAATAAAGGAATAAAATCGCGACCTTTAATAACAACAATCGGTAATTTTACATTCCCTTCGGCTGTTTTAACATTAACCTGGATTTCGCCGACCACACCCACTCTTTCACCCGTTAATACCGATAATTTACAATTACTTGATTTTAGTTCTACAGCCGGAAACCACTTTTTACAACTTACTTCCGAAATAATCGTGCGACTAGCGCCAGTATCAAATTCAAATTCGACCGTTTTGCTATTTACACGCAACATTTGATACATTGGGTGCTCGACTTTATTTACCGAATGTAAACAACCTAACCTTAAACTGTCATCATCTGACAATGTTTCATCTACCACATTAAGTTTTGGCTTACACATTTTTACCTTCCGTCACCTTTAGGTAAGGAAGGTATTGTCTTTGGTCAAAAAATTCGGTGGTGAGTTTTTAATGAATAAGCACGTTTTAAGGTCCCTAGAACACGATTTTACTATTTTTACGATGATGTGTATGTGTGTGTGTGTGTGTGTGTGTGTGTGTGTGTGTGTGTGTGTGTGTGTGTGTAACAAAATTTTCGTCTACGATAACTCTAATACTACAATTCCAAAAATTCTAATTCTTTCGTATTCCTCTTCGTTGCATCCATATGAAGAGCTGATTAGATTTTGGATATAATTGGTCAACCGGAAGTACCCTCATTTGAAGATTTTAACAGTTTTTCTTGAAAAAACGATGTTAAATATCATTTTTTCACATTTAATCTTATTATAAATATTAAAGAACATTGTATTCTCTATACGATTTGACTACATTTAATACTTCATATTAAATGGATAAAGAGTTATAAATTTATAAAGAAATTAAATTTCATAAATTAGCCAGCTATGGTAGAAACATCTACTATATTAAGAAAATTCTGATTGAAAGATGTCAGTGTCAAGTGCAATTGACATATTCGTAGTATATTTGTATAATAATCTTACTCGAAATATAGGATCTTTTTGCTCGAAACTTTCTGTATGGAATTTATATATAATACATACAACTGTAGAAAGGTAATGTACATACAAGAAATTTAAAATCTTTGCAAGGAACTTTCTGTATGGATTTTATAAAAAATACATGCGCATTTACGAAAATTCTTCCGGTAGATACCGCATCTACCGACTGTGTTCGAAAACACGAGTGGTAAAAAGTTACCGTGTTCGAAATCTACCAGATTCATCTACCGGATTCATGAATAATCTAATCTCAAAAAAAAAGTAGTGATGCAAATCGAAGCGCGCGCGTTAAAATTGGAAATATGTTCAAAGTAGAACTCTGCTCAGTTTGTTAACTACGTCAAATTTCTAACCTGTTTCAAATATTTTCATAGGTTATGGATCTATCCTGTTTACCACTTGCGTTCTTAAAATATCGATTCTGGTAGCTATAACCTGATAAACAGCTGTTTACCGGTAACAGTCCACCGGTAGAAGTTGGCACTTGGCTGGATCATGGTCACTTCCACAACGATGACAGCTACCGGAACTCTGCTGTGATGACTGCTTGTTCCCTTGCTGCACCGGCATTCTCTGCTGGCCACGCTTAACTGCGCCATCAGTTGCATTTCTTGGTGAACTGCGTTGACTTGCCGATCCCTCTCGAAACTTAAAACGTCCTCCCAACTTGTTGATTCCACTACTGGGGTTTAGCACTCTTGACTGTTGACTTGCAAGCTCCATCCCCTTTGCAATGGTCACCGCCCGCTCGAAGGTTAATTCCTGCTCTGTGAGAAGCCTACGCTGCATTTGCTCTTCATAGAGCCCCCACATGAACTTGTCCCTTAACGCCTCCTGTAAAAAGGCGCCGAAATTACAGTCCTTGGCATAATTTTTCAGCTTCACCACAAATGTTGCGATATCTTTTGTGGCTTCTTGTCGACAGCTATGGAATTTCAGCCGTTCGGCTATTTCTAAAGGTTTTGGACTAAAGTGGTTTTTTAATGTGTCGGAAATCTCATCAAACGTTTTCGTACTCGGTAAATCAGGTGCTAAAAGGTCTTTCAAAATGGCGTACGTTTCTCCGCCTATTAATGTTAACAGCATGCACACTTTTCGGTCATCAGCTACATTATTGCACAAAAACAGTTGTTCGAGTCTTTCGAGATAACTTATGAAATCTCCGTTTTTCATATTGTACTGTTCAATGTTTCCAACCCACGCCATCGTTGCAGTTGGTTGCCCACCGTTCTTGCTTTTCTTCTCTACTTTAGACCCAGTACCTCGCTAAATACCACGAGTACTCCTTATCTTCGTCGCCAGTTGACTTGTCAGGGGCCGATTATCAATCAAACACATACACCTTGATTATAGAACTTTAATTACAGTTTCAATACATTTACTTATAACAGTGATAACAACGTGTATACAGCCCTGACTACCATATTTGACTTAGGGTACCTTTATAACCAGGGTATGGCCATGGGCCAAGATCGCCGCCATTGTCGGTAATTGATTTTCCTATTTATTTGTAATAAATGTTATATTATATTATAAAATAATATTAAATAATCATACTGTGAATTTATAAAGGTAATAAAAATTAATTTATTTAAGATATATACAATTATTATTAAGACATACATTTATAGGTTATGTAGAATATATGATATGTGTTGTTATTATCACATCTAATTTAATATCAATAGTTCTTAATTACATAATGATTATATATTCTAAACTTACCTTTTAAAAATTTAAATGATTGTGCTTAATATTGGTAATTTTTAATTGTTTTCAATATGTCAGTAATCGTGATGATATCTTAACAAACTACACAAGTAAATAAAATAAAAATATTACTTACACTTTAAATTCATATTAAAATGATATGTAAATGCGTTTTTCATCAAAATAAAACAAATAGCCACGAAAATACATAATAATTTGCGCAAGAACGACACATATAACAGATTGGCTGGTAATGGCGGACGAAAAGTGAGCCACATCATGGCCATACCCTGGTTATAAAGGTACCCTAATTTGACTGCCCCCCCCCCCTGCCATCTAGCATCGCATTCCGACACTACAGAAACTGGATTACGTAGATAATTTGAGATTACAGTATTTTTTAAAAAAGGAAAAATAAACGCACAAAGAACATTGTTAGAAACATATTTCACAAATTGTATACTATCTTTTGGTAGATATAGAAAATAATGATACTTTTTCACGCGAAGATTAATATCTTGCCTTGCAAATTATATCCCTTTAGGATTTTTTAAAAATGGTTTTTAATTGTAACAAAGAAATGCTTGATTATAACATTGAGAATGTAATTCTAACAAAAAAAAAATGTCCAACCATTCCAGAACATTGATTATAATAATTGCTCTTGTAAGTATTTATTCTAATTACAACATACATTTTTTATTACAATAAAGAAAATTTGATTGCAATAATAACAGTACTAATAACGCAAAAATAAATAAATTATATAGTGGGATTCTGAAACCAGCGTTAAATAACGTTCGGCGTTAAGTAACGATAGTAACGTTCACGTTTCAGCGTTAAATCGGTATTCTGAAACACTGGCGTGAAAGTGGATCGTTAAAAACGCCAGCATTAATTCACGTCAAATACATTCATGTGATCTTTCCCTTTTAAAATTTTCAAATAATAAAAAGCGGTTAAACATAACAAAAATTACATTTATCTGTCTATTTTAATAGCATATGTCAAACCTGTGTATCAATCGTCAAATAAACGAATATATTTACTGCGTGTAGGTATTTTGTGCTAAAATATATTTCTATTTATTTACGTATGTTAATACAAGACGATTAAAGTAGCCAGTAGTATTTTACAAAAACAGATAATAAAAACACACGTATTAATTTACCTATAAAGAGTATACCTACAAGAATGGAGACTTGTGGAATTGTTTATAATATTAGCCTTAGCCAGTCTGCAGTTAGATGTTAGAAGATTTATGAAAGAAGTTACTTTGCAATGGAAAATTAAGCACCTACTGACTTTACGAATAAGATTTCCAATAACTGGCGAAGAAAAAAATATTTTAAAATATTTGTTCTATTTATAAACATTTACTAATTTTAGTATAGGTACCAGTAATCAATTACTTTTCTAATACATCAATAATTTTCTGTATTTTTTCATATGTTACATTGTTATAATCAGTATAGGTATTCTTTGTTGTAATCAAACACAATTTTGTTTGTTATAATCAGAATTTCATCATGGAATTAATAATCAAATATCACTTTCCTGGAAAGTATTTTTTGTTGTAATACTTGTACAACATAAAAATCAAAATACTTTACATTCGTGAAACCAACACAAAATTGCTTTTATTCACTTCACTTTTTAATACTTACATATATACATCAGTCATTTTCTATGATGTTGGGTACATTATTGTATTGAATTCTAATTTTTCATTCTTTTGCGGACTCGTTGTTTGTGATTTGAACACTGTAATGCTAAAAAATATATATTATAAGGTTATGTTAACAATATATTACTTATAAATAATAAACAAAAACAATTATATATAACATGAATAACTATACTCACTGTTAATAAAATATACTTCTTACAAGTACATATAGCAAGTACACGAAAAATATCAGGGCTATTTAGACCATAAAACTCTCAGACAACCCGCCGTTTTCCCTGTTAACGCTTCGATATGTCCAGCGTGAATTAACGCCGACTAGCAGCGTTAACGTTAAGTAACGCTGAGTTTCAGAATATCACAGCTGTCAAAATCAGAGTTAATTCACGTTAACGCCAGAAGTTAATTAACGCTGGGTTTCAGAATCCCACTAATAATTGTTGTTAGATTTAGGAGGCAAACTAATATCAGGCTGCAGGCAATAAACCGCTACTGTATATTATACGATTTTCAGCACATCCACTCAATAAATTTCATATTTCATGTGAAGCTTACAATTTTTCAGTTAAATTGGGTAATGTTGAGATCTCAGTAATGCAAATGTAACAAAATTATGTTAAATTAGTTACTTAGATAATCATAGATAAAAAATGCTTAATTCTACTTTGTTCTTACCTTAAATTTGAGGCAATTCAATCACAACACAATTAAATAACGACGTTGAACTTATCAAATATCTCATAAACTACACACAAGAATCAAGCAAGAATCCAACTGCACTACCGCCACTACTGCGAAAATGCTTGTTAAAAGCGATTTAGTTACCTTGGTAGTGTCGAATGGAACAACATATTGACATTTTTCTCATATACAAAAAAAATATTAGAAATACAAATTTAAATTAAAAAAATAGTGTTTGTAGGAAAAATAGTGAACGTGTTAAAAGTGATTTTATTTTGTTCGAAGGTTTGGAGCATTCCGCTTCGCGTCGTGTTCCAAACTTCTTTCTCACAAAATAAAATGTCACTTTTAACCCTTATATCATAAATAACTATTTTCTGAAACCTGAGCGAAAGTGAAAGTACTATTTATGTGCCAAAAATGCGGCGTGAAAGTTGCAAATCCCTGACAAGTCAGGAAAATATTTTTATGCAGACGAGGCACGTCATCAAAACATTACAAAATGAAAAAAAAATGTAGAAATGGCTGAGTGATGTTTATATTTAAGAAAACGAAGAAAATAAATTCTATTTTTTGTATACTATAAGAAAAGTACCTACATTTTAATTAAATTTAAAATTATTTTAAAAGTCGAACATAATGGCCCGTATTCCGCATAAAATAACCAGATACGTAAAAGGTGTTAAAAGAAGTATTGTACGGAAGTTTTTGAAAACCAATAAAGCATCCCTTGCTTGCGAATCCACTAATTTAAAATCTTCGCCCAATGTTATTCGCAGGGGTAATCTGCATAACATTAAATTTAATGACTCATTATTGGACGAAAATTATCTTAGTTTATAGGTAATCATTCACCTGTGACTCCCATCCCTATACAGGGTGGGGCAGAAAAACCTATCCGATTTCAAAACGTTATAAAATTAAAACCACTCAACTTGTCAAAAAAATTTTTTATTAACATATCGCAAATTTTATGCCATTTTTAAATTTAAGTTTTGAAAAGCACATCACTCAAATGTCGTCCTTGGGAGCGGATACACTGATTTAGGCGCTCGCGGTAGCTTTCCATGACTTTCACCGTTATTTCCACAGGAATTTCTTCAATTGCCCGAGAAATTTCCCTTCGTAAAGCAAGAAGGGTCCTTGGTCGATGCTGGTAAACCTTCGATTTGAGGTAACCCCAAAGGAAGAAGTCACATGGAGTGAGATCCGGTGAGCGCGGCGGCCAGCCAAGATCACCTCTCAGGGAAATGAGGCGACCGGGAAACAGTTCCCTGAGAATGTCCATTGATCGTCGCGATGTGTGGGCGGTTGCACCATCCTGTTGAAACCACACATTTTCCACGCCATTTTCTTCCATTTTGGGTCTAAGAAAATTTTCCAGCATGAAACAATAGCGCTCGCTGTTGACCGTTACGGTTTGCCCATTTTCTTCAAAAAAGTAAGGCCCCCAGACGCTTAGGCGGGAAAGAGCACACAGTCACTTTTGGGCTATGGAGGGGTTCCTGATGGATTTCTCGAGGATTTTCGTCACTCCAATATCGAAAATTCTGCCTGTTAACGGCACCACAAAGGTGAAAATGGGCTTCGTCCGTGAAGAGCACAACATCGTCGTTTGGGAGTTCTCGGAGATCGCGACACAGGTTCGTACGGGTTTCAAAATCCCTTTCACTTAATTCCTGTGCAACAACCATTTTGTAGGGATGCATTTTGAGGTCCCGGTGCAAAATGCGCCGAATACTGCGGTTGGAAATCGCCAAAGCGAGCGAATGTTTTCGCGCCGAACGACGCGGGGAACGTTCAATCGCGGCTCTCACATTGGCCACGTTTTCAGGTCCTGTTGCTGTCCTGGGACGTCCAGGCGACTTCTTTTTCAATGCTGAACTCGTCTGTCTAAAATTTGACACCCACACTTTAATCGTAGCGTGATGTGGAACAGGATCATGACGCCCGAGTCCGAAATGAATTCGAAAAGCACGTTGTGTAGCAATTATCGAACCGCCGCATTCGATAAACCGCTCAATAACAAAAGCACGATGTTCACCAGACCAAGGCATGTTGACTACTGACAAATGGCATAAAACCGGCTTTCTAACGGTTTTTACCCCACTACTCTACCTGCTCCCTCTTCTGGGAAAAAGGGATTTGAAATCGGATAGGTTTTTCTACCCCACCCTGTATAATCCCAGTTCTCTCCCTAGTTTTTCAGAGTTGTTAGGACCTCTGGCATGGTTGACATGTTGAGTAATCTTGACTACTCTGTTTAACTTTCACTTGTTGTATTACTGATGATGAGAACTTAGTTCTCGAAATACGTATTTAGTTTTTGTTAAAATTAATTTTAAGGTTAAGGTGTAATTATAATAGTTTTAGTTAAATTTAACCTTAGACTCCATCTATTATTAATTTTTAACATACACCTTGATTATAGACCTTTAATTACAGTTTCAATACATTTACTTATAACAGTGATAACAACGTGTATACAGCCCTGACTACCATATTAGACTGCCCCCCCCCTGCCATCTAGCATCACATTCCGACACTACATCTCCTTCCCACTTTTAAATAAAATAACCCTTTACTAATTAACAAGCAGTGGTACTAACTCTAACAATACAATTTATGGCAGCCAATATGATGTAACAAATGCTTACAATTTTATTATTCATAAAATATAACCAATTCAGTAATAATTACACATTTTTCAAATATTTCAACCTTATTGTTATCTATTTATAAATCTAATCTCTTTGGGGGTTTTACAATTCGTTTCGATCTACGTAACGAGGGTTCTTTGTTACATTCAGCAGGTTCGGTTAAATTCGGACTGTGTGTGTATGTTTTACTCTTAATTTTATCGCGACTTTTCAAGGCTAGCGGAACCTCAGGACTTACCAAGACTCCCTCACTCGAGAATCTTGCGTTCTTGGTTTATCTCCTATCTGTCGTTCTCCTTCCAAACCATCTGGTTCTTGTCCTTCAACCTGTTCTTCAGGCGACATCGATTCCGGGCTCTTTCTCTCTTCTAAATCACAATTAACCCGTTTTTCTACCTCTTCAATCAACGATTTCCTCAAATCTTGGCGATGTATCACTCTATCTTTGTCCTTTAATCTTACTAAATATAAAGCTTGACTTATTTGTCTAGTAATGACTCCTGGAATCCATTTTAAAGCAACGTTCTTCTCTATGTTTCTATTCTTGACCCAAACTTTATCCCCTGGTTTATGTTTTTTCTCATGGTCTTTCTCAACCCAAGTATTGTCTCTAGGACCCAGTTTCCCAGTTCCGAATTCTGGTTTGAGCTGATTATAACGCGTCCTAGGAGCTGTTTTGAAAATCATTTCCGCTGGTGAAAATTCTGATACCGTTGTAGGTGTATTCCTATACGCAAATAGGAAGTTTTGCAATACCTGGAAATCGGACAAAGGGTTTCCGTTTTCTTCATTTTCAAGTAGCTTCTTCCTTAAACCGCTTTTTACTATGTCGATTCCTTTTTCTGCAAATCCGTTGCTCTCTGGATGTCTGGGCGGACTATGTAATAATTTTATCCCATTGACATTACAAAAATTTTTAAAATCTGCAGAGTTAAACAGCGGACCGTTATCCGTTACCATGTTCCTCGGCAACCCATAGATAACAAGCATCTCTCGCAATTTGCCAAGAACTTTGAGCGAATCCGTCCCATCCATGATGCGTGCATCAATCCATTTCGATTTATAGTCATACATGAGTAGATAGACTTGGTGGTATTTGAAAAAATCAAGATGTACGCGCTCAAAATTATTTCCTGACTTTAGCCATTCCCTTAATTCAGCTGTTTTACTCGCGTCTCTTGTCATCTGACAAATCTTACACAATGCTATTTTCCTGTTCTATATGTTCATCAATTCCTGGCCACCAACAGATTGATCTAGCCAACATTTTTGTCTTAACTATCCCTGTGTGGTCTTCAAGGAATAAATTTAAAGTTGATTCCCACAAACTCTTCGGAATAACGACCTTATTTCCGTACATAATGCATCCTTTCTCGATGGATAACTCATGTCTCCTCCTAAAATAAGGTTTTAACTCTTCATCTTTTATTTGATTTGGTCAACCTCCTCTTGTCATATCCATGACTTTTACTAAAACTAAATCCTTCTTTGATTGTGCAGAAACCTCTTCTGAACTAATAGGTTCTGCCTCCTCTTCACTAAAGGCATGAACACGCTCTGTAATCGTTGTACCTGATTCTAATGGCAACCGCGACAAAGCATCCGCGTTGCCAATTGAATATTTATAGTTCGACAATATGAGAGCCCAACGAATGATTCGCGAAGCTGGCATAACATTGATAGCCTTATAAGGGTTGAATATTACTTGTAATGGCTGATGGTCCGTCACTAGTGTGAAACTTCTTCCATAAAAATATTTGTGGAACCTTTTGATCGCACATATTATTGCCAACGCCTCCTTCTCGATTTGTGCATAGTTTCTTTCCGCCTTGGATAAGGTGCACGAAGCAAACATGATAGGTTTTTCTTGAGCATCTATCACGTGACTCAATACCGCTTCGACACCATAATTACTAGCATCGGTTGTTATAACAATGGGCTTCTCTGGATCATAGTGCGTCAAAACCTGATTGCTAACGAGCAACTCCTTACTTTTTTTGAACACCTTTTCACATTTTCTGGTCCATACGAATTCCTTCTTATCTTAGTTAACTCACGCAAGGGACTCAGGATTGTGGAAGCCTGTGGAATAAATTTAGAGTAATAATTGATCAATCCAAGATATGCTTTTAATTGCGTAGCATTTTCCGGCCTTGGTGCTTTTATAATAGCCTCCACTTTTTTCCCATCTGGCCGGATTCCTTCAGCGTCAATCACATGTCCCAGATAATTGACCTTCTGTTGGAAAAAATTACACTTACTTAAGTTTACCTTTACATTATATTTATCTAGTCTCCTCGAAACCTCCAAACATTTTTCTTTGCATGATTCGTAATCCTCGCCACCGATTAATATGTCGTCCATATAACAGAATACCGCCTCCAATCCTCCTAACATTTGGTCCATTATTGATTGGAATATTGCTGGAGCCGATTAGATCCCAAAACACATCCGTGTGAACCTAAACAATCCCAAATGTGTATTTACCGTTAAATATTTTTGGGATGACTCCTTGACCAATAGTTGTTGGTAAGCTCCTTGCAAGTCTAAAACAGTAAATACTTTTGAACCGGCTAGGGAAGCAAAGATATCCTCAGGCACCGGAAGCGGATAATGATCAACCTCGATAACCCTATTAATGGTCTTTTTAGAATTCACACACAACTGAATTCCACCGTTCCCTTTTTTGGAAATCACTATTGGACTCGCCCAATCACTTTGACTGGCTTTAAAATGCCTACCTTCACTAACTTATTTATTTCAGTTTCTACATTTTTCTTTATAGGGTATGGAACTAGTCGCGTTTTCTTTGACTTTAAATTCTACTTCTAACCCTTTTATATTAGTACTAGGATCATTTTTAAAAACAAGGAAATTGTTTTACAACAATATCTTTCAGATCGCCTACCTCATTTTCCAAATGATTTACGCCCGTTCTCAGTTCTAACGTACATTTTCCCTCCATTCAGGCCATAAAACATCTAACCAATTACGATCTAATAAAGGAATAAAATCGCGACCTTTAATAACAACAATCGGTAATTTTACATTCCCTTCGGCTGTTTTAACAATAACCTGGATTTCGCCGACCACACCCACTCTTTCACCCGTTAATACCGATAATTTACAATTACTTGATTTTAGTTCTACAGCCGGAAACCACTTTTTACAACTTACTTCCGAAATAATCGTGCGACTAGCGCCAGTATCAAGTTCAAATTCGACCGTTTTGCCATTTACACGCAACATTTGATACATTGGGTGCTCGACTTTATTTACCGAATGTAAACAACCTAACCTTAAACTGTCATCATCTAACAATGTTTCATCTACCACATTAAGTTTTGGCTTACACATTTTTACCTTCCGTCACCTTTAGGTAAGGAAGGTATTGTCTTTGGTCAAAAAATTCGGTGGTGAGTTTTTAATGAATAAGCACGTTTTAAGGTCCCTAGAACACGATTTTACTATTTTTACGATGATGTCTATGTGTGTGTGTGTGTGTGTGTGTGTGTGTGTGTGTGTGTGTGTGTGTGTGTGTGTGTGTAACAAAATTTTCGTCTACGATAACTCTAATACTACAATTCCAAAAATTCTAATTCTTTCGTATTCCTCTTCGTTGCATCCATATGAAGAGCTGATTAGATTTTGGATATAATTGGTCAACCGGAAGTACCCTCATTTGAAGATTTTAACAGTTTTTCTTGAAAAAACGATGTTAAATATCATTTTTTCACATTTAATCTTATTATAAATATTAAAGAACATTGTATTCTCTATACGATTTGACTACATTTAATACTTCATATTAAATGGATAAAGAGTTATAAATTTATAAAGAAATTAAATTTCATAAATTAGCCAGCTATGGTAGAAACATCTACTATATTAAGAAAATTCTGATTGAAAGATGTCAGTGTCAAGTGCAATTGACATATTCGTAGTATATTTGTATAATAATCTTACTCGAAATATAGGATCTTTTTGCTCGAAACTTTCTGTATGGAATTTATATATAATACATACAACTGTAGAAAGGTAATGTACATACAAGAAATTTAAAATCTTTGCAAGGAACTTTCTGTATGGATTTTATAAAAAATACATGCGCATTTACGAAAATTCTTCCGGTAGATACCGCATCTACCGACTGTGTTCGAAAACACGAGTGGTAAAAAGTTACCGTGTTCGAAATCTACCAGATTCATCTACCGGATTCATGAATAATCTAATCTCAAAAAAAAGTAGTGATGCAAATCGAAGCGCGCGCGTTAAAATTGGAAATATGTTCAAAGTAGAACTCTGCTCAGTTTGTTAACTACGTCAAATTTCTAACCTGTTTCAAATATTTTCATAGGTTATGGATCTATCCTGTTTACCACTTGCGTTCTTAAAATATCGATTCTGGTAGCTATAACCTGATAAACAGCTGTTTACCGGTAACAGTCCACCGGTAGAAGTTGGCACTTGGCTGGATCATGGTCACTTCCACAACGATGACAGCTACCGGAACTCTGCTGTGATGACTGCTTGTTCCCTTGCTGCACCGGCATTCTCTGCTGGCCACGCTTAACTGCGCCATCAGTTGCATTTCTTGGTGAACTGCGTTGACTTGCCGATCCCTCTCGAAACTTAAAACGTCCTCCCAACTTGTTGATTCCACTACTGGGGTTTAGCACTCTTGACTGTTGACTTGCAAGCTCCATCCCCTTTGCAATGGTCACCGCCCGCTCGAAGGTTAATTCCTGCTCTGTGAGAAGCCTACGCTGCATTTGCTCTTCATAGAGCCCCCACATGAACTTGTCCCTTAACGCCTCCTGTAAAAAGGCGCCGAAATTACAGTCCTTGGCATAATTTTTCAGCTTCACCACAAATGTTGCGATATCTTTTGTGGCTTCTTGTCGACAGCTATGGAATTTCAGCCGTTCGGCTATTTCTAAAGGTTTTGGACTAAAGTGGTTTTTTAATGTGTCGGAAATCTCATCAAACGTTTTCGTACTCGGTAAATCAGGTGCTAAAAGGTCTTTCAAAATGGCGTACGTTTCTCCGCCTATTAATGTTAACAGCATGCACACTTTTCGGTCATCAGCTACATTATTGCACAAAAACAGTTGTTCGAGTCTTTCGAGATAACTTATGAAATCTCCGTTTTTCATATTGTACTGTTCAATGTTTCCAACCCACGCCATCGTTGCAGTTGGTTGCCCACCGTTCTTGCTTTTCTTCTCTACTTTAGACCCAGTACCTCGCTAAATACCACGAGTACTCCTTATCTTCGTCGCCAGTTGACTTGTCAGGGGCCGATTATCAATCAAACACATACACCTTGATTATAGAACTTTAATTACAGTTTCAATACATTTACTTATAACAGTGATAACAACGTGTATACAGCCCTGACTACCATATTTGACTTAGGGTACCTTTATAACCAGGGTATGGCCATGGGCCAAGATCGCCGCCATTGTCGGTAATTGATTTTCCTATTTATTTGTAATAAATGTTATATTATATTATAAAATAATATTAAATAATCATACTGTGAATTTATAAAGGTAATAAAAATTAATTTATTTAAGATATATACAATTATTATTAAGACATACATTTATAGGTTATGTAGAATATATGATATGTGTTGTTATTATCACATCTAATTTAATATCAATAGTTCTTAATTACATAATGATTATATATTCTAAACTTACCTTTTAAAAATTTAAATGATTGTGCTTAATATTGGTAATTTTTAATTGTTTCCAATATGTCAGTAATCGTGATGATATCTTAACAAACTACACAAGTAAATAAAATAAAAATATTACTTACACTTTAAATTCATATTAAAATGATATGTAAATGCGTTTTTCATCAAAATAAAACAAATAGCCACGAAAATACATAATAATTTGCGCAAGAACGACACATATAACAGATTGGCCGGTAATGGCGGACGAAAAGTGAGCCACATCATGGCCATACCCTGGTTATAAAGGTACCCTAATTTGACTGCCCCCCCCCCCCTGCCATCTAGCATCGCATTCCGACACTACAGAAACTGGATTACGTAGATAATTTGAGATTACAGTATTTTTTAAAAAAGGAAAAATAAACGCACAAAGAACATTGTTAGAAACATATTTCACAAATTGTATACTATCTTTTGGTAGATATAGAAAATAATGATACTTTTTCACGCGAAGATTAATATCTTGCCTTGCAAATTATATCCCTTTAGGATTTTTTAAAAATGGTTTTTAATTGTAACAAAGAAATGCTTGATTATAACATTGAGAATGTAATTCTAACAAAAAAAAAAAATGTCCAACCATTCCAGAACATTGATTATAATAATTGCTCTTGTAAGTATTTATTCTAATTACAACATACATTTTTTATTACAATAAAGAAAATTTGATTGCAATAATAACAGTACTAATAACGCAAAAATAAATAAATTATATAGTGGGATTCTGAAACCAGCGTTAAATAACGTTCGGCGTTAAGTAACGATAGTAACGTTCACGTTTCAGCGTTAAATCGGTATTCTGAAACACTGGCGTGAAAGTGGATCGTTAAAAACGCCAGCATTAATTCACGTCAAATACATTCATGTGATCTTTCCCTTTTAAAATTTTCAACCAATAAAAAGCGGTTAAACATAACAAAAATTACATTTATCTGTCTATTTTAATAGTATATGTCAAACCTGTGTATCAATCGTCAAATAAACGAATATATTTACTGCGTGTAGGTATTTTGTGCTAAAATATATTTCTATTTATTTACGTATGTTAATACAAGACGATTAAAGTAGCCAGTAGTATTTTACAAAAACATATAATAAAAACACACGTATTAATTTACCTATAAAGAGTATACCTACAAGAATGGAGACTTGTGGAATTGTTTATAATATTAGCCTTAGCCAGTCTGCAGTTAGATGTTAGAAGATTTATGAAAGAAGTTACTTTGCAATGGAAAATTAAGCACCTACTGACTTTACGAATAAGATTTCCAATAACTGGCAAAGAAAAAAATATTTTAAAATATTTGTTCTATTTATAAACATTTACTAATTTTAGTATAGGTACCAGTAATGAATTATTTTTCTAATACATCAATAATTTTCTGTATTTTTTCATATGTTACATTGTTATAATCAGTATAGGTATTCTTTGTTGTAATCAAACACAATTTTGTTTGTTATAATCAGAATTTCTTCATGGAATTAATAATCAAATATCACTTTCCTGGAAAGTATTTTTTGTTGTAATACTTGTACAACATAAAAATCAAAATACTTTACATTCGTGAAACCAACACAAAATTGCTTTTATTCACTTCACTTTTTAATACTTACATATATACATCAGTCATTTTCTATGATGTTGGGTACATTATTGTATTGAATTCTAATTTTTCACTCTTTTGCGGACTCGTTGTTTGTGATTTGAACACTGTAATGCTAAAAAAATATATATTATAAGGTTATGTTAACAATATATTACTTATAAATAATAAACAAAAACAATTATATATAACATGAATAACTATACTCACTGTTAATAAAATATACTTCTTACAAGTACATATAGCAAGTACACGAAAAATATCAGGGCTATTTAGACCATAAAACTCTCAGACAACCCGCCGTTTTCCCTGTTAACGCTTCGATATGTCCAGCGTGAATTAACGCCGACTAGCAGCGTTAACGTTAAGTAACGCTGAGTTTCAGAATATCACAGCTGTCAAAATCAGAAGTTAATTAACGCTGGGTTTCAGAATCCCACTAATAATTGTTGTTAGATTTAGGAGGCAAACTAATATCAGGCTGCAGGCAATAAACCGCTACTGTATATTATACGATTTTCAGCACATCCACTCAATAAATTTCATATTTCATGTGAAGCTTACAATTTTTCAGTTAAATTGGGTAATGTTGAGATCTCAGTAATGCAAATGTAACAAAATTATGTTAAATTAGTTACTTAGATAATCATAGATAAAAAATGCTTAATTCTACTTTGTTCTTACCTTAAATTTGAGGCAATTCAATCACAACACAATTAAATAACGACGTTGAACTTATCAAATATCTCATAAACTACACACAAGAATCAAGCAAGAATCCAACTGCACTACCGCCACTACTGCGAAAATGCTTGTTAAAAGCGATTTAGTTACCTTGGTAGTGTCGAATGGAACAACATATTGACATTTTTCTCATATACAAAAAAAAATATTAGAAATACAAATTTAAATTAAAAAATAGTGTTTGTAGGAAAAATAGTGTACGTGTTAAAAGTGATTTTATTTTGTTCGAAGGTTTGGAGCATTCCGCTTCGCGTCGTGTTCCAAACTTCTTTCTCACAAAATAAAATGTCACTTTTAACCCTTATATCATAAATAACTATTTTCTGAAACCTGAGCGAAAGTGAAAGTACTATTTATGTGCCAAAAATGCGGCGTGAAAGTTGCAAATCCCTGACAAGTCAGGAAAATATTTTTATGCAGACGAGGCACGTCATCAAAACATTACAAAATGAAAAAAAAATGTAGAAATGGCTGAGTGATGTTTATATTTAAGAAAACGAAGAAAATAAATTCTATTTTTTGTATACTATAAGAAAAGTACCTACATTTTAATTAAATTTAAAATTATTTTAAAAGTCGAACATAATGGCCCGTATTCCGCATAAAATAACCAGATACGTAAAAGGTGTTAAAAGAAGTATTGTACGGAAGTTTTTGAAAACCAATAAAGCATCCCTTGCTTGCGAATCCACTAATTTAAAATCTTCGCCCAATGTTATTCGCAGGGGTAATCTGCATAACATTAAATTTAATGACTCATTATTGGACGAAAATTATCTTAGTTTATAGGTAATCATTCACCTGTGACTCCCATCCCTATACAGGGTGGGGCAGAAAAACCTATCCGATTTCAAAACGTTATAAAATTAAAACCACTCAACTTGTCAAAAAAATTTTTTATTAACATATCGCAAATTTTATGCCATTTTTAAATTTAAGTTTTGAAAAGCACATCACTCAAATGTCGTCCTTGGGAGCGGATACACTGATTTAGGCGCTCGCGGTAGCTTTCCATGACTTTCACCGTTATTTCCACAGGAATTTCTTCAATTGCCCGAGCAATTTCCCTTCGTAAAGCAAGAAGGGTCCTTGGTCGATGCTGGTAAACCTTCGATTTGAGGTAACCCCAAAGGAAGAAGTCACATGGAGTGAGATCCGGTGAGCGCGGCGGCCAGCCAAGATCACCTCTCAGGGAAATGAGGCGACCGGGAAACAGTTCCCTGAGAATGTCCATTGATCGTCGCGATGTGTGGGCGGTTGCACCATCCTGTTGAAACCACACATTTTCCACGCCATTTTCTTCCATTTTGGGTCTAAGAAAATTTTCCAGCATGAAACAATAGCGCTCGCTGTTGACCGTTACGGTTTGCCCATTTTCTTCAAAAAAGTAAGGCCCCCAGACGCAAAAGAAGTATTGTACGGAAGTTTTTGAAAACCAATAAAGCATCCCTTGCTTGCGAATCCACTAATTTAAAATCTTCGCCCAATGTTATTCGCAGGGGTAATCTGCATAACATTAAATTTAATGACTCATTATTGGACGAAAATTATCTTAGTTTATAGAAAATTATATAGTTTGAAAAACTTTGACACAATATATTGCTAGTAGCACGTATTTCAATCAGCTCTGAAGTAAATTCAATTTTTTATTGGTTTATATAAGTCTGTTTTTGTGTAATTTGCATCAACAAAATCCATTTTTTTGTGACTCTTCATCTACATCCTGTGTTAAAGTGCTGGACCCTCTCCTGTGAGTAGATTTGAACTTTTTCACTTTAAATAGTGCACGCGTACAGAAAAATTTAATTAAACAAATAATTTCTGCACCCATCGGTTAACAATGGTTGTGTGCGCAAAGTGCAATCGCGTCGTCAATGCGCGAAACCCAGGTGTGAAGTGCGGCCGATGTGATAATATTTACCATCCTATTTGCGTTCAAATAAGTGATGATCAACTTTCGGGCATAAAAGCTAATGTTTTATCGTGGAATTGCCAACAATGTCGGTCGCCTTTGAATAAATCTGTGATTAGTGATGAGTCGGATGTTTCTCTAAATCGCAGCATAAAATTAAATGACTTAAATACGCTGATCAACAAAATGAAATCCGATATTTTGAACGTCATGAACAATAAATTCGAAGAATTTACAAAGTCAGTTAGTTTTTGTTGTGACAAAATTATGGACTTTGAGGCTAAATTAACAACATATGATAAGAAAATTAAAGAGTTCGATCGATGTAATGAAGAAAATGTTAAATTAAAAACATCTGTTAATAATTTAGAACATAAAATAAATGAATTAGAACAGTACTCGCGTCTAAACAATCTGTTAATACATAATTTTCCGGCTAAACAGAATGAAGACATTACTAATATTATAAATAAATCTGGTTCGGAAATGGGAGTATCTATATCTGATAATGATATAGACGCTGCTCATAGGATGCCTACAAATAAATCTAAAACACCATTAATTATTGTAAAGTTCAAATCGCGAATCTTAAAAGATAAAATTCTTGCTGCCGCTAAAAAAAAATAATAACATCTAAGTTTTACTATCCTTCGGACAGTGAATCTAAATTATACTTAAGCGAACATTTGACATATTATAACAATGATCTGCTCAAGAAAACGCGTGAACACCTTCGCGACAAAGGTTACAAGTACGTCTGGAGTAAGAACTGTAAAATCTTTGCCAGGAAGAATGAAAATGCTAGAATCATCTCTATATGCCGAGAAGAGGATTTATTGAAATATTAATGGATTCATTGCGTTTCGGACTATTGACTGTTTATTTATTATTGTTTAAATCCGTACAACCTTGTTCCATATGTCTGAATCACCTGTTTTAAACAGCAGTGTTGCCGATTCGAACTTTACCTTTGGACATATAAATGCGCGGTCATTGAACTCTTGTTTTTCTACTTTTAAAGATTTTGTACTCAGTGAAAATTTTAATATACTGGCTGTTACCGAAACATGGATAAGTGACAACTCCCCATCACAATTATTTCATATTGAGGATTATAACCTAATCAGTGCACATAGATCCAATAAAATTGGCGGAGGTGTTGCTCTCTATGTTAAGAATAACATACAGTATAATATATTGGATATCACGAATCTAGGGTTATTATATGAAAATGTTGAACATTTATGGATTCAAATCACTATTCATCACAGGAAAATTATTTGTGGTGTAATTTACAACCCAAAATCTCATTTTTATAAGGAACTTAGTGTTTTGGATACCATAACTGCCGAATTTCTTACTAAGTGTGATTTTATGATGTATGCAGGTGACATAAATGTTGATTTATTATTGAATGATGCCAAATCTAATTTTGTAAAAAACATGTTTACTGCTTACGGCATGCATCAATTAATTACTAAATACACTCGCCCTGCTTCAAGGTCTCTTATTAGATGTTATAGTAATATCAGATAAATCCCTCTGTGATTTCTCAGATGTTATTGAATGTGAAAAATTATCAGACCATAGTGGTGTATTTTGTAAATTGAAATTTACTAAGCAGCCTTCAAGTAACAATATAGTAACATACAGAGATTTTAGCAAATTTGACTCTGAAAAGTTTATTGCTGACTGTAATACTGTGCCTTGGAATTATATAATTCAAATAAATAATATAGATGAGAAAGTACGTTTTTTGAACGAGAACATAATAAAATTATTTGACATTCATGCACCTGTTAAATCAACAAGATATAGTAAGGCATATAGTCCATGGTTCACAAATGTTATTAGAATAATGCAGGCTAAAAGAGATAAGGCGCTTGCACAGTATAAAAAGTATAAAACTCCCGCAAAATATGAATACTATAAACAATTACGGAATTACACAACAAGTGCAATACGGAGAGAAAAGCAAGCTTTCTTTCAGTCTTCAATTAATCATTCAAATAATTCTAGTGAACTATGGGCTAATTTAAAACGGATCGGTGTAAAAAATCAGTCAGCAAGAAGCATTCCAGAAGAAATTTGCAATCCACATGATTATGGACAATATTTGCTCGACAAAGTAAGCACTACAATTGCAAATCCTTACACTATAAACTTCTTTTCGCAGAATAAATATGCGGGCGTACATGACGAACCATTCCATTTTAAATGTGTAAATAGCGATAAAGTTAGAGAAGTCATTTTTAACATTAAAACTAATGCAACTGGGGTAGATGGAATTTCATTGAAAATGATATTACTGGTATTACCAATTATATATGATTACATTACGCATATCATAAATACATGTATATTAGAGAGTGTTGTGCCGGAGGTGTGGAAGGTAGCCGCAATTAGACCAATAGTTAAACAACAAGATTGCGTAACTTTTGATGATTTGAGGCCAATAAGTATTTTACCCACCTTATCGAAAGTGCTTGAAAGAATATGCTGCGATCAGATCATGGAATATGTTTTTGAGAATGAAATAATACCTACTAATCAGTCTGGATTTAGATCAGGTTATAGTACAAATACATCTATGTTAAATATAGTTGATACTATTTTAAATAATCTAGACAAATCGAAACCTTCATTACTCATACAAATTGATTTCTCGAAAGCATTCGATATGATCGATCACAGTTTACTTCTTACAAAAGTTATTACAACTTCTCAGAATGCGCAGTATCGTTGTGTAGAAGCTATTTGGAAAACAGATCATTTTACATTAACATGAGTACAAAACAAGGAATACAATTTTCATCAGATTTTCCTCTTCAATGTGGTGTACCACAGGGATCAATTTTGGGACCTTTGTTCTTCTTAATATTTGTCGCTGACATGCCAAATGTTTTTAATTTTTGTTCAGTTCACTCTTATGCAGATGACACCCAGGTTCTTGCAACTCTGGAATAGTTGCATATAAATGAGCATTGTTCTATTGTGAACAAAGAGTTAAATGATTTTGTTTTTTGGGTAAAGAACAATGGTCTCAAAATTAATACCGACAAATCATCACTTTTAATTATTAATGACTGTGGTAACATACCGGACATTGTGCTAGATGGTTCTATTCTAGTTCGCACAGATAATGTTAAAATTTTGGGACTTCACATTGACAAAGACTTAAATTTTAGAAAACATGTTAATGTAAAACTATGTGCTGCACGATTGAAGTTACGACAATTGTTTCAATTTAGAAATGAACTAAATTCATCGATGAAACTTAAACTTGTTAATTCACTGATTCTCCCACTGTTTGATTATTGCGCCTGCACTTATATTCCAAACCTCACACAGACGGACAAACAAAGAATAACTTTGTTGCAAAATTCTTGTCTGCGTTTTGTGTACGGTGTGCGTAAATACGATCACATATCTAAATACCGCAAAATTTCTAACATGCCCTCCGTTGAAAATCGTTGCAAATATCTTTATTTATGCTTAATACATAAAATTATATTGACAGGTACGCCATCCTATTTATTTAACAAATTAATAACTAAAGAATACAATTATTCTCTTAGAATGAAGGATTTGTACATTGTGCCAACCTACAGAAAGTCAAAATATAAAGGTGCGTTTTCATATATGGCCCCGACTTTATACAATAGTGTTCCTGACTATCTGAAGGTGCTTTCTTTAAATAGTTTTAAAAGAAATGTTAAAGCTCTATTATCTTCATAATTTTTCTCATTTTTTTATCATTGTTATCTATTTTGTGCTACATCTATTTTTCGTTAATGTATTTTTTTTATTACTTTCATTATTTGTACTTGTTAAAGGTTTTGTAACGTGTCTATTGGCTTTATATACATGTGTGTATTAATTTTTTGGTTAGGTGGAAGAGCAGCCTTGGGCTGAACCTCACCGTTGATTTATATGTCAATAAAGGTTATTATTATTATATTATTATTATTATCATTCACCTGTGACTCCCATCCCTATATAATCCCAGTTCTCTCCCTTGTTTTTCAGAGTTGTTAGGACCTCTGGCATGGTTGACATGTTGAGTAATCTTGACTACTCTGTTTAACTTTCACTTGTTGTATTACTGATGATGAGAACTTAGTTCTCCAAATACGTATTTAGTTTTTGTTAAAATTAATTTTAAGGTTAAGGTGTAATTATAATAGTTTTATTTATTTATTTATTTATTTATTTATCGATACAATGCCCAACAGGTAAAAACCCAGTAAGAGGGCAGGCAAAAAAATACATGAAATACATTACATAAAAATGAGTAAATTTCTGTACAACGATCAATGAATAAAAATAATAAAAAAGAACAACATGCAACGATGTCACTTTATGTTTTTAAGAATTTTTATGAATTTTTTGGGGGAGTAACGGAATACATCGATATTTGAAAATTTGTCTGTATAAATTTGACACATTCGGTATATAGGAGAAAGAGATATAAGGCATTATTGCGTGGAGTAGGAAGATAGAAAGTTTGAAAATTGCGAGTGTGTATGAAAGGAGTGTGGAAAGGAAGTTGATTTAAGCAAGTAGGATCATCTATTTCACCGTGGATCAATTTAGAGAGATGATGAACAAGTTGGAAGTCGCGACGTTCTATTAGGCTATGTATGTCAAATGTTCGTAACAACTCTAAGTATTTAATTGAATAGTCCGGATAACTTCTATTAATTTTGAAATATATATATTTTAAAAAAATTTTTTGAATAGATTCAATGTGGTCCTGATGATTTTCATAAATGGGATTCCAGATAATGGAGCAGTACTCTAGTTTGGAGCGGACAAAGGCATAGTAAAGTGAGAAAATAGCAGTAACATCACGGAAGGAACGAGTTGTACGAATAATAAAACCTAGCATACGGAGAGATGAGTTGCAAATACGATTAATATGACTCACAAAAGTGAACTTAGAGTCAAATGTAACGCCTAGATCATCAAAAGAAGAGCAACGAGTTAGAGGAAGGTTATTAATGCTGTAAGAAAATAAAAGAGGAGAAGATTTCCTAGTATAAGACATGACTGAACATTTATTTAAATTTAAGCTTAAGTTATTTATTGAACACCAACTAGATAAATTATTAAGATCGTTTTGAAGAATTTGAGAATCAATAGCGGAAGAAACTGGATAAAATATTTTTAAATCGTCAGCGAATAGCAGTTTATTAGAGTGTAAAATATGTGTAACATCATCAATAAATAATAAAAACAACAAAGGGCCTAGGTTGGAACCTTGGGGAATACCAGAGCTAGAAATGAAGGGCGAGGATTTGCGACCAAGAAACTGAACAAATAACTGACGATGAGACAGGTACGATGAAAGAAGATCAATTAATGATGATGATGATAAAGAGAAGTCATGGAGTTTCTTGATTAAAATAGAATGGTCTACCTTGTCGAATGCTTTGGAAAAGTCTGTGTATATGCAATCAACTTGGCCTTTGAGATTTAGAACAGAAGAAACAGTATGGGTGAAATATAGTAAATTGGTAGTTGTCGATCTTTTTTCCATAAACCCATGCTGAGAGCATGAAATAATATTTTTAACTTTGTTATAAATAGTTGCATATATTAGTTTTTAAATATTTTACTGAAATTCGATAGATTAGCAATGGGACGATAGTTTTTGATGTCAGCTGTATCACCTGATTTGTGTATGGGAGTGATCCGTGTAATTTTCCATTTATCAGGAAATGTATTTGTTTTTAATGATAAATTAAATAAATGGGAAAGAGCATTCGACAGCGGGTAGGCGCAATCTTTAATAAGGAAACTTGGAATGAGATCAGGACCACACGAAAAGTTAGACTTTAATTTTGAAATAGAGGATTGAACATTGTCTCTACTCACATGGTTAAGTGAAATGAGGTTTTGTGAAAGAGTATTGGAGGAACGAGGAGGATTAGTCGAAGGCATTGTATAGACCGATTTAAAATGAGAAGCGAAACCATTTGCTATATCTTCAGGTGTTGAAAATTTAGAATTGTCCAATGACATATTTTCGGGAAATGTTGATGTATTCCGTTTTGAATTTACAAATTTCCAGAAAGAACTTGGATCGTTTTGAATATTACTCTCACACTGCGCAATATAATCATTGTAAGACTTCTTGATATTTTGTTTAAGTTAGTTAAATTTAACCTTAGACTCCATCTATTATTAATTTTTAACATACACCTTGATTATAGACCTTTAATTACAGTTTCAATACATTCACTTATAACAGTGATAACAACGTGTATACAGCCCTGACTACCATATTAGACTGCCCCCCCCCCTGCCATCTAGCATCACATTCCGACACTACATCTCCTTCCCACTTTTAAATAAAATAACCCTTTACTAATTAACAAGCAGTGGTACTAACTCTAACAATACAATTTATGGCAGCCAATATGATGTAACAAATGCTTACAATTTTATTATTCATAAAATATAACCAATTCAGTAATAATTATACATTTTTCAAATATTTCAACCTTATTGTTATCTATTTTTAAATCTAATCTCTTTGGGGGTTTTACAATTCGTTTCGATCTACGTAACGAGGGTTCTTTGTTACATTCAGCAGGTTCGGTTAAATTCGGACTGTGTGTGTATGTTTTACTCTTAATTTTATCGCGACTTTTCAAGGCTAGCGGAACCTCAGGACTTACCAAGTCTCCCTCACTCGAGAATCTTGCGTTCTTGGTTTATCTCCTATCTGTCGTTCTCCTTCCAAACCATCTGGTTCTTGTCCTTCAACCTGTTCTTCAGGCGACATCGATTCCGGGCTCTTTCTCTCTTCTAAATCACGATTAACCCGTTTTTCTACCTCTTCAATCAACGATTTCCTCAAATCTTGGCGATGTATCACTCTATCTTTGTCCTTTAATCTAGTAATGACTCCTGGAATCCATTTTAAAGCAACGTTCTTCTCTATGTTTCTATTCTTGACCCAAACTTTATCCCCTGGTTTATGTTTTTTCTCATGGTCTTTCTCAACCCAAGTATTGTCTCTAGGACCCAGTTTCCCAGTTCCGAATTCTGGTTTGAGCTGATTATAACGCGTCCTAGGAGCTGTTTTGAAAATCATTTCCGCTGGTGAAAATTCTGATACCGTTGTAGGTGTATTCCTATACGCAAATAGGAAGTTTTGCAATACCTGGAAATCGGACAAAGGGTTTCCGTTTTCTTCATTTTCAAGTAGCTTCTTCCTTAAACCGCTTTTTACTATGTCGATTCCTTTTTCTGCAAATCCGTTGCTCTCTGGATGTCTGGGCGGACTATGTAATAATTTTATCCCATTGACATTACAAAATTTTTTAAAATCTGCAGAGTTAAACAGCGGACCGTTATCCGTTACCATGTTCCTCGGCAACCCATAGATAACAAGCATCTCTCGCAATTTGCCAAGAACTTTGAGCGAATCCGTCCCATCCATGATGCGTGCATCAATCCATTTCGATTTATAGTCATACATGAGTAGATAGACTTGGTGGTATTTGAAAAAATCAAGATGTACGCGCTCAAAATTATTTCCTGGCTTTAGCCATTCCCTTAATTCAGCTGTTTTACTCGCGTCTCTTGTCATCTGACAAATCTTACACAATGCTATCTTCCTCTCTATATGTTCATCAATTCCTGGCCACCAACAGATTGGTCTAGCCAACATTTTTGTCTTAACTATCCCTGTGTGGTCTTCATGGAATAAATTTAAAGTTGATTCCCACAAACTCTTCGGAATAACGACCTTATTTCCGTACATAATGCATCCTTTCTCGATGGATAACTCATGTCTCCTCCTAAAATAAGGTTTTAACTCTTCATCTTTTATTTGATTTGGTCAACCTCCTCTTGTCATATCCATGACTTTTACTAAAACTAAATCCTTCTTTGATTGTGCAGAAACCTCTTCTGAACTAATAGGTTCTGCCTCCTCTTTACTAAAGGCATGAACACGCTCTGTAATCGTTGTACCTGATTCTAATGGCAACCGCGACAAAGCATCCGCGTTGCCAATTGAATATTTATAGTTCGACAATATGAGAGCCCAACGAATGATTCGCGAAGCTGACATAACATTGATAGCCTTATAAGGGTTGAATATTACTTGTAATGGCTGATGGTCCGTCACTAGTGTGAAACTTCTTCCATAAAAATATTTGTGGAACCTTTTGATCGCACATATTATTGCCAACGCCTCCTTCTCGATTTGTGCATAGTTTATTTTTCCGCCTTGGATAAGGTGCACGAAGCAAACATGATAGGTTTTTCTTGAGAATCTATCACGTGACTCAATACCGCTTCGACACCATAATTACTAGCATCGGTTGTTATAACAATGGGCTTCTCTGGATCATAGTGCGTCAAAACCTGATTGCTAACGAGCAACTCCTTACTTTTTTTGAACACCTTTTCACATTTTCTGGTCCATACGAATTCCTTCTTATCTTAGTTAACTCACGCAAGGGACTCAGGATTGTGGAAGCCTGTGGAATAAATTTAGAGTAATAATTGATCAATCCAAGATATGCTTTTAATTGCGTAGCATTTTCCGGCCTTGGTGCTTTTATAATAGCCTCCACTTTTTTCCCATCTGGCCGGATTCCTTCAGTGTCAATCACATGTCCCAGATAATTGACCTGCTGTTGGAAAAAATTACACTTACTTAAGTTTACCTTTACATTATATTTATCTAGTCTCCTCGAAACCTCCAAACATTTTTCTTTGCATGATTCGTAATCCTCGCCACCGATTAATATGTCGTCCATATAACAGAATACCGCCTCCAATCCTCCTAACATTTGGTCCATTATTGATTGGAATATTGCTGGAGCCGATTAGATCCCAAAACACATCCGTGTGAACCTAAACAATCCCAAATGTGTATTTACCGTTAAATATTTTTGGGATGACTCCTTGACCAATAGTTGTTGGTAAGCTCCTTGCAAGTCTAAAACAGTAAATACTTTTGAACCGGCTAGGGAAGCAAAGATATCCTCAGGCACCGGAAGCGGATAATGATCAACCTCGATAACCCTATTAATGGTCTTTTTAGAATTCACACACAACTGAATTCCACCGTTCCCTTTTTTGGAAATCACTATTGGACTCGCCCAATCACTTTGACTGGCTTTAAAATGCCTACCTTCACTAACTTATTTATTTCAGTTTCTACATTTTTCTTTATAGGGTATGGAACTAGTCGCGTTTTCTTTGACTTTAAATTCTACTTCTAACCCTTTTATATTAGTACTAGGATCATTTTTAAAAACAAGGAAATTGTTTTACAACAATATCTTTCAGATCGCCTACCTCATTTTCCAAATGATTTACGCCCGTTCTCAGTTCTAACGTACATTTTTCCCTCCATTCAGGCCATAAAACATCTAACCAATTACGATCTAATAAAGGAATAAAATCGCGACCTTTAATAACAACAATCGGTAATTTTACATTCCCTTCGGCTGCTTTAACATTAACCTGGATTTCGCCGACCACACCCACTCTTTCACCCGTTAATACCGATAATTTACAATTACTTGATTTTAGTTCTACAGCCGGAAACCACTTTTTATAACTTACTTCCGAAATAATCGTGCGACTAGCGCCAGTATCAAGTTCAAATTCGACCGTTTTGCTATTTACATGCAACATTTGATACATTGGGTGCTCGACTTTATTTACCGAATGTAAACAACCTAACCTTAAACTGTCATCATCTGACAATGTTTCATCTACCACATTAAGTTTTGGCTTACACATTTTTACCTTCCGTCACCTTTAAGTAAGGAAGGTATTGTCTTTGGTCAAAAAATTCGGTGGTGAGTTTTTAATGAATAAGCACGTTTTAAGGTCCCTAGAACACGGTTTTACTATTTTTACGATGATGTGTGTGTGTGTGTGTGTGTGTGTGTGTGTGTGTGTGTGTGTGTGTGTGTGTGTGTGCGTGCGTGCGTGCGTGCGTGCGTGCGTGTGTGTGTGTGTGTAACAAAATTTTCGTCTACGATACATTGGGTGCTCGACTTTATTTACCGAATGTAAACAACTTAACCTTAAACTGTCATCATCTGACAATGTTTCATCTACCACATTAAGTTTTGGCTTACACATTTTTACCTTCCGTCACCTTTAGGTAAGGAAGGTATTGTCTTTGGTCAAAAAATTCGGTGGTGAGTTTTTAATGAATAAGCACGTTTTAAGGTCCCTAGAACACGATTTTACTATTTTTACGATGATGTCTATGTGTGTGTGTGTGTGTGTGTGTGTGTGTGTGTGTGTGTGTGTGTGTGTGTGTGTGTGTGTGTGTGTGTGTGTGTGTGTGTGTGTGTGTAACAAAATTTTCGTCTACGATAACTATAATACTACAATTCCAAAAATTCTAATTCTTTCGTATTCCTCTTCGTTGCATCCATATGAAGAGCTGATTAGATTTTGGATATAATTGGTCAACCGGAAGTACCCTCATTTGAAGATTTTAACAGTTTTTCTTGAAAAAACGATGTTAAATATCATTTTTTCACATTTAATCTTATTATAAATATTAAAGAACATTGTATTCTCTATACGATTTGACTACATTTAATACTTCATATTAAATGGATAAAGAGTTATAAATTTATAAAGAAATTAAATTTCATAAATTAGCCAGCTATGGTAGAAACATCTACTATATTAAGAAAATTCTGATTGAAAGATGTCAGTATCAAGTGCAATTGACATATTCGTAGTATATTTGTATAATAATCTTACTCGAAATATAGGATCTTTTTGCTCGAAACTTTCTGTATGGAATTTATATATAATACATACAACTGTAGAAAGGTAATGTACATACAAGAAATTTAAAATCTTTGCAAGGAACTTTCTGTATGGATTTTATAAAAAATACATGCGCATTTACGAAAATTCTTCCGGTAGATACCGCATCTACCGACTGTGTTCGAAAACACGAGTGGTAAAAAGTTACCGTGTTCGAAATCTACCAGATTCATCTACCGGATTCATGAATAATCTAATCTCAAAAAAAAGTAGTGATGCAAATCGAAGCGCGCGCGTTAAAATTGGAAATATGTTCAAAGTAGAACTCTGCTCAGTTTGTTAACTACGTCAAATTTCTAACCTGTTTCAAATATTTTCATAGGTTATGGATCTATCCTGTTTACCACTTGCGTTCTTAAAATATCGATTCTGGTAGCTATAACCTGATAAACAGCTGTTTACCGGTAACAGTCCACCGGTAGAAGTTGGCACTTGGCTGGATCATGGTCACTTCCACAACGATGACAGCTACCGGAACTCTGCTGTGATGACTGCTTGTTCCCTTGCTGCACCGGCATTCTCTGCTGGCCACGCTTAACTGCGCCATCAGTTGCATTTCTTGGTGAACTGCGTTGACTTGCCGATCCCTCTCGAAACTTAAAACGTCCTCCCAACTTGTTGATTCCACTACTGGGGTTTAGCACTCTTGACTGTTGACTTGCAAGCTCCATCCCCTTTGCAATGGTCACCGCCCGCTCGAAGGTTAATTCCTGCTCTGTGAGAAGCCTACGCTGCATATATATAATTGTAATCAGTGCAGAGACATAGCGCGTTAATGCGCACGGCCACTGCACCGGCAGACATCGTAATCTGCATCGTAATTAGTTAGGGTGTCTAATATTATGAGTAAATACTACGAGTCATGAACTTTATATCTAATAATGTGTTTCCTTTCCTTCCGAAGATCGGGTTACCAGACGTCCGCTTTTCACCGAACATGTCCTATTTTTTGGGGAAAAGATCCGGGTCTGGTATATTTTTTATTTTCAATGCATTTGTCTTCTTTTTTCAACATTCCGAGCCAGTTTTTAAATAAATTAATGAAAATGAAATATGATGCACCCGGACCTTCGTTGCTAGCGTCCATGCAAACATTGACCGAAACCTGTAAATTATAACAATGTTTTGTTATATAAACTTGTGCCTTTCGCCTGAATAATTTTATTAAACATGTAATGAAATTTCAAATTATGTTTTATTACTTTCATTATGTTTTTAATCTTACCGACGTAAAACGTCATATTTAAAATATGTATATTTAGTAAGTGTAATGTTCTATATCTATACCATTGCCAACCAGCAAATTAAATTCTCGTAATAAAAATGTTTTTTTTTTTAAATATCATTGTTATAGTTATATCTATATTTAAAAAAATCTGATAAAAATATTGAAGTTTTAAATATTTAATCATTTAGAAATTCCATTACATAGGTTTGTACTATATGTATGTATTTCCAAACTGAATTTTGCAAGTCAACTCTTACAAATTAGAGAATATAATATTTTAGTTCAGCTTTAAAGGTAGTTATGGCGGGTGTATTATTTGTTATTTGTGTCCCGACAGAAAATTATGAGAAATCGTTTAAGACCATAAAACAAGAAAATTCTAAATGTGCAGAAAGTTTCCACAATTCGCCATCATCGTCTTATGAAAATTTATTGTCGCTGAACGATGTTGAAAAAGCATCCGGCAGTAAAGCCTTCACTGTTAAAAGTAAGTCAATGAATATTTGTACTTGTGGAAACAAACATCCTGAAGTAGTAACATCATCAACAGTATCAGATAATTGTGAAGAGAGCGATATTAATAAAATGCCTTTGGAGAAGGTAAGCAAGAACTCGTGTAAATGTTTCACCTGTCAAGTTTTTACATAAATTTACAAATTTCAGGTTGTTCGTAAAATTCTAGAAGGGCACAAAATTAAAAACGCAGTATGGACCAAAGGAGAAAGTGGTAAATACCTTCAGGTTATATTTCCCTTTGAATCAGGGTACCTTTGTGAAGGACTTTTAGCCCTTTTAAATGAATACGGAATAGGACAACGTTTAAATTCAGTTGTAAGCGTTATTCCATGTGGTATATATTATAAAAATGAAGATTTTGAGAAAACGAACTCACCAGAGAGTAAATTTGAAATAAAAATGTAAGTATAAATCTATCTAATAATATTATTAATATAGTTTTAAATTTTTATGAAATAAATATTAAATACCTACAGATATATTTTTAAAATCACAATTATTATCAATGAAGCAATGCGTAATAATTATTTACGATATAAGTGGGGTATAGACATTATTAACGCACGTATTGTGAATTATCCCACGAGCCCGCAGGGCGAGTTAGGGTAATCACATAGTAGGTACGTTAATAATGTAGTATCCGACGAATATCGTACAAATTTTATGTATCATCGTACAGTATACCGTATCGCACTCATTTTAATTATGTAATAGCCTTGTTATCCCATTGAGTGTTTTAATGAAAATTATTACCACACTAGAATTTCATTACGGCAGTCACTGGGCCAGCAAGGCCATTAATGAGTGTCATAAGTTATAACTTATCTCACGGTGATATATAAAAAATATATGTAATTTATGGCCGGTTGCACTAATAATTTAATGGGGAATTAAACATTAATTCAATTAAAATCTACACTTATATAATATATTTTTTTTCTATTTCGGTGTTCTTATGAGTTTATAAAAGAACTACATAACACGTCGTTTAGAAGATCTATGAGCGCACTTTTTGATACAATGTATACAGACAAAATTCACAGTGCACAAACTGTCAAAATGTGCAATTTTAATAGTTTAGCGGAGAGCGCTACCAACATAACTGACAAAAAAAACACTTTCATATTTTTGACGTATCATTTTTTAAAAATCTCATTGTAAAATTACCTCAATAGAAAAAAAAATAGTATAAAAAACATGTTTCATAAGGTTAACACTTTCGTCCTTTGTAAAACTCGCCTCAAGGCTCGTTTTCCAAACTTGGACTCGTTACGTTATCAGATTGCCTTATGATACTTGTTTTTTAATCTATTATTATACGCACATAAACGTTGATTTTAATTTAATTTTATATTGGTACAACCGACCATTAGTTATGCATGTAGTGAATATTACAGCTTTTTTAAATAAATAGGTGAAGTGGCAAAATATTATTTACAAATAAAAATAAATAATATATACTGTAACGTAGAGCGCCTGCCGTCGCCGCAGCGATGAGCGAGTGTCTATTTTTAGTGATGATACAATAGCCGCGAGCGGTCGTACGACGTAAACAAACCTGTTCAGATTTGTTTAATTGGTGACGTGAGCTATTGTACTCGATGTTTTTATCGTTCCGAATAGTTGGTGATATAAACAAATAGTCTACGAGTAGTGAACATAAATAAATGTAGTTATATGAATAAATAAGTGAGATAAATATTGTTTAAATAAATAATCTTAGTGTTTAACCATATTAATACTTATTTTAATTATCTTTTTAATATTTCATTTAATAAATTTTAGTTTTAATTAAACGTTACAATTAGTATCTGGTGTACGGGTTAATAAACAAAGTCAAAAATCGTACTTTGTGAGAAATTACAATTAAATATTTACCATAATTGGCAAAATCAGGGTTTAAATGTTTCCTTCATTTTCTAATATTTTTCCTTTCTTAGTACTCATTACTTTTTAAGTTTTATAACAATTTCTTTTTTTGTAGGGTAAAGGAATTTGGAAGGAGGGGGTGGGTTTAACTTGGTTACTAATGTATTTTGAACATAATTAAACTTTTTACCACCAAAAGTACTAATTAACAAAACTTGTTACCAGCAACTCATGCAATTTAATTTAATAGCAAAAATTTCATGCGTGGTTGAAGGTCACTTCCGGTGGACAAGAAAAAGAAAGACCGTGCTCCAGCACGATTAAAATGAATTAATAGACTCTTGAGATGAAATATTTGCGAATAAATATTTCTTTGTTTAATAACATTGATACTTTTCTATTTTTAATTGTTATTTGTGTTGTTTTTCAGTTCTTGGTTTTGTTTTTGCGTAACATTTCGAGGTGATTTTTAAGACACAGTTTTTTCTTTCCTTAAAACTCAGCAATCTGTATTTATCAAGCGTGCTATTAAATTACATTATTACATAAAAGTTGAATTATATTCAAAATTCACTAGTGACAAATCAAAACCAACTCCTCCTTTCAAATTCCTTTACCCTATTAAAAATTGTTATAAAACATAAAAAATAATGAGTACTAAGGAAAATATTTGATAATGAAGGAAACATTTAAATTCTAATTTTTCCAATTACTGCAAAAAGTATGTTTTTTGACTTAATCATTTTTACTTGTAGAAAACATAGTTCCTTGGTCTTGGTCACTTTGGGTAGCTTGTTAAAAAGTTATTTTTAGCGCAGATATTAATTTGGATAATTTTTTTACATAAAGAATATTTTTTTAAAGACTTGGACACATTAACATACTTTCCATAATTTTTTACTTGGTCACTTTTATAAGTATACCCACGATATTAGAAATACAGGTGTCCAGGATAACTGCTCCAACATGGGGGTCTCGGGAACTATATGAGGTACGAAGTCTGTTAAATTAGACAAAAGTTGCCCCATTAGGAGACCATTTTAATGGTGTTTCGTTATTTGCAAAAAATGTATAGGTCGCTAGATATAAGCGAAAATGTAATTTTTTTGCAAATTACTTCCAAGCGTGAAATAATACTGGATTTTGGTTTGCACCACTTTAGGGCACTTTTTTACGTTCTTTCGATTGGCGATACTCAATTTTTTTATCATTGTTGGTTTTCGAGGATTGATGTCAAAGTTTTAATTTTTATATGAACGCCATAATGGAAAGTTACACCACTGAAAAGAAATTTTTTTTGGCTTTCCTACGATGTATAACCTATCTAATAATATTTATGTTTATTTGTTTTAAACTGCAAAAGCTACAATTATTCAATTTATAGGTTAAGAACACTGCTTGCAATGAAACAATTAAAAACAAAATTAAAAATAATAACTTGATGATTTTCATTGATAATTTCCTTATTTAGTTCTCAAAATTTTATAGTCTTAATATTTTTATGTGTACGTCATAATAGGCAATGACATATTTATAACGGAAGTTAAAAAATGTTTTAATGCTATGCATGTTAAAAATATTAAAGAAATGATAATACCTGACTGATTATTTCATTTGTTTCATTGCTACAATCATTGTTTTTAATCTATAAATTGAGTAATTATTGTATTATTGCAGATTGAAACTAATGAACATAGATATGTTATATATACGGGCCTATTCTGTAACAGAGTGGTTAATTTTAACAACTGGTTAAAAAATTTATCCAATAGATGTTAATTTGACAACTAAAAATCCAATTTACGTTATATATCAACATACTTGAATGGTTAAAAGTTATAACCAGTTGTTAAAAATTAACCACCGAGTACTGAGTTACAGACTAGGCCAGATATACATCATTGGAGAGCTAAAAACAATCTCTTTTCAGTGGTGTCATTTTCCAATATGGCGTCCATATAAAAAGTAAAACTTTAACATCAATCAAACGCCTATAGCCCACTTTTTAATTAACACCATATATATATATATATATATATATATATATATATATATATATATATATATATATATATATATATATATATATAAATTATGATTTGTCAATCAATACTTATTAAAAAAAAAAAAACTTTTAATTTTAATATGTGTTTATTACAGTAAAGCAGTTGTTGCTACTCTAGCCAAGATGATACAAAAATCGTCTACATTTCTTTCTTACATCATATTTATAACATTTTCTTATCTTCTAAGTATCGGGTGAAATGACGTTGTTTATGATATCAAATTCTGAAACTGCAGTGTTTCAAGGATTATAATTCATCCCCAACAAGAAACAACGTTATTCCAACGGGTTTAATTCTAAATCTATATTATTCTTTTTTGGAACGTTTTTCTGTTTATTTTTCATAACTAAGGTATATATTCTATTCTTACATGATATTAAAATTATAATAATTATTATAACAGAAAGGGTTACATAAAACGTAGGTATATGTTGATTATTTATTTGTTCAACAGATTCGATTTGTTTTAAATGTGTAACATTTAATTTTGCTTCATTTATTTTAGTGATTTGAGGTACTTTCTTTAGTTCTGTGAATTTTATATTATCGAAAATAAATTCTTGATAGAGGGGTTTATATTTCTGAGATTGCCAATTCTTAATTGTACATGTATCTTGATCGTTGATAAAGATACCTTGTAATTGTTTATAATTATAATTGTTTCCACAATTAAATTCGAAATTTTGTAAGTTCGGTGAGAAAATAATTATTTTGTTCGTGAACGGTATTTGAGAAATATAGTTTCTCATTGTGATTTGCTCGCTTAAACAATCATCATATACTTGTTTATTTAATATATTGTTAATACAACTATTTACAGGGCTATAATTAGATATACAATATTTATTACTTATAAACTTAAAAATGGATACATATTTATTGTTATGTGTAATGTACATGGTATTATATTCTAATATTTGTTTGTAAGAGGAATCGTAGTACGGTGTGGGTGTAAATTGTTGTACTTTGTATAATTTTTTTGTGTAATTTGGGACGGCTAAAAGGATGTGTATTTTATTGTTTTGTAGCGTGCATGTGACATATATCGTTTCAATCGTCTGAAAGATATTCGGATTTTGTGTAATATTTAAAAGGCTATCGGGATCTATAATTGTAATGTCTAATTGGTTCAATGAACAAAATTCTAATGATTTTATAACATTATCGACTGTGGTTCTGAGTTGTTGAATGTAAATTAATACTTTGTTAATCTGTATTTCTGCGTGTGTAACTGTTGGCCAGGTCAGGTCTGTTTTTATTACGTCAGCAATTTCACTGAGTGTGTCTCGTAATTTGTTTTCGTTAAAATTTATAGTTTGCAAATCTTTATTAAATTTGTCTGTGAGTGTTTGCTGTTGGTGTATGATTTCGTTTGCTTGTGATTGTAATATTTTTTGATTATTACTGAGTTGTTCTAATATTGAATTATAACGTTCTTCATCCGCGGAGTCTAAGTTTCCGGTTATGGATTTTATTATGGATCCAAATCCGTTAATGAGTCCTCTTTTATTCCTTTTATTGAATAATTTAGCTATGTTCTGTTCTAGTTCTTTGAACATATAGTTTACAATTTTAATGTTTTCGTTAAGAACAGTGGAATTTGCTAACTGTTTTATTTCCGTGTTGATAATTTGTTTTAGTTTTAAATATTCGTCGTATATGGGGCTTATGTCATTGTAAAAATAGTGTAATTGTTCGCTTTCTTTTAAATGGCACTCACCAATGGTGTGTAATAGAAACCCGGGGTTGTTTGTAATATTCTTGACATCTGCGAATCCATGATGGATTCTGAAACAATTAAATTTTGATTCTGTCAATTTTTACTTTTCGCTCTCTCAATTTGTCTTAAGCTTTTATAGTTTTAAATTTCTCGTTATAATTTCTAATTTTAGTTTTTATATATAAAGGTTTTTTGAATTTAGTTATCAAGCGGGGATTTTGTTTTATATAGGCTTCTGTAGAATATTTTAATTTATTAATCTTTTTATTCTCTTTGGGGTTTTTGTAACGTTTATGTTTTTCTTTATTAATATTAGTTTTTACTTGTTTTAATTCGTCGCGTCGTCTTATCATGTATTTTTGTAATTTGTTTTGTTCGTTTTCCTTGGGCCTCAAATTTGTATAGTCTTTACCGTAGAGTATTTCATTTGGGGTCATGTTTGTAATAGAATGAATTGAATTATTATATGCAAAGATACAGTCGTCTACTGTTTCTTTTAGAGGTTTTAAATTACCGGTTCGTGTCTTTATTCTCAGATGCTCGATAAGGCTCGAGTGAAATCTTTCTATGGCATTTGATTTTGGATTCTGGGCTGATGTTATGTGTAATTTAATATCGTTATTATGACAGAATGTTCGTAAAGATATATTATTAAATTCACAACCTTGGTCACATATTAGTTTTTTTGGTGGGATTTTTGTTTTAATAAATGTTTCTAAAGTCTTGACTATGTTTCTGCTATCTTTCGTTTTAACAGGGTATGCTTGTGCATATTTTGAGAACTGATCGTATATTGTTAAATAATATTGTCCGTTGAGGGTTAATAAGTCGATATTTATAATTTCGAAAGGTCGTTCGGGTGTTTCAGTAAGGTTATCAGTAAGTTGTATGGGTTGTCTGTCGTATTTGCATTCTTTGCATGTTTGGCAATTATTTATGAATGAGGTGATGGTACCTATCATTTTAGGCCAGTAATATTTTTCTTTTAATTTTTTGTATGTTTCCATGATTCCGCGATGATTTGTTTTCCGTATGTGGTATAGATAAACAATTTCGTTTTGTTCGTCTGGTTGTTCTATGTCCTTTACTTCTTTATTAACTCTAATAATGTTAATACTGTTTATTTCGAAATCGTTTTGAATGATTTGATTTAGAATTTTGAATATTTTATCATTGCATATGCAGTAGTATCTAATTTTGGGTATGATGTAATTTTTTATAAATTCTCGCAATTGATCTTCGGCTTTGTTTTCTTCGATAGTGACCACGAGGCGTTGTTTTTTATTTCCAAAAAGTTTTATGATTTGTACTTCCTGTTTTTCATCAAAAGAAAATATAATTTAGTTATCTGCTGTGTTTATTCTATTTTCTAATATTTTTAAACCGTTGACGGGGTGTTCTTGGTCGCTATGTATGGTTTCAATATCGTCTTCCGTGTTAATTATGTTAATTATTGAGTCGTCATCTCGGTCTATAATTTTTTCTAGTTCGATCCTTGATTCTATTTCGTCACTTAGTGCAAAATTTTGAGGTAACGAATAAATATTAATCTGTATACAGGTATTCTCGAATATAGAGGTCAAAATTTTAATTAATTCTTTTTTTTGTAATTTGTCGAGACCACATGATAAATACGGGATGTTAATTTCGTGAATATCGTTTTTTATTAAATAGTCACGTAATTGCGTTAGTGATTGTTTTAGTAATTTTGGGTTACATATGTCGTTGAATGAATTTTTTGAGAATAAATGAATAATTTGTTTGTCATGTTCATTTTGAATTATAATTTTGTTTGGTAGTATGTCCTTACAAAAATTTTTGCTATTAAATTGGTCGTCGATTTGTTTTGCTAGTCCTTTACCAAATTTATAGTCTTTCGAAATACAGTGTGCAAAGATAGGGGTCGTCGTTACGTCGCCTGTTTTGTAATTGATTTTAAATTCGTTTTTGAGTCTACTTAAAAAGTCCGCAATTTTGTTTGTTCTGCCAGGGATATATTCTATATCAAAGTTATATTCGCTCAATTCGATCTTCCATCGCATCAACTTCTGGTTTGCATTCTTCATGTTAAAAAGCCACACTAGTGGTCTATGGTCTGTTCGTATTAAAAAATTTCTCCCGTAGAGATACGTTTTAAAATTTTGAATGGCCCATACTATTGCTTTCAGTTCCTTTTCAACGGCGGAGTAATTTTGTTCTTGCGAATTGAAGGTTTTTGATGCGTAGGCTAATGGTTTTTCCTGTGAATCTTGATTTTGAGAGAGTACTGCGCCCATTGCGTAGTCAGAAGCGTCAGTAGTTAATATGAAGGTTTGGTTAATGTCTGGGTATGCGAGTATCGGTGGATTTGTAATTAATTCTTTCATTTTTGCGAAGCATTCTTGGTATTCTTTATTGTGAATATTTATTATTGATCCTTTTCTTAAACAGTTTGTAAATGGTTTCGTCAATGTGGAAAAATTTTGAATAAATCTACGATACCAATTAAGTTTGCCTAGGAATGATCTTATTTCTTTTACAGTCTTTGGGATTGAGAGATTTTGTATTACTTCTACCTTTTTTGTGTTTGGCTTAAGGCCTTCATTTGAAATTATAAAACCTAGATATTCGACTTCCGTTTTGAAAAATTCTGATTTATCTAATTGAATTTTTAAGTTTGCTTGTTTTAAATGTTCAAAGACTGTTTTAATATTTTCTAAATGTTCTTGCTCGGTATTGCCAAAAATTATAATATCATCTAAGTATACAAGACATATTTTACCAATTATATCTTGTAATATTTCGTTCATGCATCTTTGGAATGTGGCGGGGGCGTTAATTAGACCAAAGGGCATACGCAAAAATTCATAGTGTCCCGAAGCGGTGCTGAAGGCTGTTTTTTCTCTGTCATTTTTGTCAACGAGTATTTGGTGGAATCCAGAATGTAGGTCGATAGTAGTGAAATATTTTGGTTTATTTATTTGGTCGAAAAGTGTGTCAATGTTTGGAATAGGAAATTTATCTTCTTTCGTTTTTTGATTTAATTTTCTAAAGTCGATTACTAGTCGGGTTTTTTGTTTACCTGAGGCATCCATTTTTTTTGGTACAATCCATATTGGTGAATTGTATGGACTTTTTGATTTCTGTATGATACCTGCTTTTAACATTGTCTGAACGTGTTCCTCAATATCCTTTTCAAATACATGCGGGAGTCGATAGTTTTTTGTATATACGGGGGTATCGTCAGTAGTGTAAATTTTGTGTTGTATCTTATCTGTACATGTCAGTGTTTCGTTTTCTTTTGGAAAAAGTGATTCATATTGTTCTAGTAAATTGTATAGTTCATTTTTTATGTTTGGTTGTAAGTGTTCATCTCGGATTTGTACGTGACTTTCTTTACTTTGTTTACTCAAGTTCTGAATATCAAATTTCATTTGTTTCATTTGAATGGAATTTTCTGCGAAATTTATAATGGTATTTGTATCACGCAATATTTCTGTTCCAAATAATAAATTGCATTCTGTGTGAAAATTTAGAATGAAAAATTTATAACTTTTGTCGAATATTCTGATTTCGACGTATTCATTACATTTTACTTTATTTGTTGCAGTTCTGAATGTTAGATATTCTTTTAAAGTTTTCATATTATTTTGTTTTACGGTTTTTTCTGTTATTAGGTTGACATCTGATCCTGAATCGATAAGAATTTTGAAATTTTGAAATGTAATGATTGGAATTGTTTTTGTGTTAGAAAACATTACGTATTTTCTTCTATCAGTTCTGGGTCGTACTCTAAAAAAGATTGTGTTTCAAAGGTGTCGTTTTGTTCATTTAATTCTTGTTCATATATGTTTTCTTGATTATTGATTTCTACATCGTCCTCTGTTTCTAAGGCGTAATTCTGTTTAATAGTTTGTGTGGACATTGGTATTGTTGTTTTTGTTATGCCGGACATAGGAGTTGGTTGAAATGTGCGTTTTGTTTCTGTAAAATTTTTTATGTTTTGCCTAGCGAATCTTTGTGGTCCGGTAGGGCGTGAATCTCGGGGGTTGAATGGGCGTGAAGGGAATTGTTGTGCTGGGAATTTTTGTGGTGGAATATTGGGTAGTCTCTGTGATTTTTGTGTGTTTTGAGGTGTTCCTTTGTGCATGGGTGATCTGTGTAATAATTGCATGGAATTATATTCGTTTGTCAAAAGTTGCTCGCAGGCGTCGAGTGTCTGCGGGTTTTTACTTATAAATGAACCTCTAAAGTTCATGGGCAGTAGTGAAATAAAATGGGAAACTACTGTTTTTTGAGTTTCGGTTATTAAACACCTTTTTTCACCTGGTTCATATTGTAATAATTGAATTTTGGAAACCATTCTCTGATAAAGGGTTTTGAATTTCTTTAGGGTATCATTGACATTATTATCTATCTGTGTGATTTTAATTGTTGTTAATAGCAACGTGTTGTAAGTACTTTTATCTTCGAAATTAGTTTCAAGATATGTTTTTATATCTTGCCAAGATGTGAACTCTTGAGAGTCTAATATGTCTTTGGCTTTATCAATAAATTTTTTTTTGTAACATAGAGAAGCAATATGTTTTTTGTATTGCTGTTAAATTTAATGAATCCATTACCGTATAAAAGTTATCGGCTTCTTTTATAAATCTAGGGAGGGATTTGATCTCTCCATTGTACTCAGGTACTGCATCGATAAAATTTCGAATATCGGCAATTGTTGTGGTCGCCATAGTTAGTTCGAATTGGCAGTTATTTAATTCTTGTACTGAGTATGTTAGAGGTGCACTGGGCGTGTCTTTGGCAGGTAATTGTTTAACTTTACTGCTGTTACCTAATTTACTTGGTTTAAGTGTAATTGGTATTTTATTAAATTGATTACTTAGTTTATCAATTTCTTCGTCTGAAGACATGTATTAGCATTTTATAATGAATACAATATGTATGAGTGTGTGTAACAGTATTTTTCTGGACCGATTGTTACTACCGGTGAAAATATATACAATGAAAGTAAACTTACAGTAGGAATATCGTGAAGTAGGTTACTTTTTTCATTACAGTGAAGGTCTTGATATACGCTTCAAGTAGGCGGGAAGTTGCATCTTGTCACGCACTTGTAGAATCTGTTGGATTGGTGGTCCTGATTGGAAAGTGGGTTGACGTCCTCGGCTTTTAAAGATGGGTCGTGGTTAGACCCTGGTGCGACCCCTGTTTAGGTCGATTGAAGATTGTAGATGATGTTTGAATAGCACTGATATGACCACTGTTTAGGTCAATTGAAGATCGTAGATAGTGTTCGGATAGCACTTATGAAAATTTGAAAATTTTCGACAAGCGTTTCACAGACTTACGAGGATTTATGCACTCACTGGATTCTTGTCGGCTATCCTACCGACTGCGCCAATTATGATTTGTCAATCAATACTTATTAAAAAAAAAAAAACTTTTAATTTTAATATGTGTTTATTACAGTAAAGCAGTTGTTGCTACTCTAGCCAAGATGATACAAAAATCGTCTACAGTTCTTTCTTACATCATATTTATAACATTTTCTTATCTTCTAAGTATCGGGTGAAATGACGTTGTTTATGATATCAAATTCTGAAACTGCAGTGTTTCAAGGATTATAATTTATATATATATATATATATATATATATATATATATATATATATATATATATATATATATATGATGTCTAGCATTAATCCTATTCACACTTGGTTGTAAAAATAAAAATTTTCATTTTCGCCTATATCTAGTGACCTATGGTCTCCTAATGGGACAACTTTTGTGTAATTTAACCGACTTCGTATCTCTTATAGTTTTCGAGATCCCCATGTGGGAAGTGTTACTAGACACCTGTATATTAGTAGAGTATTAAAAGATATTTGAAGAGCAGTAACAGTAAAAATCAAAATAAGTCGAAAATGCACGTTTTATGAGGTATGGTAGGTTGTTTTCTTATTCTGTCTAGTGTCAATTTAATTAAAATTTCTGAATAAATAAATTTTTATTATTTTTTAATATACCACTACTAACAAAATAGTTTAAGTAATTGTGAACTATAATAAAGTTAAAGATGTTCGAAATGTTTTTCTTCTTCCTCCTCCCCCTCTTCAACACCCACACACGCAGTACTCCGCCGAAAAACTGAATCACAAACACTTTCAAGAATAATAAGACTAGGACACGTATTAGGACCGTGAAAAGTATTGAAATATCAATAAATTTGTGATATCGAAATATCGATAAATAGATAATATCGAAACATCGATAAATATAGAAATTTGTGGAAAAATATCGATACTTACGAATAACTATCGATATTTAATCGATGATTATTGAGATTTTTTCCATAAATATCAACATCTATCGATATTTACCTATCAATATCAAAATATTTTCCCAGTCTTAGATAAGACTGTATTTCTCAACGTCAAACGATGTTAACAAATCGAAAAATGCAGGGCCTTCTTGATTTATGAGTGCAAAATAACTAGGTAATACGTAAAATTTAAAATCCTAACATATACCTCAGAAACAGTTCATTTACTGACCCATGTTTATTAAATACTTTTCAACTTATTTTGATGTCAACTAATTGTTCATCAAATGCATCTTATAATAATTTTTTAACATTTAGCTAGAAATACTAGTGTTGAAACTATTTTTTCTAAATTATTAAAAAATATTTCAGAACTCATAATAAAACAATAAATTATACAACCTTTTCGTTTATGTTCTGTATATTTTATTTAATTCCAATGTTTCGGCAGCATACACTGCTGCATTCTTCAGGGAACCATAGATGCAAGTAACCAAGGTAACATATTATAACATATTTAATTTAGGAAGCCATGCCCGACTAAGTTCTAAACCGTCACAATGATTGAGATTATTCTCGATTTTAAAAATCTTTATTTTTTCTAATTAATCTGATGTTGAGGCGAGTAGATCTTGCAATAATTCTCAATCATTGTTCCATGTGACGGTTTAAAACATAGTCCCTGAAGAAGGCAGCAGTGTATGCTGCCGAAACGTTGGGTCTAATTTTTTTTACCTTGTTATAACTTTTATCATCTTTATTTCAATTGTTTCTATAACATTTTAGTAAGAATAATGATGCAAAAAATACTGCATGGAACCGTTTTGTGACATCAGTCAGAGCGAGGCTTACAGTCGCACAAGTTGTTGAAGGAGTGAGGGCCAATGCAGCTCTAACATTTGATTTTGTTATGCTTCTTCTTGTCGCTACGTAATTCTAGATTTTTTCATTTGAATACAATAAAAATAATTCCATTCATTTTTAGAACTTTATCTGCTATTGCTTTAGCGGAAAATAACAACGTGTATTTAGTTTCCAGTATGCTTATCTCACCGATGATGGTAAATTAAGTATTTTTTTTAATACTAAAAATTTAAAACTACCTTTTTTAGGGACCAGTATTAGCTGGAACCTTTGGTCAAGTAATTCAAGATAAGAAACTCCAAAAAATTGGATTTGTAAATGAAATGATTGGTATCGGTATTGCAACTGTTGTCGGGTTTTGTTATGGAACTGTGAGCACAGCTTTTACCGATAAATATGGAGAGAATTCTTGGCCTACGTATGAAATGAGTAGTAGGTAAACAAAAATATAATGTGGTTTATTACATGTGCTACCACAGTAAAGGGAATATGTATATGATTGTATTTGCCTATATCCGAGCCTATACCTAAAGAAACGCAAAATGGGACTACACTTGTTTTAAAATACCTATTCGACGAAAAATTCCATTTCGAATAGTTTTATTTTGAAGTCTGTGTTACTATTTGTTATAAATCATAATTTGTATTTTGGATCATACGAACGAGTACGGTGATACAAAAAAGTATCTGTGCAACGTACGCTAATAATTGCAATCTATTTTTAACATTCAATATATTTAATATTTTATTAAATCAATACTTATATTTTGCTAGGTTTCCTTTGGCTTTTATAACAGCAACTAAGCTACGAGCCATTAAATCTACTAAATTTTGGTCATCAATTGCTCTATATTGTGCCATTATACTTATAATTCATTTATTAATTCTTCTTTGGTTCTAATGGTATTGTTTCTATCTAGAATTTCCCGCTTTGCTCAATCGGCTGATGCTTGTGGAGGATAATTGAACTGAGTAAGAATCGAGTACGATAATTGAATTCTTGAATCTAATGAAATGGTAGTGTTAAAATCGTTTTATGTGCAGAATTAATAAAATCTATTTTTTACGATATCTATCTGTGTGTATGTGTATATTATTATGCATTTTGTACTTATATAGCCAAGAATTTATTTACTACCAATTTCTAATTTTTACTAAGCTAATAATCAAAAATATTTTTTATTATTTCAATTAGAGGTTTAAAGGATACAATTTTTATATCTTTATAATAAAGTATTTCGAATTTTAAATATTACAATAATGACCCCTGTGGTGCACTCTCCAAGCCAGTAATGAGTGCCCGTGATGCCTATTAAACGACCGCACGGTACAAAAATACAGAATGTTTCTAAACCTGTGCCACAAATTGTAAGGGTAAATAGTACTGACCAAAATGAGTATAATAAACTTAATCGTCATAGGTCTGATCTTCAACTGTTTCCGAGAAAAACGAAATATCGAAGGAAAACTGACAAACAAATTTTTAAATGAAACAATTTTCTCAATTTATACTAGTTGCGAAATTATATAAAAATTAAATATTGGCCAAGGTCATCACAACATTTAACTTAGTTCAATTATTTGAATTTTTTTTTGAAAAATAAAAGCACATCTAAGATTGCCTCTGAAAGACAAACAAAAACTTTCATTCAATGAAAGTCGTAACTCTTATAGGTTTCGAGATAGCAGAGGTAAATCCCGTAAAATCTGATTTTTCACTGCCGTATATTTCGGAAACTATTGAAGATCGGACCCATGTTGATTAAGTTTTTGTACTCATCTTGGTCAGTACCCTTAGCATACCGAATGCAGATTGGCACACCCAGCAATAGGTCCAATATTTTTTGGCTGAGGGCCCTTGCTTACAAAGGCCTTTTTGAAATTGACATGGGTGGGTGTTTATGCGTGCATGCGTACGTGCGTGTGTGCGTTTGCGTGAGTGTGTGTGTGTGGTGTGTGCGTGCGCGTGTGCGTGTGTGCATGTGTGTGTGTATGTGTGTGTGCGTGCGTGCGTGTGTATGTACGTGCGTGTAAGCGCGAGCGCGCGTGTGTGAGCGTGCGCGTGTGTGTGTGGTGTGCGTGTATGTGTGTGTGCGTGTGTGTGTATGTATGTGTGTATATGTGTGTGTGGGCGCGAGCGCGCGTGTGTACGTGCGCGTATGCGTGTGCGTGTGTATGTGTGTGTGTTCGTGTATGTGTGTGTGCGTGCGTGCGTGCGCCAGCGCGTGCGTGCGTGTGTATGTATGTGTGTGTGTGCACGCGCGCGCGCGCGCGCGTTTTTGTGTCTGTGTGTGTATGTATGTGTGTGTGAGTGTGTGTGTGAGTGTGTGTGTACGTACGCGTGTGCGTGTGTGTGCATGTGTGTGCGTGTATGTGTGTGCGTGGGTTCGTGCGCCAGCGCGTGCGCGCGTGTGTATGTCTGTGTGTGTATGTGCGTGTGCGCGCGCGCGCGTGTTTGTATTGTGTGTATGTATGTATGTATGTATGTATGTATGTATGTATGTGTGCGCGTGCATGTGTGTATGTATGTGTGTATGTGTGTCTGTCTGTCTGTGTGTGTGTGTGTGTGTGTGTGTGTGTGTATTAGGTGGGTCGAAATTTCTAAATTTTGGATATTGGTTTTGGAATAGCTATTAAAAGTTGCCTTTTGTAGTTTTAAAACGAATATTTATTTTGGGTTTTTTAATTGTGTAACGTCTTTTGTCCTCTACCGAGGATCAATTTTTTTTTAAAATTGGACTATTTAATTTTGTAATTTAGATTTGGAATACCGCCCAATAGTTTAGAATTGATATTGCAAAGATAATTTTTATTTATAATTTTTCTATAGTGACACGGCTTTTGCCCTCTACCGACCATCAAAACTTTCAAAAACTCTGATATACATATGTTGCAGCGACACTTGACTATTTAAGTTCGATTTTAATAATGTCATCCCCTGATTTTTTTAATAATTTATATCATTTTTATCGTTATCAACGTATTAAGTTTATATTATGTTAATGTTAAAGTGGCTCAGTTATAAATAAAAAGTACAAAGGACTTTAAGTAAGTGTTTGTTAATCACAGCACTTGACTATTATAAATTTCGTTTCTGATAAGTCATCCCTCAGTTATAAATAAAAAGTACAAAGGACTTTAAGTAAGTGTTTGTTAATCACAGCACTTGACTATTATAAATTTCGTTTCTGATAAGTCATCCCATGATTTTTTTATAATTTATATTATTTTTATCTTTATCAACGTTTTATGTTTATATTGTGTTAATGTCAAATTGGCTCAATTTTAAACGGACGGTGCAAAAAGCAACCAATCCACAAATTTCTTTTCTTCATGAAATCGGATGAACAAATTCAGTTTTTTGTTATGCAGAAAACAAACCAAGCCTTGGGGTATATACTACCGTCTATTGCCTGTATAATTAATCTGCGTATTTTAATTTTTCTAAAAATTTGCAAAGGCAGAAGAAAAAATTTTGTGGATTGACTGCTTTTTGCATAACACCGTCCAAATAAGGGGTACAGAGTACATTGAGTAGTCGCAACACTTGACTATTAAAAATTCCGTTTCTGACATGTCATTCCCAGATTTTTTACAATTTATATTATTTTTATCTTTATCAACGTTTATACTTTATTAATTTCAATGTGCCTCAATTGTAAATAAGGAGTACATGGCACAAGTAAGTGTATATGTAGCAGCGACACTTGACTATTATACAAAAGGGGCTAGTATACCTAGAGCAAAAATGCCCCTTATTTAAAATTCAGCTAATTTAACGAACTCGCAATATAAACTCAATATCTTGATGGAGATAAATATAATATAAATTATATAAAAATCAGAAGATGACAAATCAGAAATGGAATTTACAATAGTTAAGGTTGCGACTAACATTTATTTACTTAAGGGTGCGATTGAATCAAGCGGCTTGTATACCAATATTTTAACATTTTCTTTACATAATTTCAAGAAATTGGGACAAGATACGAAGATAAGAATTTTTTTCCGAAAAGATAATTTTTTTCCCTAAGACCTAATTAGCATTGCTTAAAAATAAAGTTAAAATGAAATAAAACTTTTAACGAAAAGTAGTATTGTATATTATTAAATAATAAGAAAAATTATACAGTATCTAGATAATAATTTATCATTTTGAATATGTACAATTTATTCAAATACTTTTTATACATTTTTTGAAAATATGTATAAAAAAATACATGTAAAAGTACGCAGTTAAGGTGAAATGATACCCCCGATTAATTTTTTTCTACGCCGAGGCGAGCGCTAGTGCGCCCTGAGATGAATAACTATGGCTGAGTCGATAAAGTAGAAATTTTTGTAGATTTACTAGGCTCCATCTATTCGATAATAGCCATACTTTGTTCCAAATCACAAACCCAAAAGTAAAAATATGTGGTGTTGCAATAATTTTAAATTTATTAACGAATGTAAAGATATTTTATTTATACAAGATGAAATATTAGTAACATATTACAAGAATAACTTTTCTTGGAAAGAGTAATGATAGAATGAATAATAAATAAGAAATACCTATATAATATTATTCCTTAATTACATAATATTTTGTATTTACTGTAGGAAACTTTTATTATGAGCATATATTTATAGACTGTAGAGTAAATGTTACATTTTCCCAATTATTAAAAAAAATTAATAATAGGTGTACCGTGTACATCATAATATAAATAATTTTCGTATGATGTTAAATGTATTATCGTTTTCTTATAATGTTTGGTTTGCAGTGAAAGTCTTGTTTCAGTTCAGTGTAATTCACTATTCTTCGATATTGTAAAACGCATGTTTTATAAGAAAGTTTTTAATATTTTTGAATGGTTTTTGATTCATATTGTTTTACTTTTTCGCGGGTATAATATAACTTCGTAAATGGAAAGGGCGTAGACAAGGATAGTCTGTGGTTAACATTGTGCAATAAAGGCAGAGCGAGAACCACGTGACTGGGGTCTACTGTCGCTAGAAATGTATTATAGCGCTCTCGAAATTTCTTGTTTTATTTAAATATAATAAGAAAAGTATTATCAATAAAGTATTAAGGATACTAAAAATTAAAATGGTTAAGGTGTGCTGTGCATATAATATAAGAAAAATTTTAATTTGATAATAAAGTAGTTTAATAGTCATTGGTCAGTTAATAATATATTAATTTGCTTATTACACTATTAAAATACAAAAGTAACTAATTCATAAAAATATTTATTAAAAATCATTAGTTTTATTCATTTTATTCAACTTTTCCTGTTGCCTTACAGAGCGTACACGGTAGTCGTACCACGTGACTAACGTCTACGTTCTTCTATCGCTCTCCCACTGCAGGACTTTGTGTATAGCTATCTCTCTCGAATGTTACCCAAACGGCACACTGTGTACGGCTATAGGCAAGACTCCATCCATATGTATTTATTAGATCAATGAAATTCAATGTACATTTCATGAACTTTTGAAGCCTGTAAGCAGGTTTACGCAATTAGTTTGCAGATCTAGTGTCATAAATCTCCATTTTAAATGAAATTTAATCTGGATTTATGTATTTCAAGAAGTGAGTTTAAAATATAGATGGTAGAGTCAAAATACCCAAATCTTTAAAATGATCTCTACATAATAGGCGACGCCTTCCTTGTAACTTGTAATACCAAGATGAAATAGTTATTTATGTAACAAGTGTGTAAAGTAGTACTTTTTTGGTCGAGTGCGATGTTTTACGCATGTGGCGCAGCCGGTTGCGGAAATTGTAGCACGAGACAAAAAATACTATTTTACACACGTGTTGCATAAACATTTTTCCTACAACCGAAATGGTATTGATGTTTCTCATAATACTGAGTGTACAGGCATCCAGCAGCTTCAAATACTGTTAGTACTCTTTCTCGTAACACTGTACAAAATGTAACTTAAGCACTTGGAATAATCTCAGACAAACGATGATTAGTCTTTTATAATGTACAAATTGTACCTTTAATATTAATATTAAAAATTAGGTTGGGTTAGAATACATGTCAAAAAATGTTAATGTTCTTAAAAATTAGATTAGTACTCAATCTGTTAAAAAAATATTAGATTTATTTCGTTTACAGTGTACATTAATATTTCTTATCAAATTTTATTACTTTCATTATGATTTACTACCTAATTATATACTTGACAGGTAAATTAACTGAATTTTAATATTGCCGAGCAACGCTTATTTTCTCTTGAAGCTTAGCTATGTTTCTAAAATTAATATTTATTATTATTATAAAGTAAAAGGACAAAACATATTTTTCCTACAGCCGTGCGTGAAAAGTACTTTTCATGCATTCATTACAGTGTGTAAAGTACTTTTCACGCACGGTTGTAGGAAAAATATGTTTTGTCCTTTTACTTTATAATAATAATAAATATTAATTTTAGAAACAGCATAAATAGTTATAAGCTTCAAGAGAAAATATATTAGAATCGAAAAGCATACAATCACACAACACAACATCTGCACGCTGCACATCGAGATCATTGGAGATAACAGGAATGCATGTTATCCCCTCTCTGTCTGTCACAGCGGCAGGTCGTTATAGGATAACTTTACGTTGTGAGATAAAATTCAAGTTGCACTTGAACAAAAATGGATGTTGTATAAATATCGGATCAAAAATATCGATATTTTAAAACATTGATATTTACAAACAATATGAACTGATTTCCGACTTTTCACTCTTGAAAATAAAATAAAGTAAATATGCTTTCATATTTTGTAAAAGAGGAATCTTTAGACCAAATAAAAAATAAAGTTGTTATTATTATTATGCTTTCATAATTTACAGTTAATAAAAAAAACAACAATGTCGGTAGCTATAATATACACAAATTTATAAACTTATTTTATTAAAAATCAAATATAATCACTAACCACTGAATTTAAAACACATCTGAATCGCAACTATGCAGAAATAAATATTTTGATAACCGTTTCCCTTTTATTTTGTTTCTTTGCATACTCAGTTATGGTGGAAGTATTTTCTCCAAACTAGGGTAGACATCAAATAAACTGTGACAAGACATATGTAAGTAAAGAAAGGACACAGGAGAGTAGCGTGTCTATGATTAACAATTCTTGACATATTAGGAATACATTTTTGAAAACATCGAGAGCAAATATCGAAAACAAATATCGATGTAGATCGATATTATCGAAAAAGATAAAATATCGAAAGCTAAATATCGATTTTTCTCAAACATCGATGTATCGTGCGCATCCCTAATTGCACTATCCTCTCTGATCGTATAGTTTAGTTTGTGTTATATTCGTGCAATTATTGCTACATTTATTATGAAATAAATAATTCTATTCCAAACATAAACTCTTCTACCGTTATATTTAGGGTTTGTCTATTATTGAGTACAATATTCGTTTTTGATTCCTGCTTTTTACACATATTTTTGCTTATGTCTTTGGTTCGTTTTGTTTTATCTTAGTATTCTATACGCTCTCGTACTAGTATTTCTTGGTTTTTGTTGATTGTTATTAATTGATTAAAGAATTAAAAAAATGTAAAAATGGTTGTATAATGGTGTGTGCCAATTTGCAAAAGCATGGCCAAATTTGCTAATGTTTTCAAATTTCCACGCGATAATGAGATGCGAAAAAATAGATAAATGCAATAAGTACATCGATCAAATTTTAAAATTACAATATCCGCGGCAGTTCACATTTCGCATTTTTACGAAAAATTTATTTTTCGTGAACATGAATCCATTACGTCACATGATACACGTTTGGTTTTAAAAAGAAAATGTATAAAATTGACGGATGACGCAATTCTCACTATATTTAAAAATCAGATATCATATTAATTTATCAAAACAACAAAAGATAAAAATCCAGATATTCTCCGTGACAATATACAGGCTGCTCTGTAAGTTCATAGTATGATAAAGCGAAATGAATAAAGTTATAATCTGAAATATATTTTGCAAAATCTGTCAAGTTGTAAAAGTTACAGGACTGTAAAGTCGACAATTACGAACAAGCTTAAAAAAACTATACTTATTTAGTTAAAATTTAAAAATTAAGTTGTTCAAAAGTGCCTGTTATTTTTTTTTAATAAAAAGTGTCTACTCATATTTCGCTTCTGACTTCAAACCTTCAAGAATGACAAGTGTTGTTATTTTCATTCAAAATGCTGTAATAATATATTATTCAAATAAATAATTGTTATTGGTCCATCTTGAAGTGCTTTTACAATTGCAACAAATACCTACCCTACATTAGAAAAGAAATAATTGCAGATTACGATATATTGCAACCGTGTTTATTAGTGATAACGTATGCCACTTTACTTGCATAACTAAAATAAATAAATAAATATATCATCACGGCTTATTACCCATTGCTGGGTGTGCCAATCTGCTTTGTACACAGATATCGGTAATAATGATATATTTGCACCGTCCGGGCGCTTACCAGGCGTCACCTCACGGGCACTCATTGCTGGCGTGGAGAGTGCACCACAGGGGTCAATTTTGTGCCATTTAAAATTGGAAATATTTGGCGTCGGTCGGGATCGAACCCGGTTCCCCAGATTCGCGACCTGACACTCAGGCACGCGGCCACGAGACCCCATACTTGCATAACTCCCTGTATTAAAACGAAAAATTAACTTAAATATTAAAACATGAAAATGATAAAATTGCAAATCATCAAATCAAACGCATTTGTTTTATGTACTACAGACATGTATTTTATGATAACGTAACACCAAAATTTATTGTTTTATTTTGAAATATGATTATCTGTGCAGGGTGTTAAAAAGGGTAAAAATGGGATGGTATACATTTCGATGTACTGATTCTAAATCAAAAAGAATTTTTCCAGAATACAGAGAATTATTTCTTATTATTTATTTTATTCTTCAAGTGTTCATTTTTAGTGCCACTGACCGACACAAAATTTTTATTCAAAATAATGATTTATCTAATCACGTGAATAGGAAATAAATAAATTTCTAATTATTTCTATTAAAAATTTCATGCTGAGGAGTGGCAATAAAAATGTACACTTCAAGAATTAAATAAATAATAAGAAATAATTTTTCGACTTTTGGAAAAATTCATTTTGGGGGTATATGTGACTGTAATCGAATTTCAATATGTCATAAAATATAAAAATTAAACACTATAGCGTCTCATTACTCACATTATTATAATAAAAAAACTAATTAAACATTAGTTTATAATAGTATTGTAATTAGTCAGTATAATATTTTGGAGATGGCATATGTGACGCTGACGCTATCATGATAGGATCGTGGAAGAAGACTGATACACTGGGATGGAATAAGATAGTTTTAAACCAGCGTCGTGATTATGTTGTGGTAGGTTATGGCATGTGGCAGGGCGACAGGTGGCTATAACTATCAATTTTCCTCCCAGTCTACATATTCCTTCTCCAAATTTTTAATAATAATTGTTTTCTCATAAATTACAAATAATTAATCGAATGAAAAAAAACGGGTATTTATTTTTTTGTCTAGTATCATAATATTATGTATGTTAAAATTAATTTTAGAAAAGTAGCATATAAAATTTTATTTATTTATACAAGCTATAAAAGAAAATGTACTTTCGCCTGTACAGCACAGCTGTACAGTGGCACCCCTTGACCCCTGCCCTTAGATCAAAACACGTGCCATGCGTATAGGACTTGAAGCAGGTAGTCTATCGCTCCACCCTGCCCCCCTGCTCTAGCCTATAGCCTCGTCAGTACGTATAGCTTTGCCTCAGAAATTCAATGCTGAGTATGAGACAGCTGATTAGCGCTTTCATTATTATAGTTATTATCATTAGAGAAATAATTACTTAATATCCAATATTAAATTAAACATAACGGGTGTCTACTTTTTTTTCTCGAACAGGAAATTTAATGTTGCATGGATGAGTATCCAGTTTGTTGTTAAATTATTTCTTGTTTACAAGTTAGAAGCAAAAGAAAATATGCGAATTAAGGCAATTATTAGAGTGCCATGAAAAATAAGACAATAATATATTTTTTTAAGCGTATTACAATATTCATATGTCACTATACACACACTGTAGAAGATATTCATTGTTTTACTAGTACAAAAATATTATTGTACTAGTAAGAAAATGTTAGCGTGTTTATTCACCGCTGACGGCGGCAGTCGCTACAGCACCGCAACACAGATCATATTGAATTTAGTTATTTGACAGTTGTATCGTTTTTGGTTTGTAGTGAACACAGCCAGCTTTGGCTGAAATTGCAAATTCTACAATTAAAAAAATTTCAGAAAAATGTCTAAACTTATTTGAAACATTTGAAGAAAAATGAGTATGTCATTCGGAGTAGAACGCCCTTTTTGTATTTTACCCAGCTTGCCTGACTTTGGCTAGCGCCTCGGCCGCAATAGCTGAATTCAACACAAAAAGACCGCTTTCTTCTCCTAATAACATAATATACAAATGTTTGTTGTTACCTGATATTTTTTAAATTTTATTATTATTAGAATAATAGGAAGATTTAATTTAGAAGTAAAAAATTAATCACAAATTCTAATATTAAATGAAATATATGTCAGAAACATCAAACATATGTTATTGTCTTATTTTTCAAGACACTTTGATAATTGCCGTAATTCGTGCATATTCTTTTGCTTGTCACTCGTACATAAGAAACAATTTAACAACAAATTTGATACTCATCTATGCACATATTTATTCGGAACATTTTTTCGTTACACATTTTTTATAAAATTGATAGGTAAAGCGATATCGCCAAATTAAAGTTTTAACATTGAATTGAAAAAAAGTATACACTCCCTATATACTTGCTGTATACCATTTTCCCTTCAATTTTTTTTATTGCTTGTTGTGTCGCCTACCCTGTTTTCAGATACACAAGCCGTCATTATTGATATATTTGTAAAACAACTTTATTAATATAAATTTGCAATTATTCCATGATTAGATAAAGCACAAACACGAAGTATATAAGAGCCTATACCTACAACTTGAGTTCAATAATTAATAAAATTTTACATTTTAATAAAAATAATTATTGGGAACTATTTATAATTTTTTTGTATTCATAGTAGCACATAGTAGGGAATGCAATCCCGCGGATCCGCAATGCCGCAAATGCGGGATCCCGCATAATTAGCGGGATTACAAATGCGGGATTACATCTATGGGATCCGCAAGATTTGCAAGATTTTATTTTTTCCAGCCTGAATTCGCATAACAATATGTACGGCCCGAACAGTGTTGGATTTCGTAGTATAATTATACTATTTGTACCATTATTTCATGACTTGTAGTATGTAGTATCGTAAAGCAAGGATACTACGCGAAAATACCATAATTGTACCTTCAGGTCGATTGACTTCATTTATTGGTCGAATCATTTTGTTTTTATTGTTTACCCTTCAATATAAAGAAGTTATTTATCAGGCAATAACGAATTAGTCGTCAAGAAGCTCCGGGGATTCCCTATGTAATGTTTTACCAAGTAATTTGTATACTGTACGTAGTATACAAATTCCTTGTGTTTTACTATCTCGGTCGTTGTGACAAAGTAGGATGGATGTATTTTATGTATGAGTGTAAATCAATCAATTTTCGATTACCGCAAGTCGGCAGTCGGCACTCGAAATGACAGTTTTCGCTTTTTTTATCACAAAATCGACGAAAAACGAAACGTGGTATAATTTTCGACAAATAGTATAATTTTATTTAACTTCCTTTCAGTATAATTTTCTGAGGGTCTGAATCCAACCCTGGGCATGAATGTACGATAATAGGGTGATCTCCAAATCGAAATACATACCTGGTAGACAAGTGAGTCGAGATTTCTTCTAAGTAAATTCTATTGTTTCATTTACTGACTTAGAAAATAATTTTGTGGACTAATAATTCTAAAATATTGTACAATCCTGCAAATCTTGCGGATCCGCGGGACTGATGGTCTCAATCTTGCGGATTTGCAAGATTGGCTTTTAGGTGCTGGATTGCATTCCCTAATTCATAGTAACACTAACATTACCAATGACTAGTGCGTACCTATAGAACGTAATTTCTTTGGAATTTTTTAATTAAAAAATTACTTAATTCTAATTTTTAAGTTAAAATATCGACCTATAAATTTAATATATAAAACTAAATTAAACGTATGTACTTGTTATTCACTTCAATTTTTCAATTTTCCATGGAGTCACCGATTTCATTATAGTTCATCTATGCACCGCTAGGTCTACTCATAGCGCCACTTCCTGATATTTGACGAAAATACTTACCGAATGTGTTTTAATTATCAATATCTTCTATATTAAACGATAAATATTTAAAATACTTACCCAAGACACACAGAAATGTGTACAGTACGTAATACTAAACAAATTTTAGGAATAAAACTTCACAGCCTTGAGAAAAAAATAAAATTAAACATTTTATTTTTTTTAAGTACGTTCCCGAAATTTAATTTTTGATTTTTTTTTATATGTTATGTATAATAATATTCTTCAAAACATATTAAAGTATGAACAAAATTGTAGGTTTAGTATAGAAGAAAAACATTAAAATGTATGAAAAAAGTAGGTTTTTTGGATTATTAAAATTGTTCTCAAAAATCATTTTTCTTAATTTTCACATATTTTATTCCTTACCCTGTTTTAAACATTTAGTGCAAATTTAATCAAAATTGTAGGTTTTGAACTGGAGATATATTAAAAATAATATTTAAAATATTATTTTAGGTGAATAATTACATACAAATATTATTGAAACTATTTTGTTTTCATGGCAAATTTTTCCCTTTTTATTTGTCTATACGAAGAAATCATATTACATTACACAATTTTAAATAAAAAATGAAAAACCATTTTACTAATTTTGAATTTCGCGCGCTGGGGTATCATTTCACCTTAACCCTCACAACATTTGCCAAAATAGTTCAGCCACTATTCACTAGGAGTATTTCGTGTAAGTACGAAAACGTAAAATAGATGGTGCTTCAAGAATTTGGTCACTCAATGGTCAAAGGAGTGGGGGTGGGTTTTGAATTTTAAATTACTCATGTTTCGCTGTAGTGTCGTAATAAATATTATTATTTTCAATTAAAATAATATCGTTCAATAATATCTTTCAAATAGAAGATGTTTATTTCCAAAGAATGATTATTTTGTAAAATATCACAATAAAACACAAACATAAAGAGGGATTAAAATCGCATCTTCTATACAGTGTCCCACACTTTATGTTCAGTGTGGCGGAGATAGCCAATGTTATTCTTATGGACGTTTTCTGTACCATGTGGCCAATTTTTCAATGTAATGTAATATTGAAACATTCATAAATTTTCATTGCTATACCAAAATTAGTTAACACTGTACAATTTAAGTTTTATGAGGGTCTGTTATTTACTCAAGGGCTTATTGTATTCACCATTCCCCGAAATTTGTCTGCAGTTCTAAATAGTTTTAAATACAGGGCCGCGAAAAGATGCGTTGGAACCGGGGTGTAAAAAACATGCTGAAGCTATCATGGGATGACTTATCAGAAACGAAATTTATAATAGTCAAGTGCTGTGATTAACAAACACTTACTTAAAGTCCTTTGTACTTTATATTTATAACTGAGCCACTTTAACATTAACATAATATAAACTTTATACGTTGATAACGATAAAAATGATATAAATTATTTAAAAAATCAGGGGATTTTGATGGTCGGTAGAGGGCAAAAGACGTATCACTATAGAAAAATTATAAATAAAAATTATCTTTGCAATATCAATTCTAAACTATTGGGCGGTATTCCAAATCTAAATTACAAAATTAAATAGTCCAATATTTTTTTAAAAAATTGATCCTCGGTAAAGGACAAAAGACGTTACACAATTAAAAAACCCAAAATAAATATTCGTTTTAAAACTACAAAAGGCAACTTTTAATAGCTATTCCAAAACCAATATCCAAAATTTAGAAATTTCGGCACAACTAATACACACACACACACACACACACACACACACACACACACACACACATATACATACATACATACATACATACATACATACATACATACATACATACATACATACATACATACATACATACATACATACATACATACATACATACATACATACATACATACATACATACATACATACATACACATACACACACACACAAATACACACAAATACACACACATACACACAAATACACACACATACATACACACATGCACGCGCGCTCATACATACATACACACGTACATACACACATACACGCGCGCGCGCTCACACACACACATACATACGCATACACACACACACACATACAGACACACACATACACAAGCGCGCGCAGACATACATACACATACACACTCACATACACACACACGTACACACATATACACACGCGCACACACACACTCACCCACACCTCCATACAAAACGCTATGATTTTTAAAAATTGTTATATATATATATATATATATAACAATTTTTAAAAATCAGCGTTTTGTATGGAGGTGTGGGTGAGTGTGTGTGTGCGCGTACGCATATATATATATATATATATATATATATATATACATATATATATATATATATATATATATATATATATATATATATATATATATATACATATATATATATATATATATATATATATATATATATATATATATATATATATATATATATATATATATATATATATATATATATATATATATAGGTTAAGTGTAATCGTCAGTGTGTCGAGAAATGTTAGTGGGTAGTTCAGTGTTTTAATTTAGGCCTAAATGAAAATGTTGATTCTTTGAGAATTTAGTGAAGCTTTCGTCTTTTATTTAAGGCTTCCTCAGGACTCTGTATAGTTACAATTTTGAATACAGTAATTTTGACAATTAAATAGTATTTTATGTTCTACTTACAATTAACATGAAGTAATTTTGAAAAATAAGTACACTTAAACATAGAAAGATATTTGTCGTATATGGTGTTACATTGTTTTTGTTATATCACAGTATGATGATGCTGATAAACTACGATGATTGTTTAAATTTTGTCAAAAAGTAAAATTTGTATAAAAATCACATGTTTTTATGATGTTTAGAAATACAGGTTATAATTTTTTCTGTTTGTAGCGCATGCTATGTAAGGACTAGTGTTGGTGTATGAAAGCGGGAAAACTTTTGAAATTTAAATTTTGTAAACCCTAATTTTTTGAGATTGGTGCAATCATAACAATACTCAAGTTATGTCATTAATAATGTGTATTGGATTTCTTCCGCGGTGCTTTATATTTTGTATTAAATTGAACAGGTTGCAGTATAGGGCTCAGGTTATCAATGTCTGTCTTTTTATTCATTGTATTGTCAGATGTTTTTATATGATACATATCTAAGAAAGAGCGTTTGCTATAATTTTTTTTTCCGACTCTAATATTTTAGTATTTTCGAAGTCTATAGTGTGTTTTGTGACTTTGCAATGCTGTGCAAGGGATGTCGTGTCTGGTTTATGTTTTATGTCACTTTTGTAAGATGTTAATCTGCCTGAGAGTTGTCTCGATGTGTGACCTATATAATTTACGTTGCAATCTTTACATGGTATATATATATATATATATATATATATATATATATATATATATATATATATATTCGTATAAAACATTTGATGCTTTTCAAAAATTTAGTTTTAAATACCTAATCCGGTAGCACAAATCTCTACGTCTCGTAAAAAATGAGAGGTAAAAAATCCTAAATTTTTATGATACCAGTGCAGTGATACCAGTACAAGATAATGCTATCTCTTTCTAAAAGGTCTTAATCTTTGCAGTTGATGGTTAGCATATGTTTGTATTCAAGATGTGCACAGAATTCGTAGTTCCGTGAAGAAAAGAAAGTTAACAAAATAGTATTTTATATCTTCTTTTTCTCCATATCCGTGATACCCATAATCGAGTGTGGGATTTTCTTTTCTTCAGCTTGTTTTTTTATATCAATTAATAATAATAATTATCTTTCTTTTTATATTTGGACAATTAGAAATATTTATTTATGACATAATATGTATTACAAGTTACATTTTATTTTGTGAGAAGGAAGTAATGTTTGCAGAAAAAATAGTGTATGATATATACGTGCTTGGACCACTCCTCTTCGCGTCGTGTTCCAAGCACGTATATATCATACACTATTTTTTCTGCAAACATTACTTTTTCATTTAAATTTGTATATCTAATAATTTTTCGACATATGCCAAAATTGACGACTTGTTGTAAATAATAAATAAATAAATATATCATCACGGCATATTACCCATTGCTGGGTGTGCCAATCTAATTATTTTATTTTTGCTTCGCTTGACGACTTGTTGTTCCACTAAAATATGAAAATATGGAATACAAAATACAGAAGGTAGCAATTGATAAAATTGAACTTTAAATAATTGTTAAAATGAAATAAAAAGTTTAACGAAAAGTGTGATATTCTATATTATGAATTAACATGAAAACTATACAGCCCTCGTCCTCTAGAATAATTTATTATTTATAATTTTTGAAATATGTATATAAATAACGTATGTACAATTTACGTACATGGCTTTTGTAAATATGGGAAAAATTAAAAAATACTAATAACAGCGATAGCGATTTTAACTATACAATCATAAAATAGTACATATTAACTCCGCTATCGGAAGTAGTTCAATGTTCAAAACTTCTCGTTTGCGAGAAATTGATAACAACTTTTAATTTTCATATTATCTATTTTTACTAAAAGTCTATTAATTCTCCAAATAGAACATGCTGCATAAACTATCACCATTTAAAATAAATCTTATAAATAATAAAAAAATGAGATTTTCCATTAATAAATTATAAATTTATAGTAGTTTTTATTTTCACTGCATAAAAATTCCCAACACATGAAGAATCACTTTCCTAAAAATACCTACTCGTACAATGTAAAAAATTAAAAATTCTGAGAATTCTTTCGCCTGAAGGGCTAAACCTACATCAGTGTAACAAAATATCTAAGAAGTAGGTAGTAGCTTTGATTATATACTACTAAAAGATATGCAACTATATGTAGACAAGTGAAACGCGTAACTTCAACGCGATGATATGCGAGTAAGTGCTGCCCTCTTCAAAGAGAGGAGAGAGAGCGTGAGATTGGACTGGGCTCTCCGGCTCTCCTCTCTTCAACAAGCGCGCGATCGGCAGCAAACAGCTCAGCAAGCACTATCACTATCCGAATTTCGCCCACTGCTTTGCTTTGCGCAACTATATAATTTCCCTGTTCATTGTTCTGTGTATTTAAAAAAAAAAAAATAATTAAAATATCTAATTCGCGTCATAAATGTTTAAATATAAACAGTAATAATAATAAACGTGATAACAAAAATATGTAATTTTTTATGTTTCCTGTGACAGATTCTGCAAAACTACAAAAATGGTTGGAATATTGCGGAAACTTAAACGTGTATAATTTAACTAATGAAGAACTGTTATCAAATATTCTATGTGAAATTCATTTTAAGCCTGAATTTATATTAGGTTCTTCAAATAAAAAAGACTTGTATGTCACACTTTACCTTTTAAATTTGAAATTATTTCAACTAGTTCACTACCATCACCCAAAGTATGTGTTAAACAACCAATAAAGAAAGTATATTGTAAGTTAATAAAAGAAATTATGATGTTCTTGAAAACGATGTGACTGTACATGATGAAGTAACATAATTGACCAAAAAAGAAATGCTACCGTTCACTAAATTTTTAGACTTATTCAACAAATATTCCCATTTCACCAGAATTAGTTATAACACCAAGAAAGAGAAAACTACAAAACACTAAGAAAAATCTGATGTGACCCAATACCTCCCGCAATTTAACTTTTATATTTTTTTTTATAATTTAAATATATACTTACATATTTACTGGAAACTGTATTGAATTCCTTTCCGTATAACTTTTGTTCTATTTACTTTTTTTTTTAAATAACGTCACTATTAATTTGAAATGATTAGTTCTTTGACAGTGACATTCACCTGTCAGTTACATACATTTGAGAACTGAACTGTGTAACCAAGCAGTTGTGTTTGTTTAAAGCGTTGGCTCCGGGATTTAAATTAAAGATAATTTTATAAATTCATCCATAAAATATATGGAAAAAGTATTAATGCAAACCTGTAGGAAATTTAATAATTTTTAATTTTTATAATAACATAAATCTCTAAAAATTATCATTGAAAGGTATTTTTCGAAGAAAAACTATTTCGAGCTTCAAGTAAACTGTCATTTCCTGTTATCTGATTTACACTAAAATTTAATGGCTTCTTTCTATATTAAAATAAGATAGAAATACAAGGTTTCAAAATTTTCTGAATGAGTATTTGAGTTAGAGCGGAAGATCCACACATTCATACACATACACACACACGCACACACACTTACAGACATAATAGTGAAAATGTTAAAATTGTAATATCAATTTTTTAGTAAATTTATCATATGCCATTTTTTATTTATTATATTTATTTTTTTTATGAAATTAATAACAAAAATAAGAAGAACAGTCTTATGGAAATCCAAAAAAAAAACGAAACTCATGTTCTTGGAGAAAAATAAGATTTGAATACATTTATTCTAGTTATTTTTTATGTTCATAAAATTGATATAAAATTAATTTATGTATTTCCTAAAAATTTTTTTTTTTTAAACAATGTGAATGAATTTATATTGGAATCATAAACCTGTTTATTTGCCCTCAAAAGCGTGCGTAATTTGGCTTTTATTGCCCGGCAACAGCTATTCAAACATACCAAAATTGTGGTTTATGGATAAAGGTCAAACAACCCAACAAATTCGATAAATAACATTTTTTGAACACCGCCACTCGCAAATCTTTCGTATATACTTTCTCGTACACTTTTTTTTGACTTGTGTGGAACCAACTTGCCGTGTGCAGCTTCAAATATATCCAATATTGTTTTGGAATAACCGATATCTGTCATTTTCATACGGCATTAAATTATAATAAACAACATAGAAACACTAATAAATTACGTAGAAACCACAGCACACTTGCAATTCACAACGCCAGTATAACGATAATGATATACAAATATTGGCCGCGAGCAGGCACGTGAGTAGAGCGACCTTAAAGTGCTTTTAATCAGCTGATTTTTGTTCTCGTGTCACTTTGACAAGAATAATGTCACTTTGACAAGACTAAGGTTTTGATTTATTTTACAATTTTCAGGCAGTATAACACAAATTAAAAGTAATAATTTTTTAGCAGTTCAAAATTAAAGTTAGTTAAAACATTTGTCTTGTCAAAGTGACATTGTTCTTGTCAAAGTGACACGCGCACAGATGTCAGCTGATTCCAAGCACTTCAAGGTTGCTCGAGTCACGTGTTTTCTCGCGCTCTATACCTATTGAATCCTTGAATTTCGAGAACCAAAATAACGCCTTAAATCTTGGCCTTATATATATATATATATATATATATATATATATATATATATATATATATATATATATATATATATATATATATAAATAAAATATAATAAATCTTTACAATTTAACTTAAGCTGTATTTTTACATACATTGGTATCACGGGCATAATTAAGATTATAGCATTAGGGACAAGCAAACATTCCCTCGTGCTATAATCTTTTAATTATGCGCTTAATACATAAATAACTATTATTTTGTATATTATTCTATTTATTTACCAACAGATAAATTTGCATCTATTTTACGACGAATACATAGGTACTGCAAAATGTACGTACCTACTCTGTACTCATTCCATTGCCTATTAGATTGTAAAAAGTGTGTTCAATTTGTTCTGTTTCATATAATTTCTTTTTAAATAAAGTATACCAATGACCAATACCAAATGTTCTTTTTTTATTCCTCATTATGTTTAATTATACATACTTAAATAGTAATAATTCGTAAAAAATGACAATTTTAATTTATTTAACTTTTTTATATCCACAATTTACTGAAAGAGACAAACCCTAAAATTAAGCAGATGTAATGAGAGAGAGGGAGAGAGAACGCGGTGGCTGGCATCTATTATTAACTATACAAATCAGTTTAATTTAAATCATGTTTAGACTGATAGATGGCTCTGCTGTTTTCTGTACAAAATACGCGTTTCACCGTACGAGCAACGGTTGCCTATCTTCCATGGTACTATATAATCAAAGGTAGTAGGTAGTGCTGTTTCGGAAAACTGCCATCTACTACCAATTGTACAACTAATATCATGAACTGTATGTGCTGACATCTTTGTGTGATTTTTGTTTTCTCGTGTATTATTTTGTAATACAACTGCACCACCTATTGGGCTTTAGATGCCCTGCATCATCGAAACGCACCCTTAAAGTTCTCTATACCCCTTGTATATAAGAATATAAATTAGACAAAATCAAGGGATGGGATTATCAAAAACGGAATTTACAATAGTCAAGTGTCGCTGCAACATATGTATATGTACACTTACTAAATGTGCCCTGTACCATTTATTTACAATTGTGCGTTTTACTATACCTAGAGAAAAGTCATTGTGATATTTAAAAAAAGTTTTTATACATATTAATAAACAAATCCGAAATTTTGAAAATTTTGATGGTCGGTAGAGGGCAAAAGCCCTATCACAATTGAAAAATTGTAAATAAAAATTATCTTTGAAATATCAATTCTTAAATATTGGGCGGTATTCCGAATCTAAATTTAAAAATTTAGTTTTCCAAATTTTTAAAAAAAATTTGAACCTCGGCAGAAAGGCAAAAGACGTTACACAATTAAAATAACCAAAATAGACATTCTTTTTAAAACTTTAAAAGGCAACTTTTAATAGGTATTCGAAGAACAATATCCAAAATTTTGAAATTTCGACCCACCCTAGTGTATATGTGTGTGTGTATGTGTATGTATGTGTGTGTATGTGTGATATGTATGTGTGTGTATATGTATGTGTATGTGTATGTGTTTGCGTGTGTGTATGTGTATGTGTTTGCGTATGTGTATGTGTATGCGTATGTGTATGCGTATGTGTGTGTGTGTGTGTGTGTGTGTGTGTGTGTGTGTGTGTGTGTGTGTGTGTGTGTATGTGTATGTGTATGTGTATGTGTATGTGTATGTGTATGTGTATGTGTATGTGTATGTATGTATGTATGTATGTATGTATGTATGTATGTATGTATGTATCTATGTATGTATGTATGTATGTATGTATGTATGTGTTTTTTAAAAAGGAACGCATATTTGATTTTTGCTTTAAAAAAATACTAATTTTTTTCTCTTTCGATTGGTTTAAAGTTATTGTATTTTAAATTTGGTTTTTCCTTCGAATCGTAGATTTTGCATGAAATTTCCTTTTTTGTCAGGACTTTCATGAGTTTTTCAAAGTAGTATATTATTTTACTTAAGTAACTTATTCCATACGTACCTTGGTTAATGATTTAATTATAATTTCATATTTTTAAGTTAACGAAAGTATTTATACCAGGTACGATTTAAAAAATTATATAAAACACGATATCCCTTAAACCAATAGAAAGAGAAAAAATAAACATTTTCTTAAAGTAAAGATTAAATATGGATTCTTTTTTTAAAAATGTAAGTTTTTGTTATATCTCGAAAAGTTACCGATAAAAAAATTATTTTTGTACGCCACTGGATAGACAATAAATATATTCAACTTCTTTATTGGAAATATTTTTCTCGATTACTAATTGTTTAGAAGTTATTTGAAAAAGAAAAAATCAATAAAATACAGATTTTTGTCATTATCTCGTGCTCTATGATAATATTTGGGAAAACAAAAGCACATCTGAGATGGCCCCCTATAGGTTCACAAAAAGTTCCATTTAGCCGACATTGTATCTCTTATAGTTCTCGAGATCCCAATGGTGGCAGCTCTAAATGGGACATGCTATATACAGGCTGTAACAGCTAAACGAGCTACCTCAAATAATTTCTATATTATTAAATATACAATAAAATTCTATAAGGCAATCTTATAGAAGACCAAGGAGGACATCCGATTAAAGATGAGAATATTTTTTTTTAAACAGTGGTTCTTAAGTTACAACACAAAGTATTATTTTTTTTAAATGGAACGATACATATTTCTTAGGCCCACGCGATAGAGTATTTTTTTCTGAATTCAACTATGTAATCATTTTATTTTTCAGAAAGTTATATATGAAAAACAATAATTGAACTTCAGTTATTGAAATAGTGTTCTATTTAATTTCCAGCCTAAATAATTCAAATTGATAGACAGCCGTTTTTGTTTTTCGTACATAGCCTACTAAAAAATAGCTGTAAATATTAACTTTAAATTTCAATAGAGATTTTCTCAAAAAATTTTTTCTGTTAGAATAAAACAAATAATTACATGGGTGAATTCAGAAAAAATACTCCACCACATGGGCTTTAAAAATATGTATCATTCCATTTAAAAAAATATTACTTTGTGTTGTAACTTGAGAACCACTGGTTTAAAAAAATATGTTCACCTCTAATCGGATGTCCCCCTTAGTCTTCTATAAGATTGCCTAATAGTATTTTATTGTATCTTTAATAATATAGAAATTATTTGAGGTAGCTCATTGGCTGTTACAGCCTGTATATATATATATATATATATATATATATATATATATATATATATATATATATATATATATATATATATATATATATATATATATATATATATATATATATATATATATATATATATATACCGGGTGTCTTAGGCCGACCGACACATGGGCGATTAACATGTAAAATTAGTTAATTGTGAATAGTATCTCCCCAGTGCAAGATATTAAGATGAAATTTTGCATGCTTATCCGGGGATACTATTTCTATGGATTTCAATTCAAATCAGTCAATTTACAAGTGTAATATTAGAATAAATTAAGAAAAATTGTAGAAGTACCATGAATGTTATTCATATCTTGAAAATAATAGTATCTAAGCAACAGCTCAGATAGAGTAGGGGTAACGTGCGCGCTTCACAATTTAGAGAGTCGGGTTCGAAACCAACCGACAGCAATATTTATTTTTTAATTTTTTCTTTTCAAAATAATTTTTATTATTAATATGTTTTTAATCTTTTATTAATATTTAATTTAATAAAACGGATACATTGTACGTAACAAGATTTATTTATTTAAAAAATATTTTATTATTTGCTTTATTGGTTTATTATAAATTAAATTTCTTCAAATTATAGTTAGCCATTTTGAATATTTATTATAATTTTTAAATTTTAATGTTGTAATTAGTAGGTACGATTTAATATTTTCTAAATAAATAAATCTTGTTACATACAATGTATCCACTTTATTAAATTAAATATTAAGACACCTGGTATATATATATATATATATATATATATATATATATATATATATATATATATATATATATATATATATATATATATATATATATATATATATATTCGTATATATATACAGAATGTTCGTCTATAAATAAACCAGCAAATATCTCGCTTATTACTTTTAGCGATTTCAACTATATAACAAATTATAGTATGTTAACTCCTCTATAAAATTTCGGAAGTACTTCAATATCATTACTTCTGGTTTTCGAGTAGTTGATAGCAACTTTTAATTTTCAAATGGGACACCCAATATATTTTTTCAAATATGAAAAGTACTTAATAGATGGAGTCGAAGGTTAAATATACCTAAAACTAAAAAAAATACCTCTTAACCTTAAATTTAATAAAAACTAAATACGTATTTCGTGTACTAAGTTCTCATCATCAGTAGTACAACAAGGAAAAGTACATGAAATTTGCTATCCAACTGTATAAAAAAAATCGGATGTGGCCAGTACATAAACTCCCGTCAGTTCCATGTTTAAAATAGCAATGAGCTTTAAGTAAAGTAACACTTCAGGTTGTTTGTAAATAAAATCTTATTTGTTGTTCCAATAAATAGAAAATTCTGTAATACGAAATTTTGGATTATATTTTATTATGTTTCTCCTCGAAAATCTATACACGAGTTTTAAATACCAAATTTGATTAGTTTTGAATCATGTGTTTATAGCTTTGTGTAAAGTACTACTTCCGGTTTATGAATTTTAGAAAAAAATGTAATATGTTGTTCTCATTAATAGAAAAGTCTTAAATACCGATATTTTGCTGACTGGCTATTTAAAATTAATGGAATTACTTTAAAATCAGTAATGTACCTTACAACAATAATGGTCATCTTCCTGTAAACATATCAATCTTGTTCTCCCCTTCAGAGAGGTACTTTACTCTAGTGAAATATATCAATATTTTGGTGACTGGCTATTTAGAATTAATGGAATTGCTTCAAAATCAGTAATATACCTTACAATAACAATGGTCATCTTCTTGTAAGCGTATCAATCTTATGCTCTTCTTCAGAGAGGTACTTTACTCTAGTGAAATATAACAAAATTTTGCTGACTGGCTATTTAGAATTAATGGAATTGCTTTAAAATCAGTAATCTACCTTAAAACAACAATGATCATCTTTCTGTAAACGTATCAATCTTGTGCTCCCCTTCAGAGAGGTACTTTACTCTAGTGAAATATAACAAAATCCTGTGAAATAAATTTTAAATATATATTCAACATACCTATAATTGAAATTTATCTTCTATCTGTCTTATATTGAGTTTCGCGGTAAATTAAATAATAAGTCAAGATTTTTGAAAAATTAGGTACCGACATTTTTTACGATAAATTCGCACCTTTGTATTTTATTTATTTATTTACCAATTTTAAGACAAAGTTTTTAGTTGGTAAATTTTCTGATGCCTACTTTTAGCCCCCACACGAAAATCTAAAAGTCGGCGCCTATGCTGATGTGGTGATCTCATTTGAGCGTCCTAAACGTTCGGCACCATTTGTACTTGTATGGCCACATCGAAAATCAATATACCACTTGCGTATCATTTTAATTGATGACGAAGAGTCTAAATAGCCAGCCACCAAAATTTTGATATATTTCACTAGAGTAAAGTACCTCTCTGAAAGGGAGCACAAGATTGATATGTTTACAAGAAGATGACCATTGTTCTTGTAAGGTAGATTACTGATTTGAAAGTAATTCCATTAATTTTAAATAGCCAGTCAGCAAAATATCGGTATTTAAGACTTTTATATTAATGAGAACGACATATTACATTTTTTTCTAAAATTCATAAACCGGAAGTAGTACTTTACACAAAGCTATAAACACATGATTCAAAACTAATCAAATTTGGTATTTAAAACTCGTGTATAATTTGTAAACAACATATTAAATTTTGACTATACTTATATGATAAACCGGAAGTGGTACTTAATTTGGAGCTCTTAACAGATTTTCGAGGAGAAACATAATAAAATATAATCCAAAATTTCGTATTACAGACTTTTCTATTTATTGGAACAACAAATAAGATTTTATTTACAAACAATCAACCTGAAGTGTTACTTTACTTAAAGCTCATTGCTATTTTAAACATACATATATATATATATATATATATATATATATATATATATATATATATATATATATATATATATATATATATATATATATATATATATATATATATATATATATATATACATACATACATACAAAAATTTCGCCTGTGATAACTCTAACACTACAATTTCAAAAATTATAATTCTTTCGTATTCTTCTTCGTTACATTCATGTGAAGAGTTGATTAGATTTTGGTGACAATTGGTCATCCGGAAGTACCTTGATTTGAAGATTTTAACAGTTTTTCTTGAAAAACGAAGTTAAATATATTTTTTCACATTTAACGTTATTATAAATATTAAATAATCTTTTATTCTCTATACGATTTGACTGCATTTTATACTTCATATTAAATGGATATAGAGTTAAAAAATTAAATTTCGTAAAGTAGCCAGCTATGGAAACAGCTACTCAGGGCCGAATTGGGAAGGTTCAACGGACTGGAAAAATTCTAGCATGATCGGCCTCATCTCAATTTTTTTTAAAGTTTATAATTATATTGCCACAAAGTAATAAACTAGTTTCGGTGTTGGATAATACGAATTTTTTGCCTCCATGGAAATTGAACAGTTATAAAAGATGTTGAAATATAAAAAAACGCTCTTAAAAATAATATTTAAAATATAGAACATTCTGTAGTTAAGAAAATAGCATTAGGTTCGTTTAAAAGTTGTAGACAATATCAAATTATAATAAATGGAGAGTGAGGAAAATTCTGAAGGAAACAAATTATCTGATCAAACCTAATCTTGAAAACGAAGAAAATAAAGCATAGAAAGATAACACAACACACAATCAAGATTCTACCCGCAGATATTGGAAGTGTTAGGTACTGTAATATTGGATACCAATTTATATGATCAGAAAATAGAAGAGCTTTTGAATCAAGGAAATTACAAGAAACTTGGAAACATTCTACTACGTCTATAGAAAACAAAGTGTACCGTGCTCTTAGAAATATAAAGAATTATATTCCGTTTAGAACAAGAACAGATCTCACTCCATATTTTAGCAAGCTTCCACACCTGTACGGGGGGCTTCCAAAAATCCATAAGAAAGATTTAAGCATCTCAGAAACCCGTCAAAAGTTCCATAAATTCTCTTACTTACAAACTATCACAATTTCTATTACAAATCATTCAGCCACTTCAAAGTAAAAGAACATCATATGTGAAGAATTCAAAACATTTTGTAGAATTTTTGAGCTAAATACAATTACAACCACAAAATCTTTTTGTCAGCTTTGATGTAAGTTTATTTATGAGAAATTTTTAGAAGTCATCAAAACAAAGCTTGAGAAAGATATCAACTTAAAAGATAGAACCGACTTGTTTCTTTATGGTATTATGGAACTTTTGCAGTGCTGCCTACAGAACTCATATTTCCAAGAAAAAGAATAGATATTTTGTACAAGAAGATGGTTTGCGGATGGGTTCTTCTCAGTTATAGCCAATTTATACAAGGAATTTTTTAAAGAATTAGCACTAGATACAGCCAATGTAAGACTTAAACTTTAACTTAGGTATGTCGATGATACTTTATATTAGGTTTACAATGGAGAAAAAGTCTCATGGAGTCCCTGCGTTATTGGATGTTTTAACAGAGAAAACAAACCATGGACTAACAACATCAGTAAACCGTAACCCAACACACCAATACCAGACAATGACAATACCTTAACTATAATTCCAATCATTCAAAATCTACATAGTAGGATATTATCAAAACCTCATATATTCGAGCTCGGACAATATCTACAACACCGAAAGAAATTTTGTCAAGAATTAGAAAATACTGAAAACGATCTAAATAACAACTGTTACCCGGTGAAGTTAATTAGATGATACTACGTACTCAAATTTAGTTTGTAATCACCAAGCGGCGGCCTCAAAAAGCCGCGGCTTCTCGGGATATTCCCGATTATCCTGACTGGCCAATCCGACCCTGCAGCTACTATATTAAGAAAATTCTAATTGAAAGATGTCAGTGTCAAGTGCAATTGACATAGTATGTTTGTTTTATAATTTTACTGGAAATATATGTTTCTAGCAAAAGTCATTTACTAGAAACTTTCTGCATGGAATTTGTATAAAATACTGTAACGTGGAACGCCCGCCATCGCCACCGCTATAAGCGAGTGTCTATTTATAGCGGTGACGTGATTGCGCTTGTAGCCGGGCGATGTAAGCAAACAGGTCGCAACGTGTTTAATTACTTCCGGTCGCCTGAACCTTTTGTGTTCATTGTTATTATGCGGTCGAACATTCTGGGCTTTTCTAGAAAATAATGTCAGCTGTATATAAGGGGCGTAGGTATGCTCGAGGGACATAGTTAGTGACATACAGAGTCATAGATACACAAGGAGTGTTAGAGAGTAAAGTGTTAGTGAAAAGCACAGCAGTATCATAGTGAGCGTATGCAGTCGGTGTCGAGTAGGTACTCGGGAAGTTACTGGTATATTGGGATAGCTGTGGATGTGAATACTCGGTAGTGTTGACGAGTATTGGGAAGCTATAGTGTGCAAGGACAGTAACGGCGAGTCGGGAAGTTACTGGAATAGCTGTTAAAGAGAATACTCGGTAGTGTTGAAGAGTATTGGGAAGCTAGGTATACGGGGACAGTACCGACAAGTGGAAGTGAATACTCGGCAGTGGTGTTGAAGAATTGTGGCATACGGAGAGTCGGTGATACTGAGGCTGTGGAAATTAGACAGAAAGTTACATAAATAGACAGATAGTGTTGTGAAAGTGGTGACTTCTGTCCGAGCAGTTGAATATACAGACGCTGTTGAGTCAGTTGAGTATATAGACGCTGTGGAGGTCGGTAGGCGGACAGTTGAACGTGATATAAGTATATAGTGATATAAATATAGGGATATAAATAACGCGTAAACAGTCTACAAGAGTCTGCAACAAACCGGCAGTCTTAGATTGAAACGCGTAGTGAAATAAATAATTAGTAATATCGTAGAAATAAATAGTAGTGTTAATTGGTTAAATAAATAAATAGTGTTAGTGTTATCTAGTTAATTATAGTTTTAGTCTTAATTAGTTTTTAATAATTGATTAATATTAGTAATAGTTACTTTCAATATAGTTTAATAAACCTTAATTTTAATTAATAATAATTCTCTTATATTTACACTTTACCCAAATAAATAAATAGAAACGTTACAATACATACAATGTACAACAAATAGAATCTTTTGCAAGGAACTTTCTGTATGAATTTTGTACAAAATACATAGAACTGACGGAAGGTAACGTGCTGGCCGGCCACACCAGATTTTTCATGAAGGTTTTACAATATCTAAACGATAAAATAAGAATGATACTGTGGTAACCCAAAAATCGTAAAACAATAGGCCAGAATTTAGCTTCAGTTGATATTTTAAAACCACTAATAGTGTTTCTGACGAGACGATCGAGCCGAGAAACTACATTGTCTCGTCTCGTCCCGTCTAGAAGACAAAAAAATAACTCTCGTCTCGATTTTTTCTCGTCTCGAATAATGGAGTCTCGTCTCGGCCGAGAATCTCGACGAGATTTCTCGTTTTTTTAATGGATCCAATATGTAATTTATTATTATATATTTACCGTAAAAACATATAAATAATATTCAAGGTTATTAAAAAAATTGAGACAACTAATTTTCGTCAGTATCAATTTTATACCTATCAACAAATTACAAAATTAGAGACAGAGTAATTTGATACAGCACTACTATAATAATAAAATAATCTTCTTATTCATGAACAGTTACAAATACACAACAAGTTAACAAAACTTATTTTAGAATAATAAAATGTATAATATAAAAATAATGTTTATTATTAGTATAAACATTGATTAAGTAAGGGTGATTAGCGAGCAATTGATTAGCATTGTTTTATATCTGTCAAGCGTTTATGAATTAGTTTAGAGAAAAATACTTCAAATAACAGTCGTAGAAAAATTTAATTATATGCATCTTTTATTTGAAGTAATTTTCTTTAAAATAATTAATAAGCTATTGAGAGTTGAGAGATAAAACAATGCTAATCAACTGCTCGCTGTAGTGTTCATACTACCAGCCAGGCAATTTGCAACACCAAAAGTCAAATTTTATGCTTTGCTTAAATAAAATAATGAAAACATTATTTATTTAAAAGAATCCATATAAATAATAAAAAATTAAATAAATATATCATCACGCTTTTTACCTATTACTGGCTGTAACACTCTGTCGATAGATAGTTTTATTTAAGAAATTTTAGCCTGATCCTGTATTAGATTTATAATTTAAAAATTTTTTGATACAAATTTACAAAATGTTCCAATGAAAATATAAAAAACTGTACTTTTAAAAATACAAAAAATTGTCGAGAAATCTCGGAATAATTGTCGAGAATCGAGAATCTCGACATGTAAGTATCGTCTCGCCTCGTGAGTTCAAAAAGCTTTCTCGTCTCGGCGAGACGAGAAATTTCGAGACGAGCCGAGATGAGATTCGAGAATTTCTCGTCTCGTGCAGAAACACTAACCACTAACTGTACATATTATGAATGTGTAAATACTAATGATTCTCACAATTTACACAAACAAATATATAATTTATAAGTATGCATAACGAATGAGGGCACACACGCAAAACTTTTCCAGGTGGCAGCACTATTTTACCTACTCATTTTTAGAAGTTAATAGTGTAGACACTGTTATGAAAAATGTTTCGTGTTATATAGTACGCTTGCGCACTTTGAAAAAAGTTTCCGCACGCATGCGTATTATGACAGTTACCTTGGATCTATGGCGTTTGTTTCTGAAAAATGTAGACGTAAAATGAGAGAAAAATCTTTAACTACTTTAAAAAACTTCTCGAAATAAGTTACAAAATTCTTTATTGGAGCCAGAATGTCGAGCGATGCAAGTTTTCACCGAGAATACAAGTATTTTAATGACAGCAATATTTTCGTTTGACAACCTAACTAGCAGTTGTTGGCGCCATTTAACTTACTATTTGCAGCGATAGAAAGAAATAGCCGCTAAATTGAAAAAGTTTATTATGTTCGGGTTAGTTAATAGTATATTAAAGAACGTGTTTTATAAGACATGTTTTTTCGCACGCGTCAAAATTTAGAAAACGAGCGTTAGCGAGTTTTCTAATTGACAAGTGCGAAAGAAAGTCTTATAAAATGAGTTCTTTATACTATTTTTTATATTTTGCGCCTTTTAAAATAACATTTACTTACTCAATTTGTGATTATATTTGTAACCGTTTGTACATTTTCATGTAAATAATCTTTTCTAAATAAAAAAAATAATAATAATTTCGACATTATATGAATTGTCAATTAACTATAAATAAATTAGGTAAAAATGGGTTAAAGAAACATCATCTAGTACCAACCGTCTAAAACTAAAAATTACGTATCGAAATGGAGGTCATTACGATATGCAATTATGAACGCAAAATATAAAAATTATATTTTATCGACGTTTCAGTTGGTTTTGACTTAATTCGAAAAATAAATAAAAAAATCTTTATTTGGCAAGTGACGCTTTAAATGGGAAATGCGTGATTTTTTGTATGTATGTTTTAATATGCTTTCTAATGTACGTAGAGGGTATTTTAAAAATATTGTAAAGAATAAGGGTACATAAATGTTATGGAATGTAGGTACTGATTGTAAGGCAAAATGAGTCATTCTGAAATTCACAAAATTAAGTGAATGGTTCTTGAAGTATTTTATTTTTAGTGACATTGACCAATTCGAAATTTTTAAGTTAAATAATTACGAATTAATGTACAGGTGTTAAAAAAGTGTAACACCTCTATAGGGCACAGAGAAGAAGTCTAAATAAGTCGAAAAGTTTCAAACAATGAGCCCAAAAATTAACTGTTTCGGAGAAAGAAGTCATTTTGTATTAGAAGCAAAAAAAACTGACAAAGATGGAGCAAAATTTTGTCTATGCTAGTAAATAAAGTATAAAAGTACAATAAAATTTAATATGCAACATTTTTCTCAATTTCTAATAGTTCACAATGGGGGTTTCCACCGTAATCAAATAGTGAATAATAACCATACCTGTAGAACGTATGCCAGCAGTAACTCCAATGATGTATTCGCTTTGTCAACATCTTTGAATCGTCATGTCATTATCTACCCATGTTTCGTCAATATAATATATTTTTCTCTTTTGAGCTTTATATGTTTTTAAAGTTCTCAGATATTTACAACGCCATTGCAATATTTGTTTATTCTGGCACTTCCGCCAGACGAAGCCTTTTGATTTTAATAAAAGTCTTAATGACGATTTGCTATTGTAAGGAAAATCTATTTTTGTTTTTATTTCATTTAATCATTTCCTGCAAGTGGGAACTTGCTTCTTCACCAAATAAAAATCTTCTATAGTTCTTTGAATAACATCAAAATCACTAGTTTTCTACAGTTATTTTCTCATTAATTTTTGGTTTTAAGCTTTTTCTACTTTAATACCTGCTAGCTGGAAGACAGGTATTGATATTATTTGTATAATAATCGCATTGCATAATTTATACAAGGGTTTTTCTTGTTATCTGTGTTTAAATCATAGTCGTTAGATAGAGTATAATTATAAGCAGATTTTAGCTTACATTATAATGTAAATTACACTACAAGTTTACTACTAAGCTACAAATATAATTATTTGTCAATACATTTACTTTACTAACATGTTATATGTAAAATGTGAAATAAATATTCGAAAAATTGAATTATTTGTAGTTTTCTTATTGTCAGTAAGAAAATTTATGCACGTCTATGTACAAATAGAACTGTTTGAATATAAGTGTAATAAAGAATCCGCTTTGAAAGGTTTTTCTATTGTGTTAACTCCCCAATAGTTGTAAAATCACTATTCCACTTTTAACGCAGTGCAGTATCTAAGAAAAAGTGTATATTTAACAAGACGCATCGTAGGAATGGTGAACCGACCTACATACCAATCCCTTGCCAAGTAAAATCGTCCTAACTATATGTTATCTGTCAACATATGGGTGTGTAATGTAAGTAGTTTACAGTATTCGATTTTACCTACTTACATCAAATAAATTCAACATCTTACTATGTGATAATAGATGGCAGCACATTCAAATTGTAACATATTTAAAAAATATTGAAGTTTAGTAGTTTACTATAAACTTCTCTCTCTTTTTTGGTCGTACTAATATATTTTTAAGTAATAGTTAGGATGACTAAAATTTTGAGTAAATACGACTGGTAGTCATTACTCTTAATTCAGTAGTTTTTTAGTTATACTCATACCAATGCATTTTTAAATGGTAGCCATGGTAATTAGTTAGTTAGGATGACTAAATTTTTTAGTAAATATCAGTCATATGTTTAAGCCTCAAAGAACAAACACATGTCATGTGGCATAATTTTTAGAGTATTAATCCTATATGTTTATTTTGGTATTGTTAATTTTTTTTAATCAGATTAATTGCAAGTTTCTTTTTTTTTTGTTCTTTTAAGGTTCACAGTTTAAAGTATAAAACATTATTTTGCATGATATAATAATAATTAATAATATTCTTTATATAAAATAAATATGAAAATACAGTGTGTTAAAAAAATCCTAATTCGGAGTAGGTTATGAACAAAGAAACGTATGTCAATTTAAAAATATTGAATTAAATGTCAATTTGACATAAGATTGTTATCTAATTTAAATAAATCAAAGCTTTTCTTATTGAATCTTATTTTAGAAATGGAAACATATTAGAAAACGGCGAATGTTAATATACTGTATCCTTTTTTGTATTTGCTCCTTAAAATTACATTTCAAGATCAAATTTGACAACTTGACTTGAATTGAATAATGATCAGACATACGCTAGGTTAGGAATTTTTTTGAACACACTGTACGTTTTAGCTTTTAAAATAATTTGCAAGTCTTAAGTATGTTAGTTCAAGAAAACTGTAATAGTCTAAGAATGTAAGTACACTATCAATTGATAGATGACGCCACTAGAGACCGCCCTCCTGTACCATCTATTGAACATTGGCTTCATATAGCCGGCCTGAAACGCATTGCCGTGGCGGTAAAAATTGGCCGTTTAAACGAGCTACAAAAAATACAGTTTTCAAAATTTTTTTTACAGAAAACCTGTTATAATAAAAATGTTTTATTTGTTGTAATACATATAACTTTTTATGAAGAACAACTTATAAAAAAATTAAAAAGTAGTGGAAACCGCAGGTAAAAAGAAACGTGTAAAAATTATCTAAACATTTCTTTCTTCCTCTATCGTAACAAGTGTGATTTGAGGTATTTTCATAATAAGCGAAAAATATAACAAAAACCATAGCGATTCAAATTAACTTTTCCCGCCGTGACGTTTCCCAGTTGTGACGTCACCACGTATAGGTCAGCAATATTGCTTACATATAATTTGACGTCACAACTGGGAAATGTATGAGCTGTCAATCTGTCACTGATACTGCATGTTATGATTTTTGGAGAATTTAAAAACATGAAACTTGTGTTAAATAATATTTTAAAATATTTAAAAGACTTGCAAACTCCAGATAATCTACATGAAAGGAAGGAAATAATATATTTTGTGCATATTTATTTAGTTCAAAATTTAGCCACTTGGTGCGTATCGCTTAGCTTGAATTGCGAATTAAATTTGTCTTACTTTAATGACTATATTAACCTAGATCATAGATAGGTAGGCAAATGCATTTTTACTGTTTCAGACAATTGAACATAAATAAGTTACACATTGTTGGAACGTTAAAATTTTTCTTTTCAATGGTGTAACTTTCAAACATGGCGTCCATATCAAAATTAAAACTTTGTCACAACAAAATTGATGTACTATACAAAACCCAGTAATATTCCACACTTGAAAGATATTCGGAAAAATAAAGAACAGCAAAATTTACATTTTCACATGTCTATTGACCTATGCATTTTTTCTCAAATAACAAAACACTATTAAAATATTTCCTAATAAGGCCACTTTTGTCTAATAGTTTTAGTTCTCGAGATCCCCAACGTGGACGAGTCATCCTGGACACTTTGTACAATGTACATATATATATATATATATATATATATATATATATATATATATATATATATATATATATATATATATATATATAAGAAAAATCTAAATCGATTTATTTTGAAGATATAGTTAAATCTTTTGTTGCAGATTCATAAAATATCATATTAACTCTGTTGCGAATTCATAAAAAGTATTACGTAAATTATTTAATTCCAAAGATAACTCTACTAGTTGCATAGATTCAATAGTTATTATTCTAACGTAAAAATCATGTTAGTTTCTAACAGATAAATTTTTTCACATGATTTAAATATTGCGCATATGCCCGCGAAGTAGATATTTTACAAACAAATCACAAATAGTAGGTACAAAAGTGTGATATGATATTTTTGATATTTATAATAATAGAAAGAGAATAACATGAGAATAAGAGAAAAGTATAAATCCTTATGATCAATTTTGGTATCTTTTGTTAGTTTCTAACAGATAAATTTTTTCACATGAATTAAATGTTGCGCATATGCCCGCAAAGTAGATATTTTACAAACAAATCACAAATAGTAGGTACAAAAGTGTGATATGATATTTTTGATATTTATAATAATAGAAAGAGAATAACATGAGAATAAGAGAAAAGTATAAATCCTTATGATCAATTTTGGTATCTTTTATTTGTGTAATCAATACAATATGCAATTATTAAATTTACAAGCAGTGTTAGTATTTTTCTCGTGTAGTTTCCACTTCGCTTTAAGTTCTTCTACTGTCCTAACGCATTCACTTCATTGATTCTCTGACAAATTTTATGGCAAATTATACGAGTATATTTTTTTTAGCTGGTGAAGACCAAGTAGGTACATATTTTGTTGAACAAAATATTGTGGTACTTATTTGATTATTTCTTCAACCAAGACATTTATTTCGGCTTCTGAATTTTTTTCTTGCATTGTCCTCTCCTTTTCCATTATTATCGTCAATAAAAATCATGCATTCTCACAAAACTGAATATAAGATACAAAATTAGCGCTAAATACAAATTTAACTTTAACCTTATTCTGCTTTGTGAATAGCTCTACACTTTGTTACATTTAAGCCATTCAGTAATGTAAATAATGGGGCACAGTTTTGAACTCTGATTGGTTGAAATCGGATACAAGAGACAAATTTGTCCGATGTAATTTCGGCTACTTAAAACTGGCGCTGATGCGAACGCCATCTACTGAATGGCTTAAATAGAACAGAGTATAAACTAAAAACTTTTATCCATAAGTTAGTTAACTTAGAATTTAAACTATTTTTTCTATAAATCTGCTTAATACCCCTGCTATCAAAATTTTATTTATTTATGTATTTATTTATTTGTTTGTTATTACTTACAGGGGGGAAGTCAGAACATTATGGGTCGGTTGCCTTATAGCACTACTTTCCGGAGCAGCAGTTGCATTAGCAACTTTAGGAGACAATATTGCTTCGTTAGTTGGTGTTGCCATATCCACTTCACTTATGCCACCAGCTGTCAATGCTGTAAGTGTGCTGATTTTTATGATTAATGAATATTTTTAAATAATATTAATTTAGGGGTTATTGTGGGGAATGGCGTCTGTATATGCCATAGCAGGGGAAAATACTACCAAATCAATAATACGCACAAATTTTTATTCAACTAATGATGTATTGGAATTAGCAGTTTTGGGAGCTGTCAGCATGTGTTTAACTTTTGTTAATATCGTCTGCATTTATATAGCAGGGATTTTGATTTTTAAGGTAAATAAACATGTAAGTCCTTTATCTAAAATTTTAAGGTGTTTATTAATTAAAATATTGTCTAACGTACTAATGTAGTGTTTCCCAAACTTTTTATTCTCGCGACCCTCTCTGCTAGGCTTTTGAGCACCCCGGGCGAAATAATTTTTGACGCCTGTTTTATACGACGTAATGTATGTACCCATATGTTTTGAAAAGTGTTTCACGAGAGTATTGAATATTTCTTGTTCTTGTCCTATTCTTGCAGTAAATGCAAGACAAGAACAAGACAAGAGTAATATATTTCGTTGCAAGACAAGACAAGAATCTGTTTTGCAAGAGAAATGAAATAATAGCAAGAATTTCTAATACTTTCATGCATTTTTGCACTGCTGTAATATTATATTATAATTCAAATAAATCAACACTTTATCATACTCTTTTATAAAGGGTTTTAGAGAGAAAAATACAAAATATTTTTCAATGTATGAAAATTCTTTCGATCGGGTGTGGTCTGTGGAGGCCAAAATAAAATATCCTTGATATTCAGATACTTGAAAGGTACTGTGATGGTAGAAATTTTGAAAGATATAATAAACAAATTATCTAAAAAATTCAATTTGCCGTGGACTCACAGACCACACCCGGCAGACGGAGGGTTAATTAGGTAGAGTGCGTACACCATAAGAACAAGCCAACTGCGTAATCAATCGTCAGGTGCGCGACAGGGAGAAAAAGATACGTTAAGGTTTATGACTAATTACGCTGTGTAAATGAAGCGATATTTTTCGCCGTTAATTTAAAAATATTATTTTATAGAAAAATATTTTAATAAAAAAATGATTTGTATTAACAAAAAAACATAGAAAAATTAATATTGTGCACGCCGCTGAACATTTCCCCGAAGCTTGGTCAGCAGAACCGGGTGATGACGCAGCCGTTCTTAACTTGTACGTACTATAATTATTGTAACCCGACGCGAAAACATGGAAGACACGATAAATGCAAGAAGTTTGCGAGCAAGACAAGATTTTTGTTTGCAAGAGTAATGCAAGACAAGTTATTTAAATTTTTTGCCTTGTTTTGCAAATATACAAAGTTGTTCAGAATTAAAAGTTGCATACAAAAATGTTTTTACATTTTTATTATGATTTTAGTTTCTTCACAATTTTAAATAGAAATTTCAAAATTTCTTACTAGCTTAGTATTACTATGGTATTAAAAATTAGAAATAATTTCATTAAAAAAATGGCTTTACTATACTGTATTTCAGATACGAATAGATTTAGATGTAAGATAGGGCTGACGATTCTAGTTTTCTGATTGGTCTAAACGCAAACATATGAACAGGTGTATATTATATACACCATTTTGACCGTATTTAACAATTTTTAAGAAACTGTTTATTTACGAAAGAATTAAAAATGATCAAATTTTGATGACTCAGGCTGTCGAATATGTCATACACGAAACAACACTAATTCATAAGTTTTATGTGTGTAAAACAGGCTGGCTCTGCAGCGCTACCAAGTCTATTCTTACCTGAAATACAGTATAGTATAACCAGTAAAACCTAGGTAGCAGTCATATCAATAGTTATGTCTTGCTCTTGCATAACCTATTTTAATACTGTAACATTATTTCTAATTTTCAATATCACTTTTCTCGAAATAATTGATATACAACCCTATACAATATTTATATCGTTGAAATCAGAAAAAAATCTGTAATCTGTAATCTCTAATCAGTACTATATGAAATCCAAGGTATCGTATGTGATGGTTCCAGTACGCTTATATATGGCAATTGCGTGTGTTGGAATCCAGGAATGTCTTCAACTAAATATCTATCGTTTTGCAAAATCTTAGTTATAACATAAGGACCTCGATATTTTGGTATTAGTTTCTTACTGATGCAAGTTGTTGTATCTACATTGGAGATCATGACACAATCTCCTTGATTGTACTGATATGGTGGCTTATGTTTATTATCGAAATAATAATTTTTTTCTTGTTCCACTAATATCTTATCATTAACACAACCTTTCTGATAACATTCAAATAAAAGAACTGACGGAGCAGTACCTATACTTCGGATGAAAATATTTTTAATGGCAAACTCGACCTTGTCAAGCACGGTGTCCCATTTCTCCGGATCGGGAGTAGTTTTGGCTAACAGGGCTGTAAGATTTCTATTGATGCGCTCAATTTGGTCGTTAGCGCCTGGCGTGTACCAACAGCTATTTTATATGGTCAATATCTAATTCTTGCAAATAATTTTCAAATTCATCCGATCGAAAAGCAGATCCAGGATCAGAAATAATTCGATTTGGCTTGCTAAAATTTCTAAAATAATCTTTCAAATGTTTTATGATTTCTTTAGTGTTAGTAGTACGACAAGGGTAAAACTTTACGAATTTGGAAAATCCGTCAACTATTTCAAAAATATATTTATTTTGTCGTGGCGTTTTTGCTAATGGTCCGTAATGATCCAAATGCAGGTATCAAATGGAATGTTGCCCTTAGGAATTGGGTGCAAAACACCTTCGTTCTTTCCTGAGACAGGATTATATGTCAAACATTTAAACACGATTTTACGTATCGCTTAATTTCTTCCTTCACATTGGGAAACCAATACGATCGTGAAATTAATTCTACGACTTTGTCTACTCCTACATGTCCGATATCATCGTGATAGGTTTTAATAACAATATTTCGCATACAATCTGGCACATAAAAGAGTAAACGATTCTTGTTTTTTCGGAAAATTATACCGTTTTTCATTTCAAACGTCGTATGTTCGGAATTAGAATGTTTATGAATTAATTTGGAAACTTCTTTATCTTTACTTTGTAAAATACTTAAATTGTGTTCTAAACTAGTTTCAGTTATTATCATAATGTGACATCTGCTCAAAGCGTCTATGCAGTGGCGTATTATCTTACAAGCCCATGAAGCCCGGGCTTGTGGCGCAAAATTTTTAGGGGCGCCGGGACAAGACCGCATGTGTCAAATAACAAATAAATTAATTAGTTTTAAAGTACAGTTGCAAGTAAAGGCCCGTGTTACGCAAACAGTTAACAACTGTTCGGGAGAACAGTAATTTTCAACTCTTAAAAGAATTAAGAGTATTATAAATAGTTTAGCCATAATGGTTATTGAAACTGATTTGTGAAATAATCTTGATTTTACAGAGATTATTGAAATTTTCGTTAATAGCAAAGCTCGAAAAATAGATTTACTTAATGTCTATGTTTATTGATTATTTTTTTTTACTTTTTGTTGTTATTATCTTTATTTTATGTGATCATTGTTTAAATTTCGTTTACTATTTTAGTTTAGTTTTATGTCTTAAGTTCCCCTATCCTTATGTTTGTGTTATATCCGTCGACTACCCGTTTCTAGATATCTTTTTAAGACACAACACTTGTATTTAGATTAACAAAATCAACATTTATTTCTTGAATTTTTTCTTCTTGACACGAATTGCCATACAAAACAAGACAAGAGAAATTACAAAGACGTTACAAAGACAGCTATACCACTACTCTACAACGAAATATTGCTATGAACAGGGAATTTTAAGATCTAATACCAACATGTAAATGTGGGTTGTTCTAACATCCTCCCACCTGAGTGCCAAACTTGGTACTCACAACTATAAACAGCATATACAGATATTTTATTCAAAACTCAATTATCCTTAAACCTACTAGGCACTTTTACTAATCTTCCGCTTTTGGTCGTGTGCGCTACTCGTGACTCCCTACCATCGCACTCAGCACTTGCACTAGACACCGATGACTCGATCTGGACTGGTGGAAGTAGTGATGTTGCCCTCGTCGTCTGCTGGGCTGGTACTGCTGTGGCCTCATTAGCTGACGAACTTTCTAGCGGATACAGCCGTTGGATGAGCCGAAGAAGCACGCCCTTTGCTATTTGAACTCGTACAACCCGAGTTGCCCCGTCCTTGCCGGGTAACAGCTCGATGACTCGTCCGAGTGGCCAGTCTAGTCTCTTGCTTGTATCATTCCCGATGAGCACCAAGTCGTTTAACGCGATCGGAAGATATTTTTTCGACAAGTAACTTGCTTTAAAAGTCCCAAGTATTCACCGCGAAACCGCGAACGCAAATCGTTCCGCACCTTTTCTAAATACCGTGCACGTTCACCAAAATTTGTACTGTCAATAACATCAAAGTCTGGCGTTTTATCACTACTTAATTCACGCATAAACATTGCCGGCGTTATTGGTAACAAGTCATTCGGGTCATTTGACACATAAGTTGACGGTCTATTGTTCATTATGGATTCATATTCGCATAATATCGTCACGAACTCTTCGAAATCAAGACACGCGCGCCCGAGTACTCGTCGTAGGAGATTTTTTAATAATCTGATGAGTCTCTCCCACTATCCCCTCCACCAGGCTGCGGAAGGTGGATTGAAATACCATTCGATTTGACGCACGGCACAATATTGTTAGATGCTCGTATAGTCCACCGTGTCGAAAACTCCTTTTGCCCCAACAAAGTTGGTTCCGTTTTCGCTATATAAAATTTCAAGACGGCCGCGTCGCGTAATGAATCTACGAAAACTCTGCAGAAAACAATGAGTTGTTAGTGAAGTTACTAACTCCAGATGTACTGCACGATATACGGCACAAGTGTACAAACATATCCAGGCCTTTTTCTTAGTTTTCAAATAGACTGGTCCCGCAAAATCGATCCCAATTCAAACAATTTTGTGTCATTCACTCTATTCATTGGCAATGGTGGTGTGCTTGCTTGAAAAGCCTGTGTTGAATGTCTTCTGCATGTAACACATGTTTTAATAACTCCTTGTACTGGCTTGCGCCCTCCTAAAATCCAAAATTTCTCTCGCAATAACATGGTGAGAGTCTGTGTTCCTGTATGGCAATTTTGGACATGATATTTCGTGATTAATCTTGTAACTACCAGATGATTGGCTGGCTGCACAATAGGGTAACGAAAATCAATAGTATCGTTTCGACAGAAGATTCGAGTCTAACCGAATAATTCCCTTTTCATCAACGAAAGTGTCTAGTGTTCTCAATTGTTTACTTTCTGTATGAAGCACTTCTTGTTGTACTAAACGAATTAATAACATTTCCGCTTGCGGAAATTCTGCACTCGACAGTTGGCCCTGTCTCTTCTCATGATGAATGTTGCAATTATGCAAAAATCTAACTAGCCACGCTTCATTCTTACCAGTTTGTTGTAACTTGAGAAGTATGCATAAAAACGAGTCACATCTTCCGCAACGACTGTCGTCATTGACACAGCTACCTTTTTCTTTTCAGAATAAATTTCTTCTTTATCAGGCGAAACAAAGTTGGCCATGATATGGAGTCACTGCGCAGCCATGTTGGACCCTCCCACCATCTTGACTCCAGTAATCTTTTAGGTGTGCACACACGTGAAGGAAGATCCGCCGAGTTTTGCGTTCCAGGTATGTGACGCCAATCTTCTTTAGAAGTTAGCATTCTGATTTCAACAACGCGATTTCAAACGAAGGTTCCCCATTGTTTTTCGCACTGAATCCAAGCCAAAGCAGTGCTTGAATCACTCCAAAAGTAAGATTTGATGTCTGAAGTCCCTAAAGCCCTTTTTACATTGTCGTATAACCGCGCTCCTATGGTCGCAGCTAAAAGTTCCAGACGCGGTGTCGTTAATTTTCGCAACGGCGATACTCGCGTTTTTGGTTGTAAAAGGTGGACGTGTACTGAATTTTCTGTTCTTACCTGCAGGAAAACAGCTGCAGCGTACGCTTCTTGGCTAGAATCCACAAAAGTATGTAGCGACCATTTTTCTTCGTCGCCTGGTGTTCCATTGATCCATCGAAGAACCTTTATTGTTTTGAAGAAATGCACTTCTGATTTCCAAAGAAGAAATTCTTTTCTGACATCGGTGGAAACTTCTTCATTCCAATTAATTTTTAAACCCCATAGTCGTTGGAGTAGTAGTTTCGGTGTGAGAAGTGCTGGACATAACGTTCAACGTAAAACTCTAATTAAGGATTTGGGAATACTGTTTGACTCTAAATTATTAATGAACAATCATATTGAAAATTGTGCAAAACAATCATATAGGATACTGGGATTCATTGTATGCAACTGTAAACATTTTCATGATCCACAGGGTCCCATATTTGTTTGTTTAATGCAATAGTTCGTTCTAAATTAGAATATGCGAGTGTTGTATGGAGTCCTTGCTATAGAAGAAATTCCATGTTTATAGAAAATGTCCAACGTAAATTTACTTCCATTTTGTGCAAAAAATTTAAAATTGACTGTAACGATTACGATGCCAGATTAAAATACTTTAATATGATGTCTTTGGAAAACAGAAGAATCTTAGCTGATATGATGTTTCTGTATAAAACATTTAATAATTTTTTTGATAGTGTCTCATTTATTTCGCATTTTAAACTCTCTGTAAACCAAAAAAATACAAGATCAAAAAAATTATTTTGTTTACCCCACTGCAATACAAATAATTACAACAATTCACCCATAAACAGAATGATGTCGACGTACAACCACCCTAGATTCATAGATATTGATTTATTTCATAGCTCATTACAGCTATTTAAAAAATGTAACAACTATTTTAAAAGAATTGTAAAAACCAACTTTATCTATAATTATACTATGTACACTAATTATTATTCTTATAAGCACTAAGGTACTGTATAACTTATCTGCGAGAAACTGTTATTGGTATGTATGTACTGTTGTTTCTCTTACACAATAAAATAAATAAAAAAATAAAATAAAATATATAGCCTATTGGATTGTACACACGCTGAGCTAGCGATAAGATTTCTCTCTTCGATATCTTCAAATGATCTTCACTGATTTGAATCGGATTGATGCAGAGAGTGTCGCCTTGACGATCCCATTTTATTCCCAATACTAGTGACGGTTGTTTTTCTTCTCCAGACAATTCTGTTATTTTCTAGCCTCTCAGGTCAAACTTGCCCGCCATCATTACCTCACTAGCCATTTCTTGGAAAATATTAGCTTCTTTTGTTGCGATACTGATTAAACAGTTATCTACATAAAAACCGTTAATTAAAAGGTCGATTACCTTCTTCTTCGTTGTGTTGTCCACTTGATACAATTCTCGCATTTTTTTTAAGTGATGTTTGATTGTAGCGCCTAACAGAAATGGACCGGCACACAATTTAAATACGACCCTTCTATGTCGTAGATGAAGAATCTTCGCGTCTTCATCCATCCACAAAAATCGTAAGAAGTCTCGATCTTCCTTACTGACTCCAATTTGCAAGAAGGCTTTGCAAATATCAGCTGACATTCCATATCTAAAAAGACGGAATCTTATTAATATTTGAGGAATTAGCTCGATTAAATTTTCCCCCGTTTCTAAACAATCATTAAGCGATGGCGTATTCTTTTCGTGCGCTGAAGCATCGAACACTGGTCTCACTTTCGTGGTGAGACTACTTGTTTTGCTGCCGATGAGGTAAATAATGGCCAACCTTTGACATTTCTTCTGAGGGCACCTTTTTTATTATGCCCTCCTGTAACTAAATTATAAGAACCTGCTTATATTCTTCATAGCAGTGTTCCCTTTTTAACTTAGTCAATGTCTTTCTTAACCGATTCAGGGCGAGATCTTCATTTCTCGGTAACGGAGGGTGGCCATCAACCCATGGTAGACTCACTTCATACCGTTGATCTTCGTCCGTAGATATGGTTTGTTAAAAGAATTCATGGACAGCGATTTCTGCCTGCTCTTTTGTTCTTCTTTCAATGGGATCAACTATTCCTATTGTTTCCAATTTCCACAATTCAGTAACTGACAAATCTTTATTCAATAATGAAACAAGAGTTTTAGAACTATTTTGTAAGTTAGCTTCACTGTTTATTCTCCCCAACAGGGTCCATCCTAACGAGGTATGTATAGCTGCTAGATCACATTCCAACGAGTGTTTTTGTCCGGTGAATAACAAACCCACTATGTCTGCTCCTATAAGCAACTCGATTTGATCAGCTCCTGACCTATCACTCAGTGAAATACCCAATTTCTCCAGTTCCTGAATCCATGGTCCTTGCGGTATAGTCGGAACATTATTACAAATGATTCTTTGATCTAATGCTTCCATGGTGCATGAGAATTCTTCATCGATACTTGATACTTTTACTTCATAACATTTATGACATTCTTCCGACGATGAAATTCCCCCGAAAAGTGCATGAATCAACTTTTCATTTCCCGTAGTCTGATAGCCCATGAACTGAGCAGTAGATTTTAATATGTATGTTCTCTGTGATCCTGTATCAAAGATCGCACGAACTTCTTTCTCCTTCGTGTTACTCCGCAACTTCATACGTAATATTTGTAGAAATACAGGGATATCTGTCTGATTGGACAGATTAACCTTGGCTTTACTTGGCACAGCCGATGATAATTCCTAACTTGTAGAACCTTGTTTAGATTTATTGTTTTTCTCAGTACGCAGTTTCGGACACATTAATATCACATGTTTCTCAGTACATATTAAACATCTCAGACGTTCTTGACATTTTGAACTTTGATGTCCCGGTTTTAAACACAAAAAACAGGCTTTCTGTTTACTCAATACTTTCCGTCTCTTTTCAGCACTCATTTTCTGGGCTTTGAAACAATCCACACTTGCGTGAGACCAATTTCCGCAAAAAATACAACCAAATGCTTCATTATTAATTAATTCCGTTGCGGTAGGACGAATCTTGCGATTTCATCTTTTGATTTCTGGTTTTGCTTTCGAGTGTGGAAAATCCAAAACCTTCTCTAGCCAAGACAATTTTTTCCTTGCTTTCCACCTCTCTCTTTAAAAATTTCATTACCTCTTGTAATTTATCTGTGTCTTCATTTTCATTTTCGACGTTTGAGGATCGCTGCCATGCTCGTAACATATCTTCCGGCAGGCAGGATTCAACCAATGGGAATAGCATAGCAGCACATTTATCCGATGTCACACCTAGCGACTCTAGTGCCCATAGTTGGATTCAAGTTTATCGTACAAAGACGCAAGATCATATTTACCTTTAGACATTGTATTTTGTAATACCAACTTCAATAGTTCCCTTACGTATACCTCTACCAAAAGTTCATCTCGACCAAAACGAGCTTGCAGACTATCTATCGCCTTTTGGTAGTTGTCTCTGGTGGGCGGAAAACTCTCTACCACGGCCCGTGCTCTAGATCCAATAACCGTGGTTTGTATAAGATATTGGAATTTATCCTCCAATGGTATCGACTCATCGGTGTGTATTTTCTGAAACTGACTCCAGAACGGTAACCATTCTTGGATATCTCCACCAAACTTCTTGAACTCAATAAGAGGTAGTTTGAACTTACGTGAAATCTCTGACTGACCAGCTGCAGTGCCACCTAATGACACTACGTCATTCTTCACGATAATCTTTCGGTTGTACAGGTGTTCCAATTTTAAGTATGTAGTTGTATATTCATCTACCTTTGAGACTTCTGCCACAAGCGCTTCTTCATCAATTTTTGTCTTTATAAGCTCTTCCCATACTTCACTGTCAGCATTTTTTAAACTTTCATACTTCTCACTTAACAATGTCCACGTCACTGTCAATGCTGTTGCATCTGGTACTGCGGCCTTTAACAACTGTTCAAATTCTTTAACTGTCTTTGAAAATAACGTTCGCGCAACTGTGCGAAGTTTCTTTTCATCCGCCATTACGCTTAACACTGTACGCAACTCAAAAAAATTTGAAACAACGTTTAAAAATGTTCCTTTCAAACTAGTGAAAAATTGCTCAAAACTACTTTCCTAAACTCAATCGTACGTGTGTAGACCGCTTTCCGCGCGTTCCGCTCAAAGCAACACTGAACGAAAGGTTAGAATTGTACAAAGTCCTGTCACGGTCGCCAAATGTTATATACTTCGACTACCCGTCTCTAGATATCTTTTTAAAACACAACACTTGTATTTAGATTAACAAAATCAACATTTATTTCTTGAACTTTTTCTTCTTAACACGAATTGTTATACAAAACAAGACAAGACAAAGAACAAACACGTTACAAAGACAGCTATACCACTACTCTACAACGAAATATTGCTAAGAACAGGGAATTTTAAGATCTAATACCAACATCGTTACAAAGTTACTAATTATTAAATAATAATAACAACAAGTAAATGTGGGTTGTTCTAACAGTTTGTACGTTTTGGGATGAAAATAAAGTTTTTTTTTGTGATTTTCTATTATTAAATATCGACCTATATTTTCCATTGAATATATAGGAATAATGTTTATTTTTTGTTGATTGAATATTTTCATTTTGATTATAGTTAGTAATCAAACTATTTTTAAAAATATTAGTGCATTTATAACGTATAAAGTTTGTGCACTTACTATATCTAAAGAAAAAAAACTCAATCGAAAAGGGTGCAAAATGTTACGGGCTTTGAGCGCTTATATTGCTTAATACGCCACTGCGTCTACGTGTTACATTTTTTTGCTTTTCCGATGTTCAAGTTTATAATTATAATCATGCAATACTAAGGACCATTTTAATATTCGAGGGTTAATATCTTTTTTCTTTAACGCTAGTTGTAATGAATTACAATCTGTTATAATTCTAATCGGGATACCTTTTAAATAAATTTTGAACCGCTCTAAAGCATAAACGATCGCTAACATTATTTCTAGTTCAAAGCTATGCAGTTTCGACTCCGCGTCTGTCGTACGCTTGCTAAAATAAAATACGGGGTGAAAACGATTATCACTTTGACGTTGCATCAAGATTGCTCCAAATCCTAAGGCGCTAGCATCGTAGTGTAATTCGGTTTCCAAATTTGGAGAATATATTTGAAGAACTGGAACATCATATAATATATCTTGAATTTTTTCAAAAGCTTCGAGTTGTGCTGCGCCATAATTAAAATCTGACTGTATATTATACTTTTTAATAGGTTATATAGAGGTTTAGCTAATATGGCGAAATTAGGAATAAAATGCCTGAAATATGACGCCAAACCAAGAAAGCTTTGGACCATTTTATTATTTATTGGGACAGAAAATTGGCATATAGCTTCGACATTTTCTGAATTTGGAGTTATTGCATTATTAGAAATTATATATCCCAAATATGAGATATGTTTCTTTAAAAAACAACATTTGCCTAATCTTAATGTTAAACAATTATTTACTAAAACAGAATAAACCTAATTCAATATTTCCAAATGTTCGTCAATAGTCTTAGTAGCAATCATCATGATGTCGTCAATATATATTCTCATCCAAAAGTTTCCGAAAAGCATGATTAAGAAATCTAGAAAAAGTAGCTGGACAGTTAATAAGACCGAAAGGCATTTTTAGGTACTCATACTGGCCAAATGGTGTGACAAAACTGGTATATTTGATTGAGTCTTCGTTTATATCAACATGATGAAAAGCATCTTTTAAATCAAGCCGATTAAAATAAACTTTATCTCGCAAAAATTCTATTTGGTCATCGACCAACGGTAAAGGATAAGGATCACGCGGCGTAATTTTGTTTATGTCCCTAAAATCCATACACATACTAAGTTTACCTTTCCGTTTAACCAGTACGATAGATGAACTATATGGGGATTCACTTTTTCTAATAATTTTTCTGTATTCCAGGTTTTGAATAATATTTTGGACATCTTTCTTGTCGTCATATGATAAACGTCGCGGGTTATGATAAAAGGGATTATGATTTGATTCTACAATAATTTTCAATTTTAAACTAGTTACCGGTTCACACAGTTCTTCTCGAGATAAGTAATTTCCAACGAGATCATTTTCTAACTTTTGCTTAGCGTGACTATCTAAATCATGGTCTAAATCTAAGTCAATTGGAATACTATCAGTACTATTGTTTTAAATGTCAATATTTACAATTTCATTATCAAATTTATCGGTAGTTACAGTTACTTCACGATTAGGTTCAACAGTTACACGCCCTTTTGAAATATGTATTTTAACATTTTCGTTACATAAAGCATCGCGACCAAGTAAACATTGCTATTTTATAGCGTAAAGAGGAACGCAAGAGAGTATAGAAGGAAGAATAAATGGGTGAAGCAAGTGGTGAGCGAAAGTAAAAAGCGAATTGATGACTTGTTGAGTGAAAGATTGACAAATGATTTTAGTACGAATAAGCGACTGTTTTGGTTGAGTGTGAAGAGACTACTGCGGAGTGGAAGTGGCTGAGTTGTGAAATCTGTGAGAAGTGCGAATGGAGAGTTATTGTGCGATGAATCAGATGTGAGGAATAGATGGTGCGAGTATTTTAAAGGTTTGTATGGAGGTGAGGTTCAGAGGGACGATTGTAGTGAAACTAGTAGTGAAAATGATAATGAAGATGATTATGATATAGATGAAAGTGATGTATGTGATGCATTGGGGCGTGTAAGGAATGGTAAGGCTGCGGGTTTGGATAAGATTACAAATGAGATGTTGAAATATGGAGGAGAAAAAATATTTGAATGGTTAAATTATCTATTTAGATTTTGTTTGAAACGTTGCGTGGTTCCTGATGATTGGAAAAAAGCTGTTAATTGTCCATTATTCATAAGGTGCGAACCTTAACAATTACAAAAATTAGTGACGTTCAGGGTGGTTTTTTACCTGTCGATCAATTGTTTGCTCTTCGTACGATTGTTGAGAAGTCACTTGACAAGATCAAGAAGGTGTTCTGTGGCTTTCTTGATTTAAAAAAGGCGTATGATAGTGTTCTTCGAGATACTTTGTGGGATGTACTCAGGAAGTATGGCGTGAATGGAAACTGTCTGGGAGCGATTCGGGCATTGTATGAGGGTAGTGAGGCTGCTGTAAGAATAGATGGTAGGTGTTATTGTTTGGTATTTAAAATAAATATTTAAATAACTTATACACAGTTTATATTGTAGTAAATTTGTGTTACATATTTTACACACGTGCTTCTGCACTTATAGGTTAGCCGGAAGTCGTTTCAACTCAAGTCTGACAACAAACAAAAGTAACTAACTACTCACTTCAGCTGACACTAAACTGGCGGTTAATTTAAATACTTTGACCTTCATATAACACCTCCCCTTTTTTAAGAAAATAACATTTACATATAATTAATATTTAAACCCTTTAACTACTAAATAATATTGAATGAACAATAAACATCATTAACACTGAACAGAATTAACAGTAAAATGTAATAAACAGAATTAATAATAATAATACTAAATATGAGCAAATATACTTAACATTAAAATCTAATAAACAGGATTAATAATAATACTGAATATTTAATAAACAGAATCCACCTTACTTTGTGACTGCTTTTATAATTCTGCCACTTTTAGTTATATAACCATCCATATCCTTTAAGAATGTGGATTCTGTCCATTCTTTATTAGGATTATATTTAAAACTAGTATCGGTAACATTTTCAGGGACAGCAGCAGTTTCGTTCAACCCTTCATTTTCAACTCTATCATTAGTCTTATTAGGTGAAATATGAATAGTATTTCTCCTATATACACTTCCTTTTTCATCCTCCACTAGAAAAGATCTAGGTTCTTTGGTTTCACTAATAACTTTTCCTGGGGTCCAATATGAATTAGGACTTTTTTGAAATGTGACAGATTGTCCGGGATAAAAATTGCAAACAGGTTTAGTATGTACATCATGATACAATTTACTTTTCTGCTTTATATCTAATAATTGAGATCTGACTTTTTGTAAATTACAAGGTTTAGGTTGAAGGGAACTGACTGTCGTTGGAACATTTGTTCTTAATTGTCTAGACATTAATATTTTAGATGGAGAAGGTACATTTTCACGATCAGTATTTCTCAAATGTAACAGTGCTAAATACGGATCGTCTCCAGATTCTAAACACTTTTTCATTAAATTCTTAATAATCTTAACTGCTGCTTCAGCTTGACCATTAGATGATGGGAAATGGGGACTTGAAACAATATGTTCAAACTCCCATTTCTCACTAAATTCTTTAAATGAGCTTGAAGTGTAATATTTTGCACCATCTGTATATAATTTGTATGGAATTCCATGAACACTAAATATGGATTTAAGTTTCATGACAATTGTTTCAGTAGTAAGATCTTTTATCTGCGCTACTTCTATAAAGTTTGATAAATAATCAACTACTATTAAATAGTATTTACGATTTAATTCAAACACATCGGATCCTACATCAGACCAAGGTAGTTTTGGAATTTCTCTGATAATCAAAGGATTTCTAGTTTTATTTCTTTGAAATTTTTGACATATACGACAATTTCGGCTAAATTGTTCTAGATCTTTATTCATTCCCATCCAAAATACACAAGAACGTGCTCTAGATTTAAACCGACACATTCCAGGATGTCCTACATGAATTTTTGTCATAAAATGTGGAATTAATTTTTTGGGAACTATCACTGAATTGTTTTTAAACAAAATACCGTCAATTATATTTAATTCTCCTTGAAAATCATAATATGGTTTTAATTCTTTGGGTACTAGTTTTTTATATTTAGGCCAACCATTTTCAATATAATTTTTTACTCCCCTCAGCACTTTGTCATCCCCTAACGACTCTCTAATTTTTTCTAAAATTGTTTTTGTAATAGGAAGATGTTCTAAAATTAAATGTATTTGCATTTCTACATCTTCATCAAAATTAGTACACTGACTTAAACTTGCTTCACTATAATTTCTCGATAAAGTATCAGCTATATAAAGAAATTTCCCTGGTTTATACACCAATTTAATATTATATGGCTGTAATTTTAACATCATACGTTGCAATCGTATAGGAATTTTAGACAAAGGTTTTTGAAAAATTGGCAATAATGGTTTGTGATCAGTTTCCACTGTCACTTCTTTACCAAAAATAAATTGTTTAAACTTTTCTATACCAAACACGACCGCTGCTAATTCCTTTTCGATCTGTGCATACCGAAATTGAACTTCTGTCAGCGCTTTTGACGCATAACCCAACGGTTTTCCATTCTGCATTAAGACAACCCCTAACGCAGTGGAACTAGCATCTACCGATAGGACCAACGGTTCATTTTGATTATAATATGCCAAAACTGGGGCTGTAATTAATTTTTGTTTTAGTAATTTAAAACTACTATCTAATTCCTCAGTCCATATTAAAATATTTTCCTTTTTTAGGATCTGTCTAAGAGGATATGATAATTCTGAATAATTTGGAATATATTTAGACAAATAATTAAACATACCCAAAACTCTCTGTAACGCCTTTATGTCTTTAGGTACTGCTAACTCTCTAATCGCTTTTAACTTATCTTCATCTATTTGTAAACCATTTTTTGTAAACTTATGGCCCAAAAAGGTTATCTCTTCAACATTAAATTCACATTTCGCCGGATTAAATTTAATTCCTACTTCTTTAGCTCTTTTTAGTACCTCATTTACCCTAACTCTAAGTTCCTCTAAAGATGATCCCCAAATTATAATATCATCTTGAAAAGTAGCTGTTCCAGTAATACTGTCAAACAATTGTGAAATTATTCTGTGAAAAATTTCAGGACTACAAGACAAGCCAAATGGTAAACGTTTAAATTTAAATCTACCAAAGGGGGTTTGAAATGTACACAATTTCGAACTTTCCTCGTCTAATTCAAGTTGCCAAAATCCACTCATCGCGTCTAATTTAGTAAAAAACTTAGCTCCCTGCATCCGAGCCGCTATTTCCTCAAATGTTATAAACTGATAATGATTTCTTTTAATTGCGCGATTGAGAGGTCTAGGATCTAATACAATTCTAATTTGTCCCGATTTTTTACGAACTACTAACATCTGACTTACCCAGTCTGTTGCTTCCGTAATGGGTTCAACAATGCCTAGCTTTGTCATATTTTCTAGTTCCGACTTTACCTGGTTGTACATTGAGAACGGGATTTTTCTAGCTGGAGATACTACTGGTTTCACACTTTTATCTACATCGATATGTACTAAACTAGGTAGTTTACCTATCTGTCCATCAAATAGACATTTGTATTCATCATTAATGCCTTTATCTACTACGTCAACCTGTGTTAGCAAACCTAGTTCTTTACTACTATTTAGTCCGATTAAATTTGTATCTCCGTTATTAACTACCAAAAATAATAACTTATATTCGCGACTTCTGAATTTACACTGTAAAGTACAAGATCCTACTACTGGTATAGTATTATTAGAGAAAGATTTAATTACTGTTTTAGTTTTCATGAGAATTCTAGTATTTAACTTCAATTTATTAAACTGATTCCACGTCAAAATATTACACTGCGCACCAGTATCAATTTTAAAAGGTACATTTTCATCACAAATTTGTAAATTCTCTATCCACTGATTCTTTACATTACCATTATCAAATTTGCACATATTTACTTCTACAGAATCAATTATCATATTATCTATGTGGGCATACTCTTCTAACTCGAGATTAGTGTCTGTATCTATAGTATGAATCTTACCCTTTTTTACCTGTTTATCACACATAATTGCAAAATGTCCTATCTTCCTACATTTCATACACGTTTTCTGGTAGGCTGGACAATTTCGGTAACTGTGCTCACGACCACATCGCTGACACGGGACTCTACGGCCTGCCGCTGCACCTTTTGGTACACCTACTGACTGTTGTTGGACCTTTGGCACCCCTCCTCTTGAATTCTGGTACTGGAAACTACCCTTGCCTCTGTTGTTTGCTGGCATGTGGCCTTTGTTAACCACATCCACGTCCAATAGCTCCTGTTTCACTTGAATTTGAGCTGCTTGTTTATTAGCTAACACTTTAGATCTGCATGACTCTAAAGCTGTAGCTATTGTAAGATTTGGAGTTTTTAATAACTGTTCTTTGCACGATGAATCTAGAATACCACTCACAAAAATATCTTTGACCAAACTGTCTTTTAACTCACCAAAGTCACACGAATTACTCAAGTTCTTCAATACTGCGACATATTGTTCATAAGACTCGTGTGGCAACTGTTTTCGATTGAAGAACACATACCTTTCGTATGTAATGTTTGTGGATGGTACGAAATGATCACTAAACTTTTGTAAAATTACATCTAGCTTCTTGGACTCTTGTGGTGTTAAATTAAATGAATTAAATATTTCAATACCTTCATCGCCCATGAAATGAAGTAACAACGCTATTTTACGTTTTTCCGTTGTTTCATCCGCAAGAAAAGCATCACAATATAACTGAAATCTTTTCTTAAATTTACACCAATTTTTTGCGAGGTCGCCATTATATTCCATCTCTTGAAGAGTTGCATTTAAATTTGTATTTGCCATTATGCTCAAATGGTTTTATATATATATATTCTTCTTGATAATACTTTACCGCTGCCACCATGTTATTGTTTGGTATTTAAAATAAATATTTAAATAACTTATACACAGTTTATATTGTAGTAAATTTGTGTTACATATTTTACACACGTGCTTCTGCACTTATAGGTTAGCCGGAAGTCGTTTCAACTCAAGTCTGACAACAAACAAAAGTAACTAACTACTCACTTCAGCTGACACTAAACTGGCGGTTAATTTAAATACTTTGACCTTCATATAACAGTAGGTTAAGTGATTGGTTTCGTATAAATGTTGGTGGAAACAGGGCTGTGGTATGTCTCCGTGGTTGTTTAACTTGTATATGGATGTGTTGCGGAGAGCATTGAGTGAAACGGATGGTGTACATATTGGTGAAAGTATTGTGCCTGCGTTAGCGCATGAGGATGATGTAGTTGTTTTAGGTGAAAATGAAGAGCAACTCAGAAGAATGATAGAGAGAATACATGTAGTTGGAAGAAGTATGAAACTGGAGTTGAATGTTGATAAATCCAAGGTGTTAGTATTTGAAAGGAGTAAATTGGTAACTGTGTGCAATGTGTTGGTGGATGGAGTGAAACTAGAGCAAGTGGATGAGTTTGTATATTTGGGTAGCATGATGTCAAGGGATGGTGGAATTGATAGAGAAATTGAAAGGAGAATGAGTGCGGGGTGTAAGGTAATGGGTGCTCTGGGTATGTTTGCTCGAAACGTAAACGTATCTAGTGAAGCTCGGGTAAGCGTGTATAATGGGGTGCTAGTGCCTGCTTTGATGTATAGAAGCGAATGTTGGGCATGGACGGGAAAGCATAAAAGCGAGTGTCTGCCGTGGAAATGAAGTATTTACGTGGTGTATATGAATATGTAAGCCTAGATCGCGTGAGGAATAATTTGGTGTTTGAAGAATGTATGGTTAGGAAGAATGTTGTTAAGAGAGCAGGAATGAACCAGTTGTGATGGTTTGGTCATGTAGAGAGAATGAAGAGTGAACGGCTTGTAAAGAGTATATATCTTTGTAAAATTGAGGGTGTTCGATTGCGTGGCCGTCCAGTGTGTAAGTGAATGGATGTGATTGATAAGGTGCTAAAAGAGAGAAAGTTTCCGAGTGAGCAGAGAAGAAGAGCGTGTATGAATGCGATTATGAGTGTGGTAGAGGCGAAAGAAGTGTGCTTAGACAGGAATGTGTGGCGAAGGATGATTGTTTCGTAACTATTACTGTGGTCCGGTTGTGGTATTTCGCTACCGAAAATCGGTCACTTTAGTATGTTAAGAGGAGAATATTTGTTGCATGGTGTGAGGTTAGTAAAAATGTTGTTGAAAGAGAGAGAGAGTGATTATTTTGGTGGTTGATATTATTATTGTTTCGGGTTTGTGCTAACCCACTAAGTGATAAATGCGTGATTTTATGTATGTATGTATGTATGTATGTATGTATGTATGTATGTATGTATGTATGTATGTATGTATGTATGTATGTATGTATGTATGTATGTATGTATGTATGTATGTATGTATGTATGTATGTATGTATGTATGTATGTATGTATGTATGTATGTATGTATGTATGTATGTATGTATGTATGTATGTATGTATGTATGTATGTATGTATGTATGTATGTATGTATGTATGTATGTATGTATGTATGTATGTATGTATGTATGTATGTATGTATGTATGTATGTATGTATGTATGTATGTATGTATGTATGTATGTATGTATGTATGTATGTATGTATGTATGTATGTATGTATGTATGTATGTATGTATGTATGTATGTATGTATGTATGTATGTATGTATGTATGTATGTATGTATGTATGTATGTATGTATGTATGTATGTATGTATGTATGTATGTATGTATGTATGTATGTATGTATGTATGTATGTATGTATGTATGTATGTATGTATGTATGTATGTATGTATGTATGTATGTATGTATGTATGTATGTATGTATGTATGTATGTATGTATGTATGTATGTATGTATGTATGTATGTATGTATGTATGTATGTATGTATGTATGTATGTATGTATGTATGTATGTATGTATGTATGTATGTATGTATGTATGTATGTATGTATGTATGTATGTATGTATGTATGTATGTATGTATGTATGTATGTATGTATGTATGTATGTATGTATGTATGTATGTATGTATGTATGTATGTATGTATGTATGTATGTATGTATGTATGTATGTATGTATGTATGTATGTATGTATGTATGTATGTATGTATGTATGTATGTATGTATGTATGTATGTATGTATGTATGTATGTATGTATGTATGTATGTATGTATGTATGTATGTATGTATGTATGTATGTATGTATGTATGTATGTATGTATGTATGTATGTATGTATGTATGTATGTATGTATGTATGTATGTATGTATGTATGTATGTATGTATGTATGTATGTATGTATGTATGTATGTATGTATGTATGTATGTATGTATGTATGTATGTATGTATGTATGTATGTATGTATGTATGTATGTATGTATGTATGTATGTATGTATGTATGTATGTATGTATGTATGTATGTATGTATGTATGTATGTATGTATGTATGTATGTATGTATGTATGTATGTATGTATGTATGTATGTATGTATGTATGTATGTATGTATGTATGTATGTATGTATGTATGTATGTATGTATGTATGTATGTATGTATGTATGTATGTATGTATGTATGTATGTATGTATGTATGTATGTATGTATGTATGTATGTATGTATGTATGTATGTATGTATGTATGTATGTATGTATGTATGTATGTATGTATGTATGTATGTATGTATGTATGTATGTATGTATGTATGTATGTATGTATGTATGTATGTATGTATGTATGTATGTATGTATGTATGTATGTATGTATGTATGTATGTATGTATGTATGTATGTATGTATGTATGTATGTATGTATGTATGTATGTATGTATGTATGTATGTATGTATGTATGTATGTATGTATGTATGTATGTATGTATGTATGTATGTATGTATGTATGTATGTATGTATGTATGTATGTATGTATGTATGTATGTATGTATGTATGTATGTATGTATGTATGTATGTATGTATGTATGTATGTATGTATGTATGTATGTATGTATGTATGTATGTATGTATGTATGTATGTATGTATGTATGTATGTATGTATGTATGTATGTATGTATGTATGTATGTATGTATGTATGTATGTATGTATGTATGTATGTATGTATGTATGTATGTATGTATGTATGTATGTATGTATGTATGTATGTATGTATGTATGTATGTATGTATGTATGTATGTATGTATGTATGTATGTATGTATGTATGTATGTATGTATGTATGTATGTATGTATGTATGTATGTATGTATGTATGTATGTATGTATGTATGTATGTATGTATGTATGTATGTATGTATGTATGTATGTATGTATGTATGTATGTATGTATGTATGTATGTATGTATGTATGTATGTATGTATGTATGTATGTATGTATGTATGTATGTATGTATGTATGTATGTATGTATGTATGTATGTATGTATGTATGTATGTATGTATGTATGTATGTATGTATGTATGTATGTATGTATGTATGTATGTATGTATGTATGTATGTATGTATGTATGTATGTATGTATGTATGTATGTATGTATGTATGTATGTATGTATGTATGTATGTATGTATGTATGTATGTATGTATGTATGTATGTATGTATGTATGTATGTATGTATGTATGTATGTATGTATGTATGTATGTATGTATGTATGTATGTATGTATGTATGTATGTATGTATGTATGTATGTATGTATGTATGTATGTATGTATGTATGTATGTATGTATGTATGTATGTATGTATGTATGTATGTATGTATGTATGTATGTATGTATGTATGTATGTATGTATGTATGTATGTATGTATGTATGTATGTATGTATGTATGTATGTATGTATGTATGTATGTATGTATGTATGTATGTATGTATGTATGTATGTATGTATGTATGTATGTATGTATGTATGTATGTATGTATGTATGTATGTATGTATGTATGTATGTATGTATGTATGTATGTATGTATGTATGTATGTATGTATGTATGTATGTATGTATGTATGTATGTATGTATGTATGTATGTATGTATGTATGTATGTATGTATGTATGTATGTATGTATGTATGTATGTATGTATGTATGTATGTATGTATGTATGTATGTATGTATGTATGTATGTATGTATGTATGTATGTATGTATGTATGTATGTATGTATGTATGTATGTATGTATGTATGTATGTATGTATGTATGTATGTATGTATGTATGTATGTATGTATGTATGTATGTATGTATGTATGTATGTATGTATGTATGTATGTATGTATGTATGTATGTATGTATGTATGTATGTATGTATGTATGTATGTATGTATGTATGTATGTATGTATGTATGTATGTATGTATGTATGTATGTATGTATGTATGTATGTATGTATGTATGTATGTATGTATGTATGTATGTATGTATGTATGTATGTATGTATGTATGTATGTATGTATGTATGTATGTATGTATGTATGTATGTATGTATGTATGTATGTATGTATGTATGTATGTATGTATGTATGTATGTATGTATGTATGTATGTATGTATGTATGTATGTATGTATGTATGTATGTATGTATGTATGTATGTATGTATGTATGTATGTATGTATGTATGTATGTATGTATGTATGTATGTATGTATGTATGTATGTATGTATGTATGTATGTATGTATGTATGTATGTATGTATGTATGTATGTATGTATGTATGTATGTATGTATGTATGTATGTATGTATGTATGTATGTATGTATGTATGTATGTATGTATGTATGTATGTATGTATGTATGTATGTATGTATGTATGTATGTATGTATGTATGTATGTATGTATGTATGTATGTATGTATGTATGTATGTATGTATGTATGTATGTATGTATGTATGTATGTATGTATGTATGTATGTATGTATGTATGTATGTATGTATGTATGTATGTATGTATGTATGTATGTATGTATGTATGTATGTATGTATGTATGTATGTATGTATGTATGTATGTATGTATGTATGTATGTATGTATGTATGTATGTATGTATGTATGTATGTATGTATGTATGTATGTATGTATGTATGTATGTATGTATGTATGTATGTATGTATGTATGTATGTATGTATGTATGTATGTATGTATGTATGTATGTATGTATGTATGTATGTATGTATGTATGTATGTATGTATGTATGTATGTATGTATGTATGTATGTATGTATGTATGTATGTATGTAAGCATATATGTGTGTGTGTGTGTGTGCGTGCATGCGTGCGTGCGTGCGTATGTATGTATGTATGTATGTATGTTTGTTTGTAAGTATGTATGTATGTATGTATGTATGTATGCATGTATGTATGTATGTATGTATGTATGTATGTATGTATGTATGTATGTATGTATGTATGTATGTATGTATGTAAAGAGGGACGATTCGTAGTTCCATGTCTAAACTAATTTAATCTATTTTGACTAATCTCCTCATCGAACCTAATATATCTATCTAACTACCATTCATTCCAATAAAATCATGGTCATTATCAATTCGTTCATACAAATTACCAGGTACAATATTTGCTCTAATGCAGGATACAGACTATCAAGATCCATGGTCTCGGCTGGATTCGCAGGCTCCATCCTAAATAATACGCTCGTCATGCAGGCAGGTATCAGCACTGGTGCAGCTACAAAGTTGGCTGTTGTATCCAGCGTGGCGGGGACTTCACGACGTTGTCGTCAATCTATGATCATGTGGCTTTTAGAGCCACATTTGAAGCACGAACCGGGTTCTCTCTTGTCTTTGTTACAGGCGGTCACTCGGTGTTCAGGGAGATTACAGTTGAAGCACCTTGCTGGCCTTCCGTTGCTTTTGGCAGCAGCAGTTGTACGTTTGTTGTCATCAGGTTTAGCAGAATTTGGTTGGGTCTTCGGGGTAAAGTTATTTGACGGAGTTCTGTTAATGAAACCTCTGTCTTCACATGTAACAGATTTCATCACGTTTAATAGTTCAGTGAGAGATGAACAACTTCTCATCCTTGCCTGACTTTGTAAGTTTCTGTTATCGAAGCCATCAATTACATATTCAATCGCATCTATCTAATGTAGACTAGCTTTATTGCATAAAGTTACCTTGTCAGTGAAATAAGTGGAGAATTTTTCAGACTTCTTCCACCGCCGTGCATCCATCTTCTTCACTAAGGCTACACGGTTAGGCCTACTATCAAATACAGCAACAAGCTCTGTTTTTAACTGTTCCCATTTCATTGTAACATTTTCTAGTTTAGAATTATGCCACCTGCGAGCCTGTCCAGTAAGCTTCCTTATGGCGATGAGCTGAATAACTTCATCAGGAACATCATATGTCGTTTGTACGGCATTTACTCGTTGCAACCACTGATTGATCTCGTCGTCATCTTGTCCGCTAAATGCAGGAAATAGTGCAGCTATTTCGCCATTTTTATATATCGGAGCACGAGGTGCAGTTGTTCTAGCTTCAGTTTGTTGGTCACGTAGTCACTGCACGAACAGTCATTTGGATTAGATCCTAGATACTCATGTTTAAGCCACTTGTTACGTCGCCATTTTGTTGGTTATTTATACCTTCGTTTCCAAGAATAATTACGTTTTTTCACCAAAATCACTTTTCTGAGATTGTGGTAATGGCCGGGGTTAAATAATATTTTAGATGGTTTATATAAATACGGATATATATATATATATATATATATATATATATATATATATATATATATATATATATATATATATATATATATATATATATATATATGTAAGTAAAACCATGCTTACACTTTCAACGCCATAACTTAACAACGGAAGTTCTTCTTCTTAAAACCTGTCTTACCGGCATGACCAGGAACATCTAATCAGTGCTGCCGTCTACATAAGTCTTGCGGGAAATTTGAATATTCAAAAATAACGAATACAATACTAACTTTTTTTCTCTTTACTATTCTTAGGAAAAAAAGGGAAAGATATTCCTTTTTAATTAATAGATCTAAATCACAATCCTGGAAGCAACAATAGTAAAGAGGCATAATTTAAAAAATATATATTTCGCATTTTACAAAAGAATCACAACAAAACATTAGTTTGAGGTTATCTGTCAGTGACAGAAGGGTAAATAGGCGCTTAAATTTTTTTAATTTTAATGTTTGTTTTATTGATTATTTTATATTATAAGGGCAGAATCCAGTAGTTCAACATGAAACGAAACTTGCGAGAAAAAATTATCGTTCATTTACGTCAACATTAAATAATATTTTGCTTTAAAAATATTATTTTTCCCATAAGATAACATTGGGTTCATTTTCGCTGTACTCTCAAGCATATGGTTGGTGCACTCTGAGCATGCACATTAAGATAGTAATATGGTCTATAAAATAACAAGATTTTAAATATTCGGACCAGTTGGAGCAAACTTACCACGAATATTGCATACTAGGTAAAATTTTTCAGAAACTTGCCGCGAATATTGCACTTATTTGACATTCCAAAAAAACGTCAAAGCAATGGCTCTTGTACACCATGCTATAATGGAATAATAATACACAAAATTAAGCAAAAGCACAAAAAATGGAAACAATTTAAGAGAATTGGTAGCATGCAATATAAAACAGAATTCGAACACCTAAGAGCAGAAATTAAATATGATGTCAAATGTGCTTACAAACTGTACCACGAAAAATTACAAAACGGTATGAAAAACGACCCTAAGAATTTCTGGTCTTTTATTAATCAGAAACGTAAAGTATCATCTGTACCACCTGTATTAAAATACAATGGTGAAACTATATGCGATCGCCAACAAATTGTTGAAAGTTTTGCTCATTATTTTTCATCATCTTTTAATGATAGTCCAGTGAACAGCAACATTGATTCTGAAAGAGGAGACAGAAGTGACTTAACTTATTACATACATGTAGCTATTATTTCTAATTTTTTGTAAAATATTTGAAATCATATTGCATTCTAAAATAGCTTAATTTCAATAGATCAAAATGGCTTTATGAAGGGGAGATCACTCTTACAAATTTATTATGCATTACACAATTCATCTGCGAAACATTGGACAAAACAGGTCAAGTAGATGTCGTATATACGGACTTCTCCAAAGCTTTCGACAAAATAGACCATTCCAAATTCATAAAAAAATCTTCTTTCCATTGGCTTCTCCGATTCACTATGGCCCAGTTGCATAAAACATTGTTAACTTTAATCACATTGTTAACTTTGACAAGGCTTCTTTTCCAATGTAATTTTGATACGTATCCATGGTTACAATGTGTAGTTAAACACATGATCAGCTAACAACGTTTTATGCAACTGGCCCTAATTGTTTTATTTTCTTCCTACCTATATGATAGACAGCAGTTTGTTGGGTATGGTGGTTTCCAATCAGAAACTTTTCATCAAAAATTATGTGTACCTCTGGGATCAGTGTTGGGCCCACTTCTTTTTAACTTGTATATAAATGACATAACCAATGTTATAGATGTTCCCTTTTTAATGTATGCAGATGATTTAAAACTCTTGTGTACTATACCTTCAAATCATGATTGTGAAAATATACAGGAAAATTTAAACAAAATTCATAATTGGTGTGTCAATAATAATCTATTATTAATTGTTAACAAATGTAATGTGATGAGTTTTCATAGAAAATCTAGAGCAATCACCTTAAATTATACTCTCAACAATATTATTCTGCATAGACCTAACTTATTTAAAGACCAATGTGTTAAATCAAGGAAAGAAAGAAATGAATGCTAGCCGGCGGGATTTGAACCCACGATCTCAGCATTTGTACTACTGCGTGTTACCAACTACACCACGGCTGGGCTGCAAATCCGCCAGTCTATACAATGTTTTCTTAAGTTATATTCTCATAGCCTTGCGTATGAGAGATCCGGGTCTCATACACAAGGCTATGAGAATATAACTTAAGAAAAGATTGTATAGACTGGCGGATTTGCAGCCCAGCCGTGGTGTAGTTGGTAACACGCAGCAGTACAAATGCTGAGATCGTGGGTTTAAATCCCGCCGGCTAGCATTCTTTTCTTTCTTACCTTGATTTAAAATAAAATAAAAAATAGCACTTACGTTCATCTTAATCTACCTATGTGTTACTTTTGACCCTAAGTTACATTTTACTGATCACATAAAACAAGCAATCGAATCGACACATAAGATTCTGGGATTAATAATCAGAAACGCTCATTTTTACAATGATATCTCAGTTCTAAAAGTGTTATTTACATCTCTTGTGCGACCTCACTTAGAATACTGCTCGGTAATTTGGAATCCAATTTACAATAATCACAACGAATCTCTCGAAAGGGTTTAAAGAAAAAATTTAAAATTCAGTACGTTTATCTTAAATGGATATTATCCGCCAAGCGGTATATCACAGGAGTTGTTGTTAGAATCGTTTAACTTAAATTACCTTCATCAAAGGCGAACTATTAATTCTGTTACTTTATAACAAAACATCATTAATAATGATATCGACTGTCCCCTCATTTTGAACAAAATTTCGTTTCGAGTACTAAGATTATCCGCCCGATATACGAATACTTTCCATGTTAAAACTCCTCGATCAAATTTACTAATTAAATCGCCTATACATAATATGCAACATAGCCCAGCTATCAAAAGTCACGTGATAAGGTACAAAGGTTTGACCTTGAGGTAGGGTGCGGATTGGCTCCCCATATAAAAATAATCTTGTCTTTAAAGTCGGCCCGAGAGCTTTACGCCATGGCAGTATTTTCAAAATTTAAAAAAGGGCCAAAAATTACGTGATGAGGTACATTCAATTTTTTTGTGTCATTCAGTGCGGGCTTGGACCTAGTTTGCTAATATATCTTATAAGACATCAAAACCGGGGGCTTTTAACATTTAAGACACAAAACAAAATTTCAAAAAGAGCCGAAAATTACGTGATAAGTTATATTCAAAATTTTTACGGTATTTTATGTACTATTATCCAAAGATCACGAATACACTTTGTAAGACATAAAAATCGGGGGCTTAATGTACTCAAGACACCCAAAACTTAAAATGCTGTCCAAAACTACATTATGAGGTACATTAAAACTTTTTGTGTCAATCGATGCGGGTATTTGCGTAATTTGTTAAAATTCATTTTAAGACATAGAAATTAGGGGCTTTTGACTTTTAAGACAAGAACCAGAATTTGAAAAAGAGCCGAAAATAACGTGATAAAGTATATCCTTAATCCTTTTAAGATAACCAAAATCAAAATGGTGTCCAAAACTACATGAAGAGGTACATTAAAACTTTTTGTATCAATCGACGTGTGTATTTGTCTAGTTTGCTAAAATTCATTTTAAAACATAGAAATCAGGGGCTTCTAACTTTTAAGACACGAATCTAGATTTTAAAAAATGGCTGAAAATTACGAGATAAGGTACATTCTAACTTTTTGCGGTTTTTTATGCACTATTATACAAAGACCACGAACAGACAAAATAGTGTTTAAAAACTACATCACGAGGTACATTAAATTTTTTGTCAATTGACGTGGGTATTTGCCTAGTTTGCTAAAATTCATTTTACGGCATTCTAGCCAGGGGCTTTTGACTTTTAGACACATGAACCAAAATTTTAAAAAGGGTCGAATATTACGAGAAAGTACATTCAATATTTTTGCGGTTTTTTACGCACTATAATCTAAAGATTACGAAGACTTTTTTAAGACACAGGATAGAGGGTTTTTGCTTTTAAGATAAACAATAAAGAATTCATGTGAAAAATTACCGAATAAGAGATGAATTAAAAATTGTTGCCGCCTAATTTTCCAAATACATTCTAAATAATCGAAATAGTGTCATTTTGCGTATTACAAATAAACACAAACGGTAAAACTTTTAAAGACATGAGTAGGTATAAAATTGGGTATTATAAAATATGAAATTTAAAAAGCTGCTTATTAAATAAGAACTGGGATATTTATTAAAGCCAAAAATGAAATCAATATTTATATTACATATTGTCGAATAATTCATAATTAAACTCGGATTGAGCCTCTTCTTCTTTATCTCATTCGATTACCGCACATTCTTCGATTTCGCTTAGTGACTGCGGCAGAGAGTCTTTACTATCCCAAGATGGAATGTAAAGATTTCAATCTCCTGCCAAAATCCAGCCGTTACTCTCTGGAGTTACTAAAGGTAAAGTGTTGGTATTACTTGTATTATTTCTCGTTTTGCAGACATAATTGCACCTTAACAATTTTTGTTTAAACACGCTTTTACATGGAGGAAATAAAGCAGGGTATTTTGATATCTTGGAATGGTTTATCTGAGCTCTTTAATATGCTAGATTTGAAATTGTTTAGACGAGCTTTGTTGAGATCTTCACAAGTTTTTTATCCATAAATTTCACATATAACCCGTTCCAATGACTTATGTAGATAATTCATCTGAGATTTTACTTATGTCACAAAACAGCATGTATCAAGACGCACTTATATCTCTGGGTACTACAAGAAAATCTCAGATGAATTTTGTGTCTAAAAGTCAAAAGCCCCCGATTTCTATGTCTTAAAATGAATTTTAGCAAACTAGGCAAATACCCGCGTCGAATGACACAAAAAGATTTAACGTATCTCATCATATAGTTTTTGGACACCATTCTGACTTTTGGTTGTCTTAAATGCATTAAGCCATTGATTTTTGTCATAAAATGTATTCGTAATCTTTGGATAATAGTGCACAAAAAACCACAAAAAGTTAGAATGTACATTATCTCGTAATTTTCACCCCTTTTTCAAATTTTGGTTCGTTTCTTAAAAGTTAAAAGCCCCTAATTTCTATGTCTTAAAATGAATTTTCGCAAACTAAGCAAATACCTGCGTCGATTGACACAAAATGCTTTAATGTTCCTCATAATGTAGTTTTGGAAACCATTTCGACTTTTGGGTGTCTTAAATGCATTAAGCCCTCGATTTTTATATCCTATAAAGTGTATTCATGATCTTTGGATAATGGTGCATAAAATACCGTAAAAAGTTTGAATGTAACTTATCACGTAATTTTCGGTCCTTTTTTGAAATTTTCTTTCGTGTCTTACATGTCAAAAGCCCCCGGTTTCGATGTCTTACAAGGTATATTAGCAAACTAGACAGAAGTCGGTACTGAATGACACAAAAAATTTGAATGTACCTCATCATGTAACTTTGGCCTTTTTGAAATATTTAAAATACTATCATGGCGTAAAGCCCCCGGTCCCACTTGTAAGACACGATTATTTTTGTATGGGGAGCCGCTACGCACCCACTTTTGTACCTTATCACGTGACTTTTGATAGCTGGGCTCACGGTCTAACAATGTTTTCATCAAATAGAATTGTATGTTGATATTTTTCATAATAGTATAAAGACAATTAAAAACTCTATTACCTAACTTACTTAAAATTTATAAACCTACATGAATGTATATTTACCTTATCTCCTTATCCTAGAATTGGACAGTAGTCTGTTGGGTATTGAATAATAATAATAATAATAATAATAATAATAATAATAATAATAATAATAATAATAATAATAATAATAATAATTAAATAATTAAATAATTAAATAATTAAATAATTAAATAATTAAATAATTAAATAATTAAATAATTAAATAATTAAATAATTAAATAATTAAATAATTAAATAATTAAATAATTAAATAATTAAATAATTAAATAATTAAATAATTAAATAATTAAATAATTAAATAATTAAATAATTAAATAATTAAATAATTAAATAATTAAATAATTAAATAATTAAATAATTAAATAATTAAATAATTAAATAATTAAATAATTAAATAATTAAATAATTAAATAATTAAATAATTAAATAATTAAATAATTAAATAATTAAATAATTAAATAATTAAATAATTAAATAATTAAATAATTAAATAATTAAATAATTAAATAATTAAATAATTAAATAATTAAATAATTAAATAATTAAATAATTAAATAATTAAATAATTAAATAATTAAATAATTAAATAATTAAATAATTAAATAATTAAATAATTAAATAATTAAATAATTAAATAATTAAATAATTAAATAATTAAATAATTAAATAATTAAATAATTAAATAATTAAATAATTAAATAATTAAATAATTAAATAATTAAATAATTAAATAATTAAATAATTAAATAATTAAATAATTAAATAATTAAATAATTAAATAATTAAATAATTAAATAATTAAATAATTAAATAATTAAATAATTAAATAATTAAATAATTAAATAATTAAATAATTAAATAATTAAATAATTAAATAATTAAATAATTAAATAATTAAATAATTGAATAATTAAATAATTAAATAATTAAATAATTAAATAATTAAATAATTAAATAATTAAATAATTAAATAATTAAATAATTAAATAATTAAATAATTAAATAATTAAATAATTAAATAATTAAATAATTAAATAATTAAATAATTAAATAATTAAATAATTAAATAATTAAATAATTAAATAATTAAATAATTAAATAATTAAATAATTAAATAATTAAATAATTAAATAATTAAATAATTAAATAATTAAATAATTAAATAATTAAATAATTAAATAATTAAATAATTAAATAATTAAATAATTAAATAATTAAATAATTAAATAATTAAATAATTAAATAATTAAATAATTAAATAATTAAATAATTAAATAATTAAATAATTAAATAATTAAATAATTAAATAATTAAATAATTAAATAATTAAATAATTAAATAATTAAATAATTAAATAATTAAATAATTAAATAATTAAATAATTAAATAATTAAATAATTAAATAATTAAATAATTAAATAATTAAATAATTAAATAATTAAATAATTAAATAATTAAATAATTAAATAATTAAATAATTAAATAATTAAATAATTAAATAATTAAATAATTAAATAATTAAATAATTAAATAATTAAATAATTAAATAATTAAATAATTAAATAATTAAATAATTAAATAATTAAATAATTAAATAATTAAATAATTAAATAATTAAATAATTAAATAATTAAATAATTAAATAATTAAATAATTAAATAATTAAATAATTAAATAATTAAATAATTAAATAATTAAATAATTAAATAATTAAATAATTAAATAATTAAATAATTAAATAATTAAATAATTAAATAATTAAATAATTAAATAATTAAATAATTAAATAATTAAATAATTAAATAATTAAATAATTAAATAATTAAATAATTAAATAATTAAATAATTAAATAAGTAAATAAGTAAATAAGTAAATAATTAAATAATTAAATAATTAAATAATTAAATAATTAAATAATTAAACAATTAATTAAATAATTGAATCATTGAATCAAAACTAATTGAATAAAAAATAATTAAATCAAAAATAATTAAATCAAAAGTAATTAAATCAAAAGTAATTAAATCAAAAATAATTAAATCAAAAATAATAAATAAAATCCCAAATGACAGCCTAAAATTGCAAACATATTTAAGCAATCATTTAAGTTTTTTGTAATTAGAAATTGGTAAGAGAAATAGAAATAACCCAATTAATTATTTTGTAATGCTATTTAACAAAATTATCTTTTTCTTGTATAAATATGAAATTTTGAGCATTGTGACACTTAGAAATTTACAGTAAATCCGCATTAAAAGTAGGACTGCTAATTTGTTTATGTTGCTAAGGATTGGTAATATATAAACAGATTTATACAACGTTTGTGTGACATTTATATTCATAGCAAAATGGATCGTTTTGGAACGTTTTCATATGAAAATAGTATTGACAAAACATTCCTATAAATACTAAAGAAAGATCTAAAGCGTATGTGTGGAAGCAGTTTAAAATATTTTGTGATGAAACCCTATGTTTAATGTTCTGGAAATAGTCTAATAAATATATTTCGTGCATTAAAAATGATCTTAAAATGCAGCATTCAAAATGTGTTGCCTGTAAGAAACTGCGTTCGTTTATTTTGATAGTAATTTGGCAGAAAAAGTGCCCTCAATTTCGTTTCGGGTACTTCTTGTCAAATTACTATCAAAACAAACTCATCCAGTTTCTAGGCAACACATATTTTCATGCAGAATTTTCGATCATTTTCAATGCACTTAATATATTACTATAGACAATTATTATCGGAGCAATATTGTATATTTAAGGAACGATTAAAATTTGAGTTTTTAAAATTGTGAAGAAACTAAAACAAAAAAATGTAAAAAACAGTGTATGCAACTTTGAATTCTGAACAACATTTAACTCTATAACTTTCGCTGTAAAATGAATATGAGAGCAGAAAATTGCATAAAACTGTCATCACATGTTAAATCCCTAGTTCACCCGTAATCGCCATCACCATTATTTTCTATAACACGTGGTGAACATAGAGGTTTTTGAGTTTTTTTGATGCGCCTATTGCGATATATTTTGGAGTTGCAATATGTGCGTAATGTGATATAGCACAACTTGGCTTTAGCTCGTTGTACATTACATTTACTTTGTTCGCATCTGAAATTCTGAAAACACAGTATATTCGCAACATCTTTCCAGTGCATATTGCATTAATCTGATAAAATGTCGAACAAATTTGTAGAATAGTTGGTAAACAACCTCCAACTTTGTAATATTAAAGTATCTAACTAAATACATATGATTTACATTTAAATATTCTCCAAATTATATACAATAAAATACGCCACCCGGTATACTATTTTCGTTTAAAAAAGGGTAGAAAAAAATATTAAAAATCTGTGAGTACAACCTACTAATGAAAATATTTCTTATTTTTTAAGATAAAGGAAGTAGCACCTTTGTCATCGAAAGATCAAACAAGCAGGTTTTGGAAACATGATATTAAAATTGCTAGAAATTATAACAGAACTCTTCAAAAAGAAGAAGCAAATATTTTATCTGAAGAAATAATACCTTTTGCTCGTAAAAATCCTTTAATATTTTCTTCAGTTCAATCCAAAGAAGACCTACAAAATCAACCTGATCATCTATATCAATCTACAGAAGACAGACGTGAACATCTTGTTGATATAGGGAGCATTCAACATACGTGGTCTCCAAGCACATTGGTCCCAAGAAGACCTACAATTCAAGAACTAAAAGATCTTTATTTTTCTTGTGTTGATGATACACCAAGAGCGCAAAAAAATTTAAATTTTTGTCTTCCAGCAGCTACTTGTACTCACACTCACGTAGGACTTCGACCTAGCTCAAGTAATTTTAGACAAAATCAAAAGGAAGATAGTAGCGTTTCAAAAATTTCTGAAAATTCTAGTATTACGGATACTGCATCATTTGCACAGCAAATATTAATTCGACAAGCTTTTATGGGAAAAAAGAAATTTGTTGTAACACCTGCTAAAATTGATAGTATATAATTCAATATATTTTATAGTTAGGTACGTCGTACATAACTAGGTAAAGAAGGTGTAGGTATCATGCAAAATATTATGCTATTTTAAAACATTAATTGAGTTTGTCATGTTTGAATATTAATAAATATCAGTGTCAACATTTAAATAAAATTACATAAGTATATAAGAAAGATTTTACGTGGTAAAAAAAGTAAAACATATTTATTCTAAGCAACTTACATTTGAAAATAATGTGCTGGCCACATCTGATTTTTATTTCTAATGAATATTTTTAATGTAATACATTATGTTTTTATTGAATTTATAAATAAATATATATTAATATTACGTAAATCTGCAGGCAATCTGATTTAATTTGCAATCATTTTAGTTATACGAATGAAAACTGATATATTTATATTGGTAATTTTTCAACTTAATTACATTAATTTATGTTTAACTCTTTCATCACCTTCTAAATGTAAATCAATAAATTTGAAAATTTTTTGCGAAGTCACGCATCTTCATTTATGGCTTTGTTTCGTTTAGTTTCATAATGTTCAAATCTTGCCCAAGATCTTGGGCGCGCACCAAAACGTTCATTTCTAATATATAGAGTGTTCGAAAATATTTGGCGATTGACTCCATTAGCTTTTCTCAGCAGGTATAACGATAAGAGAATTAAAGAAATTTATGACTGGTCTTACCGTTAAACTTACCAGGGCAGTATTTGAAAATATACTTTCACTTGATTTTTTCACAAACATATACAAATTACCTATATTAAAAATGAAATAATTAATTAAGTCATGGTTAATAAGTGCAACATTAAGAAATTAAAAATATCAATAAAATTATATAATTATTTATATTAGTTAATTTCATTCTTGAATTTTTTTTATTAAATGCCTAAGTACAATTATATATTGTATTATATATTTTACTATGACATAAGAGTACAAAAATAAGGTATAAAGAAAAAATAAAGGATGATTTTTTTCAAGGTGTACATAGGAGATTAACATGAGAAATCAGTTTTTTGCAAATCGTTGCCCCCCGTTTTAACTTATGACAATGATTGTGATGTCAATTCAAAGATAAAAATTTCTACATCAGAAAATAGTAAATACGTGGAATTGTCCAATATTTTAAGCACATAAATTAATTTTAACATTTATTCTTTTTCCAATTAATAGCAATAGCCATGCCAAATTTGAACAAAAAGATAAACAAATGCTTGACACTGTATCTGTCAGAATAGGTTAATTGATCTTTTTAAAATATTTTGACAGATAATATGTCAAGCATTTGTTTATTTTTTATTCAAATTTGACATGGCTACTATTAACAGGAAAATGAATAAATTTGAAAATTAATTTCTGGGCACAAAATATTGGATAATTTTTACGTATTTGGTATTTTCGGATTGGGATTTTTTTTATCTTTGTATTAACACCACAACCATTGCCACAAGTTAAAACGACGGGCAACGGTTTGCAAAAATCTCATTTGCCATGTTAATCTCCTATGTACACCTTGACAAAAATCACCCAATATAAGTGCATAGTTATTTAACATTTACATTGTTACACTTATCCACTAATCAACAACAATTTCATCGTCACTGTCTTCATTAGATTCGTCACTGGATTGTCCAACGTTTATAATAAAGTTATTTAGAGTGTTAGTGGCACTTAAATAATCATTTTCAATGTTTATCACATACTGAACACTGTTAGCCCACTGTTTGTCACCAATATTGTTTATTTAACTTTTAATTCATTCCACAACATTGTCGCTGATAGTCGGTGAAACATTTTGTCTTCGAATGCTGGTTTTTAATTGTCCTCCAATTAGTTCAATTGGGTTTAGTACAAAATAATGAGGCAGTCTTAATACTGTATGTCCAAATTTTTCTGCCATACTATCACATATGTATACTTTTTTGACAACTTTTTTTTGTGCCACTTCTAGCAATTCATTTTTACTATATGATTCTTCAAAATATATGTCATTCTGGTATAAAAATTCCTGAATTTCAGTATTAGTGCTGGATTTAGCAGGTATTTTGTATAATTGTCTACAATGATAACTGGCGTTATAAATAACTGTATTGCTATTTTCAGGAATGTTTGGCAATAGTTTTGTGCGAAACCACTCTTCAAAAATATCAGACGTCATATTGTCGTGGTAATCTAAACAAGCGTTCTTCATATTGTGACCCGATAGAAACAAAGCTTCTTTTATCCATCCTTGTTCACTTCCCGCATGTAGAATAATTATTCTTTTACCCCGCGAAACTGGAACTTTTGCAGTACAATTTGTACTCCCATCGGTCCAACTTTTAGAAAAAGTGTCGTGAGTGTCGTACCACGTTTCATCGAGATAAATAATTGGAAGATTCTCTTCACGAAATTTTTTCAATTCTGCCAAATAATGATACCACCACTGACATATTCTTTTGCTCTCCATCAAAACTTGACTTTTATCAATTTTCTTGTATTTAAAACCCATGTTCCGAAGAACACTGTGAAGAGTACTAATTGAATAAGAAATGTCACAGTCATTTTTTAATTTTTCAAGCAAAACTCGAAGCGAAGGAAATATATTTTCATTGAAAATTAGCAAATTTCCTCCATCAGTTCTTTGTTTTTTATCCGGTACACCTTCCTGAATAACTCTTCGTACTGTAGTATACCAGTATACGACACTTGCGTCATTTTAGCAGTTTTCGATACGGACGCAGTCTCGTCACTATCACTTTTTAAAACGTTGAAAACATTCAGAACTATCTGTTTCGCATCGTCGGATAGATGCTAGCGTTTTTGATTCCCCACTGTGATAATCACCTTAAATTTGTCGTTCTCATCTTGCAACATTTTTAACGTTCACTACTAAAGTACTGATGAAAAGTATCTATGTTGCTCATTTTACGTCGATGTAGAATAATAAGAATATAATATTAAGATTAATAATAATATTTAAAATCAAGGGGCTATGCCAACAGTTTTGTCAGATACCCAAGTTCTCCCTTTTTTCAAACAAATTAACTTTATGCAAAAAACAAAAAGCAATCCGCATGTCAGAAATTTTGATAAATATGTGTAACAGTCCTTCACTAGACCTCTAATTTGATACCAAACACGACATTATTATACAAAAAAATCTGATGTGGACACCACACGACTTCCTTGTACGCAAGACCAATATGAAGATGAAGTATAGACCCAATTATAAAATTGCGCGTGTTTGGCGAAATTTGACATTAACATCTATTTTTTTTTTATTTTATGTCCTAATCCATAACAAGCTTCATTACAAAAACCAAAAAGTATATGTTTTAAATTTACATATCTCGCTTATACAAAGGGCTAATTTAATAATACTTGATGTGCTAGACGCAGAATTTAATTTTCTAAAACTCTTATTAGAAGCATTTATTTCTAAAATCAAAATGAAACCATTTTATTCAAGAAAAACTGTTAACAACTTCAGGTAATATATCACGTCCGGTTAGCCTGTTTTAACCAAAATCTGCTATGTTATTCCAATTGATATAAAAGTCTTATTTACCAAATTTGAAAAGTTTTGGATTATATCTTAATATAGTTCTTCATTAAAATCTATTCTAGTTTGAGTTATGCGAGATACATACGCACGTACGCACGTACGTACGTACAGACGTCACGACGAGATTAGTCAGAATGGATTCAGGGATGGTCAAAATGAATATTTCCGTTGAAATCTCAAAACCGAAATTTTTCGCGATTACAATACTTCCTTTACTTCGTACAAGGAAGTAAAAAATGATGAAGATGTCTAAATTTTGACATGGTGCCAACAGTCTTGTCAGGTACCCAAGTACTCCCTCCTCTCAATTGAATTAACTGCATACATAAAACAAAAGCCAATCAACGGCTCAGAAATTTTGACAAATGTGTCTAACAGTCCTTAACCAGATCTCTCATTCAATAACAAACAAGACATAAGTATACAAAAAAATAAGCCGATCAAGATATCTAAATTTTGACATTTTGACGGCAGAAAAAAATTCATTTGATACCAAACACGACATTGTTCTTACTATTCATAAGATTCTTGATGTAATCTGGAAAATTAGCTAACTGATATGGATGTAACTTGCCATTAAAACAGCAATGAGTGAACTTGCCATCTTGGGGTTTTTCAAAAGCAAAGTTTTTGGATGAATAATCTTTAATAATATGTTTTGTTTTTATCAATTTAGTTGTTATTTAAATTCGTGAAATTATCTTTATTTGATTCTAATCGCTTTGCTTTTTGCTCAGGTATTTCATTCTTTAAATATTATTTTAAGTTAAATTTTAGTTTATTCAACCTACCCGCTTTTTCTTCGGAGGTTTCGCGTTGAATGCAATTTACTGTTATTTGCTTTGTTTTGGTAAACGTTTGGTTTTCTCTTCCGACTCGATTATGTAAACTGTACTCGTATTACAATAAGGATCATGGTAATACTTGTCTTTCAATATACCATATCATTTCTATTCAAAATAAACATAATAAATGACGTTTTGCCCATTTGATACGTTCACAAATTTCTCACCAGATGTCAGCTACTTTTGTTTTTTCCCCAATAACTACTGTCCTCTAAAATTAGAAATGTTATAAAAAATATTCACAATACAATCTTCATAATGTTTAAATGACTTTGTTGTTCATTATGTTAAGGTGCAGTCTATGTACAAAATAAAATATAATTTTACAACCCTCTCGGCTTCGCCGTACTCCTTTCCCTAGCTATTCTCCCTGTACAGTTCACAGTCCGTACACTTTGTCTTGTCTGTCTTTCTCGTTCTTAATGTTATTCCTGTTTGTCGTTATTTAGAACCTCAAGACATTTTGTAAACTCTATTTACAAAATAAAATATAAATTATTATTTTTGTTATTTATTTTAAATGTTTTTAAGGGAACCATACAGATGATGTGCATTAATAATTAAAAGGCCTTCAAGTTCCAATATTTATTTTATTTTTGTTTATTAATGGCGTTTAGAGTTAAATCCGCTCATCGTCAGCAACTAACGTTGGCTGTTTAACAATAATAGTACAAAATAAAAAGTAGAAATATATCTTACATTTTTTCATTTGACACAGGTGGAGCATTTGCCCTCACTTTAGCAGTACAATAACCTATTCGCGTTTTCTTCGGATGTTTCCCGTTGAGTGCAATTTACATTTATTTGCTTTTGTTTTTCTAAACGTTTGGTTTTCTCTTCCGAATCGATTACGCAAACTGTAGTCGTATTACAATAAGGATCATGGTATTACTTGTTTTTCAATTTACTATATCATTTCTAATCAAAATAAACCTAAAAATTTTTCCATTTGCTACGTTCACAAATTTCTCACCAGATGTCAGCTACTTTGATTTTTCCCCCATAACTACTATTATCCTCTAAAATAAGAAATATATAAAAAAATATTCACAATACAATCTTCATAATGTTTAATTGGCTTTATTGTTCATTATGTTAAGCTGTACAGTTTTTCTATTTACGTTTATCGCCTTTGTTTCAATTTTGTCACTGCAATCAACGTAGAACTTTAAACACGTTTTAATGTCCTATGTACAAAATAAAATATAAGTTAACATTCCTCTCGTCTTTCCCGTTCTTCTTGTCCTTGCTATTCTCCCTGTACAGTCTGTACAACTTGTCTTGTCTGTCTTTCTCGCCCTTAATGTTATTTCTGTCTTTCTTCTTCTGTTTGTCGTTATTAACAACCTCAAGACATTTTGTAAACTTTATTTCAAAATAAAATATAAACTATTATTGTTATTTATTTTAAATGTTTTGTAAGGGAGCCATGTAAATAATGTGAATTAATAATTATAAGTCCTTCAAGTTCCGATATTTATTTTATTTTTGTTTATTAAGGACGTTTAGAGCTAAATCTGCTCATCTTCAGCAACTAACATTTGGTTGAATGCGAAATATTACACATGATAGGGAAAAATTAATAATAGATGGAGTCTAAGGTTAAATTTAACTAAAACTATTATAATTACCCATTAACCTTAAAATTAATTTTAACAAAAACTATATACGTATTTCGAGAACTAAGTTCTCATCATCAGTAATACAACAAGTGAAAGTTAAACAGAGTAGTCAAGATTACTTAACATGTCAACCATGCCAGAAGTCCTAACAACTCTGAAAAACAAAAGAGAGAACTGGGATTATACAAAAATTTTAAAAATCATAATTTAACCGTAACTTACAAATCAAGCAATACCATTAAATCGTTATTAGGTAACCCTAAAGATAAAATAGATACTAACAAAAAATCCGGTATTTATAAAATTAGTTGTAATGATTGTAATAAAGTTTACATCGGTCAAACTAAAAGACGAATTGACACTCGGTTTAGAGAACATTTTTATCATCTAAAAAGCGGTAATCCAGAAAAATCTAGCGTAGTTCAACATATGTTCATTAATAATCACAAAGTTAACAATTCTAATATTAAACTTTTAAAACATATTAATAATGATAGATATTTAGATGCATACGAGAGTTTAATAATAAATAAATATAAAAATAATTTGATGAACGCAGATCTCGGTCCCATACCAAACTCAAAACTTTTCAATTTATTACAAAGTTATATTTTATTGGACGATTTAAAATTTAATGACTCATTATTGGACGAAAATTATCTTAGTTTATAGGTAATCATTCACCTGTGATTCCTATCCCTATATAATCCCAGTTCTCTCTTTTGTTTTTCAGAATTGTTAGGACTTCTGGCATGGTTGACATGTTGAGTAATCTTGACTACTCTGTTTAACTTTCACTTGTTGTATTACTGATGATGAGAACTTAGTTCTCGAAATACGTATATAGTTTTTGTTAAAATTAATTTTAAGGTTTAAGGGGTAATTATAATAGTTTTACATGATAGGGTTAATGTTCTAAATTTTTACATGTACTCTTAGATCGATTGTTTCAATTTACGTTTAGTAATTGCTTACCTAAAAACTATGCATCCTACAAAAATTTCACTCATTAGAAGGGCCCTGAAGCCAATCATTTTCTACAGCTTGGTACAAATTTCACGAAAATCGGTCGCACCGTTTAAGCTGTAGCCTTGTCGAAATTTGAGCGATCGTCGTGATTAAGACTATAAACTATAGTAAATCTGCTCTTTTAGTATCAAGGACTAGCTTAACTTCGGCTTCGCCGAGTTTTCCCTGGGGCTCCGCCGATAGTGTTTTATGAGAGACTATCCGTACATCCAATCCGTCTAGGCACACTTTAAATCCAAAGTGCTAACGCCAACAGTCTTGTCAGATGCCTAAATTTTCCCTTCTCTCAAACGAATTAACTTTATGCATAAAACGAAAGAAAATCATCCTGTCAGAAATTTTGACACATGTGTCTAATAGTCCTTAACCAGACCTCTCATTTGATACCAATCACGACATATTTATAACATCTTTATACAAAAAGAAAAAACAAAAGCCGGCGAAGATGTCTAAATGTTGACACTTCTATAGTATAGCCCAGCAGAAAAAATATCACTTGATCTCAATGACGACATGGTTCTGACAACTTTATGCGAAAAACAAAAGTTGATCGAGTTGATGCTTAAATATAGAAAGTTCTACAGTTTAGCCTTGCAGATTTTTTTTTTATTTAATACCAAACAGGTTATATTTCTGACAAATTTATATGAGAAACAAGAAATGTTTTCTCAAGGGCTGTTATGGAGAAATGTCAAAAATCTGACAACTCTATCGGCTTTTGTTTTTTGCATAAAGTCAGTAATATTTCGGTAGTATCAACAAATAATACATTTAAATATAATTTTTCGACATACCTACATATACAAAGTGGTTAGTAGGAACTGATGAAAACATATAATGAAATGAACATATGCTGCGCATTTTATGGGAGCCAACAAGACAAAATGTCCCAATTACAGGATAAATATAAACATAATATTAATAACATTTCTATAAGTACACAATACTAAATTTAAAAATAAAAATAAATCAAACGAAACTAACAAATGTAATATTTTCATTTTAGAGTAAAGTATTAGATACAAACTGTAGAAAAGTAAGTAGTCACATTTCATCTGAACATATAAAAAATTTGAAAATATATCAATAAACTTTGGATTGTTATTAAGGGGGAAGAATGCAAGAATCATAGGAATACTAGAATAATTTTCTGGCTTATGCTGAACGATCATAAAATAACGGTTGACCGCGTAGCTCGCTTCTAACCAGCATGTGCTTGTGCACTCTGCATCGGCCCCTTTGATCTTTTAAAACCTGTCAATTCTTCGCACAATAACCCACTGGCGTCTCATCGCGGGAAGTTCAGTTAAACGTCAAATTTTCAATAGTTGCGTAGAAAACTTAGGAAAGTCTTTCCCTTGATATGTATTGTAATAATGCTTAAACCTTGTACAATAAATAAATAAAAACTATAAAAATAGCTATATATGATAAAAGTATAAAACATAATTTTATTATGAGATATAAAATTTGGCATGAGAGCGCGGGTAATTCAATTAAACGCCAAACTTTAAATACTTGCAATGAAAATTTAGGGAAGTTCTCTCTATATGTATACCTAGGAATGTTATGTATATCATAACAACCGCAGATGTCATTTTAAGACATCTAAGTCTTGTTATGATTCATAACATCCGTGGTTTGTTCAATAGTTTATCGATTTCAAAATATGAAGACTATATTAATAAATATTATTTTGTAAATTCTTTCGTTAATGCTACTTTCAGAATGCTATGGTTAACAGAATACTTTTTTTTAACATATGTCAATATGACAAATATTCAAATTATGTGCTTTATTCCTCATGTTTATTATTTTAGAATAAAGTTAACCGTATTTAGAACGATACACTAACGTTATCTGTATGAATTAATGAATAACATTATACTTTCATTTTATTTTCATTTTGTATACCGTTGTTGGCAAGTCAATTACCATACAGATACAGTTATTACTTAGTTACCAGCCTACTTTTGTACATGTAAACAATGGATTAATAGCCTGAAACCGGTAAATATTTTTTACATACCTCTAAAACCATACTACCCCTAGAGTGATAACTACGTGAGGACACGCCTCCGAGCGTCGCATGTCAAAGTTTTTGGTCTCAGAAAACAGCCATGAAGTGCATGTACTGGTTAGAAGCGAGCGAAGCGGTCAACCGCTATACTGTGGTACGATTACGTAATTTAAAATATTTTTTTATTAGTGCGATACAATAATTGGCAATAAAAGAATTTTAAAATAGATCATTTTAAACGTAATTTAAGAAAATAAATGCAGTTTAAAATCTGTACCGTTTTAAGATAAATATTATGTTTAACCTGAAATAATTTTAAACGTAATGTATGAAAATGTATTGCAAAAAAAGAACAGAGTATAACATATCATCTAAAATTATTGAATTGTCTTGCTCCAAACTTGACATGATTTTCCTGTAGGTTTTGTGGTGTCTGCAATGAGTAACAATTTTCTGGGTGGACTCGCTGAATAAACAACTGACTTGGATGACAACGCGTATCTTTCTAATTTTTTACATGTACTCTTTGTCAATTGTAATGTTCATCATGTCTTTTTCAGCCTGACAATTTGTTAAATCTGTTTACGAAATACAATACATAAATTTACAATAAACATGGATTAAAATCACTACATATACCTACCTCGTTTAATTCTTACATTCTTTGCTTCATTTTCACATATTAGTTAATTATTTTTAGAATTTAAAAGAATAATAAGACGTGCATAACTTGCCATTAACATATCAGATGTGACAGATGCCAGTGTTTATCTTTTTAATTTTGTTGAGGTACTCTTCGATCGATTGTGATATTATGTCTGCCATTCTCTTCCTTTTCGTCGTGTTTCCTTATACATTTTCTAACATTCCATTTACAAAATAAAATATATAAATTCATAATAAGCATAGATTAAGATCATTACATATACCTACCTCGTTTAATTCATAATCTTTACTCAATTTATTTAATTTTTTTTTTTTGCTTTTGAAAGGACGAAAACCAATAATTTGTTATCATTGACATTAACATGTCAAATGTACGACATGACAGCGTTTATCTTTTTAAATTTTTCAAGGAAAACTGCAATCATTACTGTGACCTAATGTTTTTGTCCCAATTTTCAACATTTAATAACTTTTTACACAAAAACTATGCATCTTACAGAAATTTCACCCATTAGAAGGGCCCTGAAGCCAATAATTGCCAGAACTTGGTACAAATTTCACAAAAATCACTTGCACCATTCAGGATGTAACCTTGTCTAAAGTTAGGCGATCGGCTTTTTGATTAAAGAGTATGTAGCAAGATACTCTACCCTTTGAATATTAAGGACTAGCGAAATCTCGGCTTCACCGAGTTTTCTCTAGGGCTCTGCCGATAGTGTTTTATGATAGACTATACGTACATCCAATCCGTCTAGACACACTTTAAGTCCAAAGTGATAACGCTAACAGTCTTCTAAAGTATTTCCCCTTCTGTGCAATCTGCTCACCCAAACTGCCCACGCAACCTGCCCACCCAAACTACGCACGCAACATGCTCACCCAAACTGCCCACGCAGTTTGTCCATCCAAACTGCCCACGCAACATGCCCACTGAAACTGTCCACCCAAATTGCTAACCTAAACTGCCCTTGCAATCTACCCTTGTCTTCTCCCTGTACAGTCTGTATACCTTGTCTTGTCTGACTTTTTCGTCCTTCGTGTTATTCCTGTCTTTCTTGTTGTGCTTGTTGTTATTAAGAACCTCAAACATTTTGTCAAATCTATTTACAAAATAAAATATAAATAAACAGTAAACATGTCTTAAATACATTGACCAGCAAACAAAACAATCATTGACATTGTCCCTGTTCACTGGTACATATTATAAGTTGCATAAAATCAAATAGAATAGGAAGAATAGCACAGGAAAAAAATATAAACCCCTGGTCCCTGGTCGGAGTGGAGCTCACGTGGTACTCCGAATCGGCATATACATTCAACCCACTTAGTGAAGTAGTCCATGACAACCACAATGTATTTATTTCCTTCGTCACTTTCAGGAAATGGGCCAGCCACCTCAACGGGAATACGTTCAAATGGACTTCCAACGTTGTATTGGCGCATTGGAGCTTTTCGTCCTTTGTTCGGACCGTTCATTCCAGCGCAAACCACACATTTCTTGCACCAATCTTTAACATCTTCCGTGAAGTTAACGCAGTAAAACCGCAAGCGCAATCTTTCTAGCGTTTTAATTACTCCAAAATGGCCTCCAGATCCGTCATGAATCTCTTTCAATACGTCTGATACTCTACTCTTAGGAATAACTAACTGAGTTCTCTTCTCATTTCCATCAGCATTTTCTACCACACGGTTTAACAGGCCATCCTCAACCACCATGGAGTCCCATTGCGCCCAGTATGATTTTACGCTCGATGAGTGCGATGCATAATGGTTTGCTCTCCTCTGTTTTCCATTCCAGTATAATTTTTAAAGTTGGGTCTGTTTCTTGGTCTTTGCGTAGTCCATCGGGCTGCCAACTGTCATCGACTACTGTTGTTCTGGTGACGATGGAAAATTTCTAGTCGACTACAATGCTTGCATTCATCTTGGCATGGCCTTCTGGACAATACGTCGGCATTACGATGGCTGGTACCTGTCCTATGCTCGATTTTGTAATCGTATTTCTCTAGTCTTTGAATCCATCTAGCCACCTGGCTTTCAGGATTCTTGAATTGTATCAGCCATTTTAATGCAGCATGGTCAGTTCTAATCAAAAATCTCTTTCCATACAAATATTTGTAGAAATGTTCCACTGATTTCACGACTGCCAAGTTTATTTCTGGTAACACAATAATTCCTCTCCGGTTTTGACAAGATCTTATTAAAATAGGCAATAACCTTCTCATGTCCGTTTTGTATCTGGGAAAGAACGCCACCAATTCCTACGTTGCTGTCATCTGTGTCTAGTATGAACTCTTCTTCAGGTAAAGAATAACTGAGGACAGGTGCGCTTGTCAAAGCATGTTTCAGTTCTTTGAACGTATTTTTACAGTCCATTTCCCAGATAAATCTTCGACCTTCTTCAGTAAGCTTTGTCAGTGGCTTGGCTATGTTGGCAATTCCAGGTACATATCGTCGATAATAGGTACACAAATCAAGAAAACTTCTAAGTTCGTGTTTGTCTCTAGGTGCTGGCCAATCTCACAGCCTTCATCTTTTCCGGATCAACTGCAATACCCTTATCCAAAACCACGTGTCCGAGGTAATGAACTTTCCTTTGAAACAGCTGACATATTTTGGAACTGAGCTTCAGGTTAGCCTTCCGCAATCTCTGGAAAACCTCTTCCAAATTCTTCATGTGGTCCTCGAATGTTTTACTTACCACAAAAATATCGTCGAGATAGACTAAACAGGTCTTTCATGATAGTCCAGCCAATACTGTTTCCATGAGTCGTTCAAACGTTGCAGGGGCATTGCAGAGCCCAAATGGCATTACAGTAAATTGCCACAGTCCGGTACCAATGGTGAAGGCTGTCTTTTCCTTATCTTTTGGATCCAAATCTACTTGCCAGTATCCGCTCTTTAAATCCAGAGTAGAGAAAATCTTCGAGCCAGCCAAAGTGTCTAGTGTATCGTCTAGTCGAGGTAGCGAGTAGCTATCTTTCTTAGTCACGTTGTTAAGTTGACGGCAGTCGATGCATCGTCGTGTAGAGCCATTCTTCTTCTTCTTCACTAACACCACTGGTGAAGCCCATGGACTACTTGAAGGTAAGGTTTGATCACACTTTCCTTTTTTCCTGTTCTCATTAATTCTTTCCGTTTCCCTCTGCTTCGCCAATAGTAATCTTCTTGCTGGTTGTTAGTTCTCTCGTTGGTCATCTTCTTGAAATCTTCCAATTAATTTCTTCGCCTTGGTTCTCGGGCCGGCGGTCAGTTCTTGGAAGGATGTTGATAATTGGTTAATTTACGTGTCCGGAATTTCCTGAGATATGTATCTCTTAGCTTTCACAGTTCGAATAATCGAGGAAACTGCAAAGCATTCTCCTACAATTGTTCCTCTCTTAAGAACAGGATAAAAATTGACATGCATTATTCGAACTGGTATTAACTGACTGGCTTTGATCAGTGATTTTCTTTCAACAACTCCAGTACCAGTCTTCACATCATCATTCTTAGGCTCAAGCATAACAATATTCCCGTCACAAATAGTACCATCTAATTGTGTTTGCACGATAGATTCACTTCATTCTGGAAGTGTAACATCTTCGGCCATTAGTACGCGCACAGCCTTGTCTTCTCGTGGGTTTAAAACAAGTTCTTTTTCATTGACCATCATTACGCCATTCTTCAGGTCAAGTTTAAAACTGTGCTTATTCATTAGGTCCATACCGAGTATTAATTCATCTTCAACGTCAGCTATAAGCGCACGATGTTTAAAGAATATGTTTCCAATAGTGATGGTCACATCTATTTCTCCTAATGTGGTAGCTTGTTCTCCCGTTGCTTTACGTAATCGCCACATGTTTGGTTGAAGATGCATCTTGCCCGTGTTCTTTACTAAGTCGGGTCTAATTATAGTCTTCGTCGCACTAGTATCCAGTAACATTTTCAGTGAACTTCTATCAACAGAGCCATTGATATAGATGCTAGGCTTGATGGTGAAGGGATGCGACATAACTGATGGATTGTGGGGCTGTTAGATTACAGGTCGACGATTGCCCCTTTGCATCAACTCGACGTAGTTGTCCGACTCCTTTTGTTTTTTTACCGATTCTGTGTATCTTTTCATTTTTCTGCAAAGTCTCTGCGGATGACCCAGTTTACCGCAATACCAACAGAGAAATTTATTTCTTCCGGCAAACACTTCATTTACAATTCGTCGCATTTTCTCTTCTAGATCTTCCGTGTCTTCTTTTCTCTCGGCATCAATATTTCGCACTCGAGTTTGGTTACTTGAGGCTTGTTTGGCAGCTCCATGTTCTAGTGCATATAAAAGCGCGTCAATTAATGCTTTTGGGCGGGCCAATCGCAATGCTTGCTGCGTTCGCTGTTTCGAGCTCCGTAGATGAATGCTTGAATGGCCAGGCACTCCAAAACGCTGTCAGCAGCTGCAAGATGTGCTAGATGAACCAACCGAGCTACGTCGACTTCAAATTCTTGAAGGCTTCCTTTTGAACTCTGATAACGATTCATCAGTTGCGTCTGGTATATCTGTTCCAGGTGCGCATTGCCATACCGCATGTCCAACCGCTTGACTAGTTGGTCGTAGTCCTCTTGTTCTTCTTCCTTCAGCGTTTGTAGGATGCCGATGGCTTCCCCACGCAACGAGACAGTCAACGCTGTAGGCTTCTCTGTAGACGTCTAGTTATGTGCTTTCGCAGCCGCTTCGAATTGTTTTAAATAGTTGGGCCACATAGATTTTCCATAAAATTCCGGCGGTTTAATGTGCATTGTTGCACTAGTATCAGGTATTACTACTTTTTTTTTTCTTCTTGTAAACCTGCATTCACTACATCGTAATTCGACATTGACGACAATGTAATTTTAGTGACCATTTCTTGTAATTCTTCAATCTTTTCGTCGTACTTATCTTCTAAATTCTTCAAGTCTTCTTCAGTTTTTTTAGAACTCTCCTCTAATTTCTGTTCTAAACTGCTAGAATTTTCTTCCAAATTTTATTCTGTCTGCTCCAGAATTCTAGAATTTTCTTCTATTTTTTGTTCTAATGTTTTAGACTGTTCCAATAATTCTTCTTTTAATGTTCTGGAATTTTCTTTTAGTTTTTGTTCTAGTGTTCTAAACTTTTCTTCCGCTTTTCTAGAACTTTAAATTAATTTTTTTTCTAAACTTCTAGAATGTTCCATTATTTCATCTTTTAATGTTGTGGAATTTTCTGTTAATTTCTGTTCTAATTTTCTACAATTTTCTGCTATTTCCTGTTTTAATTTATGTTTCAATGTTCTAGAATTTTCTGTCAATTTTTGTTCTAACAGTTTACTAATGCCACACTGAAATTCGAATAAGTAATCGTCAGGATTTTCACCAGCATCGATTAATGCTTGTTACAGACGAGATTGTAGAACGATTTTCAGCCCTGTCGTATCCAAATCTCGCTCATCCAGTTCTTTGCTGAGATCAATTACTTTAGCTCACTTAATTTTACTTGTTCAGTTGCCATATTATTTATTTTTATTTAACACTTTACAGTTTATTAACCCCACATCTGACACCAATTGTAACGTTTTTATTTATTTATTATAACGATAAATAGATAGTAAAGGATAATTAAAAGATAATAAATTTAATGTACACTATGATTAATCAAATATTAAACACTAGTTAAGACTAAGAATATTACGAAATACATAACCACTAAGATTATTTATTTAAACAATATATAACTCATTTATTCATATAACTATATTTATTTATGTTCACCACTTGTCGACTATTTGTTTATATCACCAACCATTCAATACGCGACGCTTGTTTATATCAGACTGTTCAATGTCTTTGCTAACAGTACTTATATACTCCTGCGTTTGTATCCAAGAAAGTACTAGAACATCATTCTAAATAAAAACATCAAGTACGATATAATACGTCACCCGAGTAATTAAACAAGTTCCGGCAAGTGTGGTAACAACGCACGATCCTCCGTGGCTATTGTGTCATCGCTAAAAATAAACACTCGCTCATTTCGACGGCGACATCTGCGGCGACAGCGGCGGCGACGGCGAGCGCTGCACATTACAATATCTTAAATTCATAACATACCTACCTCAGACTTAATTTATATTGTTTTCTTCAATTTTACTTATTATTTATACATATTATGTAATGTTTAAAAGGTCGACAACTCATATGACGTTCATAATTTGCCATCATTGACATTGACATGCCAAATGTGACACATGATGACAACTTTTATGTTGTTAAATTTTGAACATGCGCTCTTCGATCGATTGTTTCAATTCATGTTTAATAATTTTTTACGCAAAAACTACGCATCCTACAGATATTTGACTCATTAAAGAGCCCTGAAGCCAATAATTTTCTACAACTTGAAACAAATTTTACGAAAATCACTCGCACCGTTTAAGCTGTAGTCTTGTCTAAAGTCGAATCTACTCTTTTAGTATTAAGGACTAGCGAAATCTCAGCTACGCCGAGTGTTCCCTAGGTGGATAGTGTTTTATGATTGTTTATATGCATTCCTACATCATAATAGTTGCACATTTTATAAAAAGTGCTACCGCCGCTTGTCATTAGCATTTTATGACTGTTTAAACGCATTTCTACATTGGATATGTACATAAGTTATACACAGTGCTAAAGCCGTTGCTCTCCTAGGATACACACATGAATTAACATTCTTAGAATCAATACATTTACAATTTGACAAACGGATCAAATTGTATGATATAATTTGTATAATTGTACTTTGTTTCATATTTGTGTCCATGTAATTGAAAATTAAATATGTGCAATATTCATTTATACTGCTTTTGCCAATGTTTCTTCTACGTTAATACAGAGTGTTTACGGGCATCTTTCTTTTTATTTGAAATTTCCCGTGCATATTTATAAAGAATTGGTAGTAATTTCAAATTGGCCAGACGAATTTTAAGTTTACTGTCACAGTTCTGATGTGAAGAACACATGCAGCACTATATCTCCAAATTTTCGACGGGTTTTCGGCGAAAAGACGTAACCGGTTTACGTAATTTTGAGATAATTAAAGAAAACTGTTTATTAAATTAGTAAACTATATTATGATTATCAAATAAAGATAATTAAAATTTATATTTTTTTCTGATTTTTGTAGATATTTGATTTTTAGAGCGGTGTTATAATCTAAAAATAAAATATTTAGGATATTAAATTAAAATTGTCATTTAAGTCTTTTTATCTACATTGGCCTGTCGTTTAAATCATTTAAGCATGTCATGTACGTCTTTTATAAATTTTCTTTTCTCTTACCTTGGCGCTTAATACTGGAGTTTGTCTTTTTGCATATTTTAAAAAACTTATTTTGGTATTTTGGATTTAATACAATAATAATATTTTGTTTATTAATGGAATAGTTTTATTTAAATTAATAATCTTTTTCACAGCATTAAAAGAAGAAATATAAAATAAAGTACATTTTAAGTATATAAAAATAATAATAAGCTTATATTAATATCAAAATATTGTCTAAATTATTCATCTTCAATATTAGTTTCAGGTAGTTCATCAGGTACACTTTTATGAATGTTGTTCTTAATGTTGCATCTGTAAATATAATATTTAAATACATTTTTTAAATGACTGAAACGCTGAAAATTTTAATTGTTATTTACAATTTATTTTTAACAATTGACGCAATTATTTATAAGAGTCGGTTGGTAAATTTATTACTTTAACTAAAAAGTATAATTAATTTAAGGAATACAAATATATATATATATATATATATATATATATATATATATATATATATATATATATATATATATATATAAACACAACTTCAAAAATAAGTTATAGTAATTTCCCATTTAAAATATACATGGTACTGTCGTTTATGCCTTTTTTCACATCTATCGTTATAAGAGACTTAACGACAGCAAAATTGAAAGCAATTTCTGAATAGAAAAAGGTATTTAATAACAACTTCTGTATCTCAAACGTAAACTAACAATATATTCTTGTATATTTGATAGTGTGGAACAGATTAGAATAGGGAATTACAAGTAAAATGTACTTACATTTGTAGCACTTTCTCCCATTAGAATACTATGGCTACTGGCGCTTGAGTCCTTTCACGTAAATGAACTCACTCAGTATATACAGTTACAGATGGCGTTTAGTAAAATATTAAACATGATTTATGTTTAAATCAAAAATTTTGGCGTTTAGAACTTGCATGTATTGTGTGCGCAATAGTAAGGCGTTTCCAGCGATACCTATAATTCATTACCCCTGTGAAGTTAGCTCCCACATTTTTAGCGCAATAAAAAATATTTAGAGTTCTGGGTAGATACAGAAGAGTTCTATAGTTCCCGAAAGTATTAGCAGTAGTTCTGATGTTTTAAGCCCATAATAAGGGTTTCAAAGTTTTCAGGCGCTAACTTCACGCAGCGCCCACATTTCCGTAAAAAAGAGTTCTGAGGGTGTCAATCGACTAAAACTGAAGAGTTCTAGAGTTCCTTAAAGTATTAGAAATAGTTCTGAAGTTTTAAGCTCCTAATAAGGGTTTTAAAGTTTCCGGGCGCTAACTTCACGCAGCGCCCACATTCCCGTAAAAAAGAGTTCTGATGGTGTCAATTGACTAAAATAGAAGAGTTCTAGAATTCCTTTAAGTATTTTCAATAGTTCTGATCTTTTATGCCCGTAATAAGGATTTCAAATTTCCGAATGGAGTTTTGTATAGCGTGTTACAGTTCTGTGCCCAAATATATCAATTTAATAAACAAATGAACTTAAAGTGTTATTTTACATATGATTTTAGAGTTCCAAATAGAGTTCTGTATAGCGCTAGAATAGTTATTCCCGGAACTATGTACATGTCTTTGCAAATTAACATAAGTATTATTTAACACTTGATTTGAGAGTTCCAAATAGAGTTCTGTGTAGCGCTGAAATAGTTCTGCCCGAAACTATGAATATATCCAGGCAAATGAAATTAAAGTACGTTTTTACATTTACTTTGCGAGTTTCGAGTAGAGTTATATGTAGCGCTATACCAGTTCTGCCCGGAACTATGTAAATTTCCTCGCAAATGAACATATAGTATTATTTCATACATACTAGTAATTTGATAGTTCCAAATAGAGTTCTGTGTAGCGCTATAATAGTTCTGCCCGGAACTATGTAAATTTCCTTGCAAATGCACATATAGTATTATTTAACACTTTATTCAGAGTTCCAAATAGAGTTCTGTGTAGCGCTATAATAATTCTGTCCGGAACTATAAATATTTCCAAGCAAATTAACTTAAAGTACATTTTTACACTTAATTTGAGAGTAATAATAATATATGTTCATTTGCGAAGAAATTTACATAGTTCCGGGCAGAACTGTTGTAGCGCTACACAGAACTCTACTCGGAACTCTCAAATTAAGTGTAAACACGTACTTTAATTTCATTTGCTTGGATATATTCATAGTTTCGGACAGAACTATTTCAGCGCTACACAGAACTCTATTTGGAACTCTGAAATCAAGTGTTAAATAATACTATATGTGCATTTGCAAGGAAATTTACATAGTCTTGGGCAGAACTATTATAGCGCTACACAGAACTCTATTTGGATATTTGAAATCAAGTGTTAAATAATACTCTATGTTCATTTGCAAGGAAATTTACATAGTTCCGGGCAGAACTATTATAGCGCTACACAGAACTCTATTTGGAAATCTGAAATTAAGTGTTAAATAATACTCTATGTGCATTTGCAAGGAAATTTACATAGTTCCGGGCAGAACTATTATAGCGCTACACAGAACTCTATTTGGAACTCTCAAATTAAGTGTGAAATAATACTATATGTTCATTTGTGAGGAAATTTACATAGTTCCGGGCATAACTGTTATAGCGCTACACAGAACTCTACTCGGAACTCTCAAATTAAGTGTAAAACCGTACTTTAAGTTAATTTGCTTGGAAATATTCATAGTTCCGGGCAGAATTATTATAGCGCTACACAGAACTCTATTTGGAAATCTGAAATCAAGTGTTAAATAATACTCTATGTTCATTTGCAAGGAAATTTACATAGTTCCGGGCAGAACTATTATAGCGCTACACAGAACTCTATTTGGAACTCTCAAATTAAGTGTGAAATAATACTGTATGTTCATTTGCGAGGAAATTTACATAGTTTCGGGCGGAACTGTTATAGCGCTACACATAACTCTACTCGGAACTCTCAAATTAAGTGTAAAAACGTAGTTTAATTTCATTTGCTTGGATATATTCATAGTTTCGGGCAGAACTATTTCAGCGCTACACAGAACTCTATTTGGAACTCTCAAATCAAGTGTTAAATAATACTTATGTTCATTTCCAAGGAAATGTACATAGTTCCGGGAAAAACTATTATAGCGCTATACAGAACTCTATTTGGAACTCTAAAATCATATGTAAAATAACACTAAGTTCATTTGTTTATTAAATTTATATATTTAGGCGCAGAACTATAACACGCTATACAGAACTTTGAAATCCTTATTACGGGCTTAAAAGATCAGAACTATTAAAAATACTTTAAGGAACTCTAGAACTTTTCTATTTTAGTCAATTGACACCATCAGAACTCTTTTTTAGGGGAATGTGAGCGCTGCGTGAAGTAAGCGCCCGGAAACTTTAAAACCCTTATTATGGGCTTAAAATTTCAGTACTATTTCTAATACTTTAAGGAACTCTAGAACTCTTCTATTTTAGTCGATTGACACCCTCAGAACTCTTTTTTACGGAAATGTTGGCGCTGCGTGAAGTTAGCGCCCGAAAACTTTGAAACCCCTATTATGGGCTTAAAACATCAGAACTATTGCTAACACTTTCAGGAACTCTAGAACTCTTCTATATCTACCCAGAACTCTAAATATTTTTTATTGCGCTAAAAATGTGGGAGCTAACTTCGCAGTGATTAATTTATTTTCAGATTTTTTTGACGGTTAAGTCTTTGCCAGAAATCCGTCGTTTTACATTGCTGGAATCTAGAATATGTCCATAAAATATTTTTATTTTGTCTAGAAACATTTTTGGCGACTTTTACAGTATTTAAAATACCGATTAACATCTTCGCTGCCATAGCGGCCATCGTGATATTTCGCTTTGCGCCAAGGCGGACACCGGTGTCCGCCGGCGTTTTTTTTTTCGATTTACGCCAGGCAAATAAAATGTATTAAAAGAAGCAATGAATATGAATATGTACCTACTGTGGCACCCTGATCCTAGGATATTTTGACTATCTTGTTTCTTCGATATGTCTATTAGTAACCGTTTTAGAGATGTGTCCGATATTTGTATTCGCACTGACGAACACAAGATTAATTAATATTTTTGTTTGAAGAGGCCAAGGAAAATTTGTGAAAAACAAATAAAGTTCTTTGTTGATAATGACGATAGTGTTATAGAAATCATACATTACACAAATAATTTTTATTAGCAAAATTATATAACATTGAAACGATACAAATCGAAATATGCACCTATGCTACTTTGTGAAATATTTTAAAACAAAGTAAATAATAGCTAGGATGTCCCCGCACAGTTCACGCAATGTTTTGTAACATTTTTGACTTTCGTATATATATATATATATATATATATATATATATATATATATATATATATATATATATATATATATATATTGAAACGATTTTGGTTTCGTTTCGCGGTTTTATTTTTAATTTTTTTTTGTTTAATTGTATTTTGTGCCCGATGTCTCTGTGGAGGAGACGTGTTTCACACACTTTATATATTGTTGTGAAGAGAACTCTTGGGTTGGTCTACTTTTTTTTGTAGATTTTTTTTGTCAGTTATTTGGGGTTCGGTCCAATCGTTTCCCATTTTTTTGGGGTTCGTTAATGATTTGTATGGCGGAATTTATGACTAGCTCTTAGCTGATCTGAAGTCATGCGTAAGTAGTAGGTTATTTTTTTATTATTATTTTTTTTGTGGAAGCCAAGATAGTTTTTTGAGATAATTTTTTTTGGGTTGTTGGCATCCACGATTGTAACCCACTTACAAAATTTTCGCGTTGAAATAGTTTCATGATTTTACGAACCAATTATTCTCTACCTTCCTTACTCTATTTATTTGTGTCTAATTTCACTTCTAGCTTGGCCAGCTATTGTCTTCCAATATTTGTTTATAATTTTTTTTAAAAAAGTGCACTAGAAATTCTAGTTTTTTTGTAAATTTGTTTTGTAGTTCATTTGATAGTAAAGAACTGGAAGTAATTTTAATTGGGTTTTTGTTGACTTGTTTTTTTGTAGATTTATTATTATATTCGCATATTAGATTATTCTTTACAGTGATTTTATTTGGGGGTCTAAGTGCCTTATTTGTACATTTAACTTCGATTGTTGGTTTAACCTTTTAACCTACCGCCTAGTCAAGCTACGGGACGTCGACGCCTACCATTAGGGCCTCCTGCCGCTCACGACGCTACCGAGCTCCAGGTCAACTAAAGGAACGTGGAGGACGTTGAGACACTACAGCGCCCCTGGCCCTCTACCCAAAGGCATCGGCTACCTGCCGACCTCCTACGACGACGCCGCGACGCCATTGGAGCCTGGCGGTGTACCTGATCGTTGCCCACAAATACCCACAATTGGTAGGGTACTAGACAGCCTTGGCGTCCGTCCGCCTGCCCCGCTATTCTGACGGAGCTCTGACGACTGTTACTCCTCCTCCAGGTTCCCCGATCTCCAACCTAGGACCCATCGAGATTGTAACCCCCCTCAACAAGGTTTGTGAAGGCATAAAAGATACCATTTTTCAAAAAAAATTATTTACACTGTAATAAAATTTTGTCTATAACTTTCTTTGAGTGTGTATGTCCACTCCCTTTCCTGACATCACTGGCGCCCATTTTTTTGTTCTTGTGTCTAGTGACCCACGACCCCGCGAACCACAACTCAACCTGAGCAGCCGCGGTAACTGTGTGACAGTAATTTTCCCTTCGGAAAATTACTTCCAAAATTTATTTTACTGTACATTATTATTATTGCTACCATTACGTCACACATTTATATTCTTATGGCGCCCAAAACGTGGAGCCCCCCTTTTATAATTTTGTCATTCTTAGTAACTATTTTTGCGCAGTTAATTTTATTTTGTTGATTGTGGTGTCGCTGGATCATATTCCTATTTCCTTGCTCTACTGCCCTTCTTTTCCCTTCTGTTTTAATCTACTTACTATTTTTTTTTAACTTTGGTTCAATATAATTTTCTTATTATGTCACTTCCCGTGGAGCACCTCAAGTACCTGCGACCTGACGAGATCAGCTACGAGCTAAAAATCCGTCTTGGCATCTATACTGAATCAATTGAGGAAAACATCAACGTTCTAAGAGGACTATTGGAAATGGAAAGTCTGGGATGTACCACCGTAGACCCGGCGTGCTGTCCTGATCCTATCAACTCGATGACGCTCAGGCAGGTTTGGATAAGTTGATGGAGATGTCGGGTATGAAATTGCATTTTCGTAGTACTAATCCGCAACATTTTGAGCAATTTCAAATAGAACTAAATGCTAGGTTGTTAGCTTTGCAAATTCGTATGTCTCGACTTCCCCAAGAGTGGAAGGGCGCACTATTGAGATTGCTCTCCATGGTCAAGTCTACCCTCTCGTCCTTATCTCCTTTAACTAACACACAACCATCAATTAACCTAATCGATTTCGACGATGTCCCTATTAGTCCGATTGCCCCAAATACGATTTTTTCTCCCTCATCAAACACGACTCTTGTACTTCGTTCCTTTGAGGAAAGCAGCGTAATTATCCAGGAAAAAATCCGTAGAATTCGGTTCAATAACTTGGAACCAACAAATAACAATCCTCCCGTACCTCGTGTCGGAAATAACTGTCATTCTGTATTCTTACTGCGTCTCTCTAGCAGTACTTTGTTGCCTCGGTCGGTTCCCTGTGACCATAAGGTCCTGGTGGACAAATGGAATATAAAATTTGACGGTAACTCCGGTCTCAATCAATTTCATAAGAATACAGAAAGACTCGCGTATTCACGTGGCGGGTCGCATGAACAATTATTCCACCAAGCTGGCGAACTTCTTACCGGTCACGCTCTTGTGTGGTACCGTATGATTTACCCTTCGGTGTCATCATGGTCGGAACTTGTTGCTAAACTTCGTCATACTTTTCTCCCTGCAAACTATAACATTGCTGTAATGGATGAAATTAGAAATCGTACACAAGCCCCCATGGAAAAAGTCGAGATATTTATTGCTATTATGGAAAATTTATTTTCGCGTCTGAGTCAACCTCCTGACGAAAGAACTCGAGTTTCTTATATGATGCGAAACCTACAGCCAAATTTCCAAAGATTGTGTGCGTTGCAAGATATCGTCACTATATCAACATTAATATCGGTCTGTAAACGCCTTGAAGATACGGAACAGCAAGTCTCCCAGTTTAAAAACCCGCCAACTCGTTCTTCGTATACCCTAAAACCAGATTTATCTGCCCCTAGTGGCGCGAAATCTGCGACTTACACAGACAAAAATATTTATCGGCCTACTGTATCCTCTTTGAATCCTGTCAATCAGAGTAATCCGAGAGTTTGTTGGAATTATATTAGCCCGGACCATTTGTACCCAAAGTGTCCCATTCCTCTCAATCGGTTCTGTTTTTCGTGTGGGCGCAAAAATGTCATCAGGCCTCAGTGCCCAAAATGTTCCAAAAACGTGTATGGAGTCTCGGTTTTGTCAGCAAACGAGACACCTGCCGTCCCAGAACTGACAAGCCCGCGGGAAAACTCCACCGCGATGAGTGGTCTAAGTGGTTAAATGTATCTCGTTTTTTTATCAGGGTAATATTTCTCCCGTTTTTCACAACTGTGGTAGTGACGATAGACCTTACGTCACGGTGTCAGTCAAAAATACTCATATTTCTGCCCTTATCGACTCCGGGGCAAATATCTCTGTTGTAGGCCATCGCGGTTATGACTTACTAAAACATTTGAACCTTAACGTCCAGCCAGTTCCTTGGCGACCATATCCACTGCTGACGGAAAAACTCATCCCATTTTAGGTAATGTTTTGCTCCCCGTTTGTTTCGGAAAAACCGAAAAACACTTTTCTTTTGTTGTCGTGCCTTCGGTCAAACACCCTATCATTCTCGGGGTAGACTTTTGCCGCTGCTTTTAAGTCCAATTGGATTTTGCTAAAAATTCTTGGTCCACGCCTCATAACATTTCTTGCTTATCTGCAGTTCATAGTCGAGAACAATTACCTGCGTCGCAGCAAGCTATCCTAAATTCCGTTATAGCGGACTATGAGAAGCTAGGTTTTTCCGGGCTCGGTTGCACTACAAGGGTTGAGCATGAAATCGATACGAGTGACGCGAAACTACTCAAAAAACGTCAGTATCCTCTCTCACCCATTCGAATGGAATCTGTCAACCAAGAGCTTGACGAAATGTTACGTCTGGGAGTTGTACAAGCATCCACAAGCCCTTGGTCTAGCCCCATACTTCTTGTCAAGAAGTGCTCCGGAAAGTACCCACTTTGCTTTCATGTCATGATGACGTCACGGCAGCCCATTTTGGAATTTTTAAAACCCTCAATCGCGTTGCGTCCGAATACTATTGGCGAAAAATGCATCAATTTGTTGCCTGATATGTCAAACGCTGTAAGGTGTGTTTAACACAAAAGGTTCCCCAATTACCCCCTTCTGGTCTCATGGGTAGAGAAAAGATCATTCGATTTCCCTGGCAGGCCATCTCAATAGACATCATGGGACCCTTTCTACCCTCCTCTTCGGGAAACCGTTACCTCTTGGTGGTAACCGACTGGTTTTCCAAATTTGTACTCACACAACTTATGAAAGAGGCTACCGGGCCTCGTATCTGTAAATTTCTAGAAGAAAATGTTTTCCTTCTGTTTGGCGTTTCCCAGATCGAGATGTGTGATAACGGTACTCAGTTCATCTCTAAACTTTTCACCGATCTCATAAAGAAATATGATATCCCCAAGTTATGGTACAATGCCAAGTTCCACCCACAAGTAAATTTTGTCGAGCGTACCAATCGAGTCATAAAAACAGCTAACCGTTCTTATCTCGAAAATAACCACCGCGCGTGGGACAAAAATATCCAAGCCATAGCCCAAGCCATACGGACTAGCGTGCACGAAGTCACCAGATTTTCCCCAGCCTTTTTAACTTTCGGCAGACATGTACCGCTTTCGGGCACATTCTATAACACTCTGCCTACCAATATCTGTTCTGACAACCATACTGATTATGTCCATTCTCTCGCCGATTTAAGTCAATTCTTCCTTACCGTTCAAGACCGTATTCACCACGCGTACAACCGAAACACAACATATTACAATAAACATCGCCGCCAGCTCGAATTTCAAGAAGGTGACGCCGTTTTATCGTAGAAATTGAGTCCTCTCGGGAGGATCACGATGTTATTCATCAGCTCTTGCTCCATGTTATGTCCCTAGTTTAGTTTTCAAAAAAAAATCCCCGTTAGCTTACCATCTGCACGACCTCAATGGCAATAATGCTGGAGTCTATGTCAAGGACTTGAAGCCTGGTCCCGCTGATCCCGATTCCTCTCTTAATCTTTCTTATGACTCACTCCTCAACCTAAGTATCCTTTTTTGGAGAGAGGGCAGTGAAACGGTTTTGGTTTCGTTTCGCGGTTTTATTTTTAAAACTTTATTTGTTTAATTGTATTTTATGCCCAATGTCTCTGTGAGCGCGTCCGTCTCCTGTGCCGTCGTGTTGGATGTTGGAGAGGAGACCTGTTTCGCATTCGACAGCGGTCGGACGTTTGTTGTTCTTGTGTAAAAAACTAACGTTTTTTTCTGCCATTTTTTTGTTATCCATGTTCATCTAAATTTTGCGTCCTGCGATTTGCTTTGTGCGTTTATTGTGAGCTGGTCAGTGATCTTCCTGGGTGAGTTGTAATAATATTATATTGATTTTTATTGAAAATGTATTGTTAACCTTGCTCTGGATGCATCACGCTCCAGTTTACGAGTATGAAGCACTTCTCTGGGAGTTGTAGTTTTAATTTTCACCTCGTACAGTTCTCTTACTCAAAATTTACTATTTTTGCTTGTCAATTTTTGGTGGGTTTTGTTCTAAATTCATATGTATTTTTCCCACGTTGGCTGTTAATTTTTTGTTGGTAAAATTTATTTATATTATTGTTGTGAAGAGAACTTTTAAACTCCCTTGGATTGGTCATTTTTTTAATCAAAAGTGCACTAAAAATTCGAATTTTCTTGTAAATTTGTTTTGTAGTTCATTTGATTGTAAAGAACTGGAAGTAATTTTAATTGGAAGGTTTTTGTTGACTTGTTTTTTTGTAGATTTATTATTATATTCTCATATTAGATTTTTCTTTACAGTGATTTTATTTGGGGGTCTAAGTGCCCTATTTGTGCATTTAACTTCGATTGTTGGTTTAACCTTTTATTACCTATTTTGTTATACATTCCCGGCTCTGGGTTGATTGTGTTGTGAGAGTGGAGGGGAACCTACCGTCTAGTCAAGCTACGGGACGTCGACGCCTACCATTAGGGCCTCCTGCTGCTCACGACGCTACCGAGCTCCAGGTCAACTAAAGGAACGTGGAGGCCTTGAGACACTACAGCGCCCTGGCCCTCTACCCAAAGGCACCGGCTACTTTCCGACCTCCTACGACGACGCCGCGACGCCATAGGAGCGTGGCGGTGTACCTGATTGTTGCCCACAAATACCCACAATTGGTAGGGTACTAGACAGCCTTGGCGTCCGTCCGTCTGCCCCGCTATTCTGACGGAACTCTGACGACTGTTACTCCGCCTCCAGGTTCCCTGCTCTCCGTCCTGATCGGCCTAGGACCCATCAAGATTGTAAACTCCCTCAACAAGGTTTATAAAGGCATAAAAAATACCAGTTTTTTCAAAATTACACTAATAAAATTTTGTCTATAACTATCTTTGAGTGTGTATGTCCACTCCCTTTCCTGACATCACTGGCGCCCATTTGTTTTTGTTCTTGTGTCTAGTGACTCACGACCCCGCGAACCACAACCCAACCTGAGCAGCCGCGATAAGTGTGTGACAATAATTTACCCTTCGGAAATTTATTTTACTGTACATTATTATTATTATTATTATTATTATTATTATTATTATTATGATTATTATTATTATTATTATTATTATTATTATTATTATTATTATTATTATCATTATTATTGCTACCAATACGTCACAATACATATATGTCAGAAATTAGAGTGGGAAAGGGTTAACCAAACACAATACTGGTCGAATTCAATTCAAATATCTTTATTCACTGCTCTGTATCGTGGGCAATAACAGAATAGCATGCCATATTACAATCTTACGCATTTATATTTATATGCTAATTAATTAAGTAACCTAAGCAACCACATAAAAACAAAATTTCTTTCGCTTGCCCTCCGATATAATTACAATGTAGTGTCGCGTTATGTCATACGTATCGGTACATTTGAAAGTATATATTTAAAAAAACACCCGACGTAACACTTCATTACAGCTCATTTAGTTACTCATTCCGTTATTTGTACCTATCGTATACGGACGTTCAACAAATGGTTGTGTATTGTGTTTTTTAAATAAACTGTAGTGATAATGATATTGTGAAAAAGAAGGCACTCTTCACTTTCAGGCTGCTGCTGTGCTGAGTTGGAGGAGGAATTAAATAGGTTGAAAAGAAAACTGATTTTGAAGTCCTAGTAAGTACTAGATACTTTGTTATGGCAAGGATCTGGTAGTCATGTGACTTACCCTCATAGATCCGATGAACGCGTGTTCATCCTTTTTTCTGCCCTGTAACATTTGGCTCTGGAAATCAGGGGACTTATCCCTTTAGATCTGATAAACATGTGTTTCATTATGGCGTATAATTACACTAATCTGAACCAGATAGTCAAGTAACTTATTGCTGCGTTCCTGATAAACATGTGTTTATCTAATTTTTAGTAATTAAGGTAAGTACTTTATAGTACCCTTCCATAGTCCAGGTTTAGTATTGGCTTACTGGGTAAAATTTTTACATACGTTCAATGTTACATTTGTTATGTAAACATCAAATCTTCCTTGATTTAGGTAGTTTGTCACGTGACTTACGAACCTTATATTTTACTCATATAGTTTCAACGCAAGGAGATGATACATGCTCGTCCGGTGTGCGGTAACGAGAATTTACTTAGGTACATGGTTCCGGAGACAAGTTTTTTCCTCTGTATCTAAAGTCTTAAGCAAAGATTTTCTTCCTTCTTGGGGAAAAATCCTACCGATTAACAAAGGCCAAAACATAAACATACAAGATGTATTCGTTGTAAGAATTAACAAAAATTTAAAGGAAGAAATGACTGACAAGTACCCGTTGGTAGCCATTTATTAAGCCTTGCACCCTCCTAAACTAATTGGTGAAATTCAAGCAAGCATACCGGAAACAGTGGTCAAACAAGACAATTTCCTTACATGAATAGATTACTCAGAGTCTTTTTTAGCTTTGGTTATCTTAATGAGTAACATGCTAACAAACGATCAAACTCTAACTGGTGTAGCAGATTCTTTGCCAAAATTGGCAGACGCTTCTCAGTTTATGGATAATGCCGCAATTATACATAACGCAATCTCACTTTACAGAAAATAAATTTTCTCACCTGACCAAAATATAGAGTGCAGTAAAATGGTGAAAGACCACAGGTATGGACGATTATTTCTTTAACAAAAATCTTTATGAAGACGTAAAAACGAACACTCCTTCATTCAAAACCGTGTAAACTAACAGCGGCATCGGTACTTCACCAGGTTAAAAGAGAGGAAGGAGGCGTTAAACAAAGGGTAATAAAATGACAAGAGATAACATGAGAAACTATGCTGGTTCCCTACCTAATTACTGGTGTAATGGTGTAAGTGGCAGGCTCTTACGCAAGACAAAGTTGTTCTAATCTGGGTAAACGGATTCGCTATACCTTTCAAAAATATTCCTTTCAAAATTCTATATCAAAAACAGTTATTGGAAACAGTCAACTTAAAACATGAATAGGCTGTTTCTGACTTACTCGTTATAGGTACTATATCTAAGTGCTAGGTACTCCAAATGAGTGTATATAAAGTTATTTTTAACAAAAAAAACCCTAATGGAAAATTTAGCTCCATTTAAAATTTAGTTGAACTAAAATGTTCATATTACATCCTTTTTTAAAATTAGAGGATTCTAAAATAGTATCTAAACTATTACTAATAATTGTTACCTAGCAAATATAGTTTTCAAACACGCTTGTTTTTTACTATTAATAGAAATCAAATTTAGAAAATACCTTAGATTTAGTTGTTTAAAATATCAGAGATATGAAATTAATTGTTTGCCATTTAGGTAAAAACATATATCATACATGCTAATAATGAGAAAAAACAAAACTAGAATTTAGTATCAATGTGTATCTACAGTAAAACTTCTTGAATCACTGTAATTCTTTTTTAACAGAGAAATTAACTTCAATACAACGCAAGAACTAAAGTTTCTGGGATTTGGAAAAAGGAAAATTTCTCTTAGCTCCATATAACTATTAGCAAAACTTTACAGAAAAATGACCATTTCGAACTACCGCAAAAATCATTATAATTGGTGATGCAGTCATTTTTCACTTACTATGCGTCAAATAAAACAAAATTTTAAACTTGAAATGTTTTTTCTAGCGCCTCAACCTTTGGCTGAGGAGCTCCCAGTCATGAATTTAATTTAGCACGCGGGTAATGCAACACGCAGGAACGAAATTAACACATAAATTGTATAGATTTTTTAGCAGCTTTCTATCACATGGCAACAACCATTGCTTTTAATCCATAAACTTAGTAATTTATTTTTGCATTTTAAAACAAATGAACAGAGACATGTTATATATCGTTGGAAAGAAAAAAAAACTGGTGTAACTTTTCGATATGGCGTCCATATAAAAATTAAAACTTTCACATCATAACTCGAAAATATACAGTATAAATAAAAGATGAGCTTCGAAAAAATATAAAAAGTTCCCTAAAGATGTGCAAACCAAAAATTCAGTATTACTTAACACTTAGAAGTATTTGCAAAATAAAAAACAGCAAAATTTACTTTTTAGCCTATATTTAGTGACCTTTGCCTTTTGTCGCAAATAATAAAACACCATTAACATGGTGTTCTAAAGGGGCAACTTTTATCTAACTTAACACGCTTCGTATCTCTTATTTTTCTTGGGTTTCCCATGTTGGAATAGTTATCATGGACACCTTGTATAGTTACAAAATTCGGGAAACTGCAAATTGACCTATATGCCAGAATAATTAACACAAAATGTAAAAATTACGCACTCCAGACTCCTTCTTAGTAGATACCTTTACAATTAATTACGCGTATTACATTTACGCTTTTTTCCGCCTTTTTATTCAATAATTAGTTAGAAATAATAATACTTGAAATGCGATCGGTATTTTAATAGTTGGTATTCATTATTCCAAAGATTGCTCACAGAAACTCAAAATTTTGTTGAATCAAAAATTCCTTTCTCTTATCACGTTTCAGAGACACACATAATAGAAGGGATATTATCCGGAGAGTGTTTATAAATAAAAACATTCCTCAAGCTGTTCTGCCTTTAATTCCATCATTGTTGTCCGAAGGAACATTATGGGTGCTGTCACAAAAGAAAAAACCAAGAAATTTTGTTGCTCAAAAAATTTAGAATCATATTCATATTGTTTAGAATACAATATAAATTTTATAACTAACTCCGTCCATGTAGAGAGTTACTACTACACAGGCATTTCTTATCGAGCAGCTCTCAATCTAATACTATCGGTAAAAAAGCGAAGATGAATTTGTAATTAAAAGACAAATTAGAGAAATTTACATTACAAGATCAGCAAATCAAAAATATGAAATTACATAGAATCGAGTTCGAATTCTAAAATATATCGGAAACATATTTTCCCTTACAAGGACCACTATCAAACTAGTTACCTTAATGGCTCTTAGCAGTGCACATAAGGTTCAGACTCTATCATCAATAAATGTAAACTTTACTACAAGAATACAAGACAGAAAATAGTGAACGAATAAAGACATCAGGTCCTATTAGACGACAATCTTTACTTGTTTTTCCATTTTTCCGCGAAAAACCAGAATTTTATACTGCGTCAACAACAATCGGATCACATCTGAATATCGTTAAAATGATCAAAGATATTTAATTGTAACATACCAAAAACCGAGTCATCCAGTATGTTCTCAAACTATTAGTAGATGGATAAAGCTAGTATTAAAAAAGAGCCGTATAGTTACTAATATTTTTCCAAGGTACAGTATAAGACACGCTTCCATCTATGTAGCAAATAGAACAGGGTTGATATAGACACGACATGTTGAACACCGAATTCTCAATATTCAATCAACTTTTGTAATAAATCTGTAATTACCTAATAGTCAACTTTTGCAAATAAGTGTAGAAAATTAATTTAAATTTTTGGGATTTATAAGAAGCTATTGTTATGTATAGGCTATTTCAAACCGGGTTGGTGCTTTTATGGGCTATGTATATCATAATGTACGAAACTGTTTTAAATACGATAAGATTCAACACGATTTCGCACCTATTACTTTAAACATCTACTTTTTAATTATATTGGAGGACAAGCGAAGGAAAATTGGAAGATTAACCGACTTACCTGTAAGGAAGGTAGATCGTAATTTTCCGAGCTTGTCCTCCGATATAATTACAAAACCCTTACCTCACCCGAAGAACCCAAGTGCGAAATGCGTATCACAAATAACGAATTGAGTAAGTAAATGAGCTGTAACGAGGTGTTACGTCGGGTGTTTTTTTGATTATATACTTTCAAATGTACCGATAGGTATGACAACGCGACGCTACATAGTAATTATATCGGAGGACAAGTTCGGAAAATTACGATCAACCTTCCTTACACGTACTCGTAAGTCGATTTATCTTCCAGTTAATAATTCTTATTAAACGCAGGTCCAGGTGGTGACGCAATCATCCATGATCAAAATAGTTGACGTAATGCTCACACGGCCAGACTGACAATTAATTCGCTCTCGAATTAACGGGAAAAGTTTCGACTGTAAATAAGGAACAATTTGCATGCACTGACACAGACACTGCGTGTTCTAAATAACCAGTTATTCAGGCTTACACATGCACAACGTGATGGCCTTAACTTTTACTTCAGGTTTACACAGACAGCGTGATGGCCTTAACTTTTACTTCAGGCTTACACAGACACAGCGTGATGACCTTAACTTTTACTTCAGGCTTACACAAACACAGCGTGATGGTCTTAACTTTTACTTCAGGCTTACACGGACACAGCGTGATGGCCTTAACTTTTACTTCAGGCTTACACAGACACTGCGTGATGGCCTTAACTTTTACTTCAGGCTTACACAGACACAGCGTGATGGCCTTAACTTTTACTTCAGGATTACACAGACACAGCGTGATGGCCTTAACTTTTACTTCAGGCTTACACAGACACAGCGTGATGGCCTTAACTTTTACTTCAGGCTTACACAGACACCGCGTGATGGCCTTAACTTTTACTGAAATTATTAAGTAAGATGCAAAGCGTTACGGCTTTCAACATCAACTAGAAAAAAATTTTCTTTTCTTGTTATATTATTATTATAAATATACTTAGTGATAGTGTGCAATGATTTATTTAAAATGATTTATGTAAGCTATGAAATAATCGATTGTGTGTGAAATATATTTTTTGATGTGTTTGACAGTTTATTAATAAAAAGGATTAATTGATATAAAATATTCACAATTCATGTGTATTGTTTAGTGTTTTACTAAAAGGTTATGGGCCCAGAGTGCGCAAAGAAATTATAAAGAGTAAAACATGGTAGACAATACAAAATTTTTCATTACGAAACTTAATGCTACAAATTATTCAATTTGGAAATATAAAGTTGAATTATTATTAATTAAAGATGAATTGTGGGATGTTATAACGGAAGAAACTCCAATAAATCCAACTGCGGAATGGTTAGCGAAAGATGGAAGAGCTAGGGCAACTATAGGACTTCTCGTAGAAGATAATCAGTTAGTACATATTAGAAAATTAAAAACTCCTAAAGAATCATGGCTAGCACTTCAAAAGTATCATCAAAAAGCGACATTATCACATAAAGTGTCATTATTAAAAAAGTTATGCAATATAAAACTTAAAGAAAATGGAAATATGGAATTACATATTAATAATATAGAAGATATAACTGATCAATTAATTACAGTTGGTCAAGAACTAACAGAACCTTTATTAATTGCATTTCTTCTAAGCAGTTTGCCAGAAAGTTATGGAACGCTTATAACAGCTTTAGAAACTAGACCGGAAACAGATCTTACAAGTGATTTAGTCAAAAGCAAATTATTAGAAGAATATAACAGACGACTACAATTAAATCTGGAGAATTTAGAAGAAAATGAAAAGGCGTTGAAAGGAAAAGAATTCAAAGTTAGAAAAGAAAATAATTTCACTACGCAGTCATACAAAACAAAAGAATGTTATTTCTGCAAGAAACAAGGACATTTGAAGAAAGATTGTAGAAAGTACTTAGCGTGGAAAGAGAAAAATCCACAGCAAAAGGCAAGTAAAGTTAATTTCGTAGATTCTAATTATAATGCTTGTTTTGTTTTTAATATGGATAAATTGAAAAATACATGGTATATTGATTCGGGAGCTACAACGCACATGTGCAGCGACAGAAGTTTTTTCATCAATCTCAAGTCACATCTAAAAGAAAAGATTCTACTTGCTGATGGTACGATGATTTCATCTGAAGGAAGAGGAAATGGTATATTATACTGTAATAATTCTAATATATTGGTTAAAGACGTCATATTTGTTCCAACTTTACACGGTAATTTATTATCTGTGAAGAAATTAACGGAACTGGGCTTTGAAGTACAATTTAAAGATAAAAATTGTGTTATTCTCAGAAATAAAAAAGTTATAGCAAAAGCACATACAAAAGGACAGCTTTATGAATTGGATTTAGATAATAGACTTTATTTCATGAGAGATCAAGAAAAAGAAGAATATAAATGTATTCACACATGGCATCGTCGTTTAGGACATCGAGAACCTCAAGCAATTAGATATATGATAAATAAAGAATTGGCAAGAGGAATAAAGTTAAAAGAATGTAATCATAAGGAGATTTGTGAATACTGCATTCAAGGTAAAATGACGAAACTTCCATTTCCTAAACAATCAACTAAGAAAACATCAGAAATACTAGACTTAGTTCATACAGACTTATGTGGCCCAATGCAGACACGTACACCTGGAAAGAAAAGATATATTTTAACTTTAATTGATGACTTCAGTAGATTCACAGTTATATATTTACTGGAATTCAAATCAGAAGTAACAGGTAAAATTAAAGAATATGTTCAAGAAATGAAGGTCAAATTTGGAAAAGTACCAAAGAAAATAAGATCAGATAGAGGCGGAGAATACATGAACGAAGAATTCGAACAATTTTTAAAGAAGGAAGGTATTAGAAGAGAAAAAACTGCACCATATACGCCAGAACAAAATGGCATAGCAGAAAGAAAAAATAGATCGTTAATAGAAATGACTAGATGTATGCTAATCGAAGCTAATCTAGAAAATCAATTTTGGGGTGAAGCGGTTCACACAGCAAACCATTTACAGAATAGATTGCCAACTAAAGCAACAAATATCACTCCATATGAAAGATGGTATGGAAGAAAACCGAATTTAAAGTATATTCGAATTTTTGGTACAAAAACGTATGTATTGACACCAAAAGAAAAGCGACAAAAACTCGATAAAAATGCAGAAAAAATGATTTTTGTGGGTTACGAAACAGGATCAAAAGCGTACAGACTACTAGATGTAAAAACTAAAAGAATAACAATTAGCAGAAATGTACAATTTATTGAAGAAGAAGTACATGAAAATAAGAATAAAAATAACACCGATTTGTATACTACATTTGAATACCAAACAAGTAAAAATCATACAGAAAAAGAATCGATAGACGAGCTAGAAGAAGCAATAGAAATTGAAAACATATCTCCTGTTACCAGAACAAGAGAAAACAGTAATACAGAAACTAGCATCGTTATGCAAGATAATATTAGAAGATCAGAACGTATTAACAAAGGAATACCACCCAGTAGATATACCGAAAATATAAATAAAGTAACTACAGAAAATATACGTGAACCTAAAACAAGAAATGAAGCGATTAAAAGTGAATACGCATCAGAATGGCATAAAGCAATGAATGAAGAAATAGAGGCCATGGAACGAAATAAAACATGGGATATAACAAGTTTACCACCAGATAAAACTGCTGTTGGGAGTAAATGGGTTTTTAAAATAAAAAGAGATGATCAAGGAAACATAAATCGCTTTAAAGCGCGACTAGTTGCACAAGGTTATTCGCAAAAATATGGTCAAGATTTTGATGAAGTGTTTGCACCAGTAATAAAACCAGCAACATTTCGAATTTTACTAACTATCGCCGGCAAGAAAAACATGTTAGTTCACCAATACGATATTGAATCTGCGTACTTAAACGGTGATTTAGAACATGAAGTATATATGAAACAACCAGAAGGGTATTTAAATGGAACACCGGATCAAGTTTGTAAATTAAAGAAAAATATTTATGGATTGAAACAAGGAGCAAGAGAATGGAATAAGAAGCTTAACAATGAACTTATTAAAATAGGATTCAGAAGAAGTTTGAATGATCCATGTTTATATATTAAGAAAGAAAACGACGAATGGATGTATTTACTTGTTTATGTAGACGATCTAATTTTAGCCTCTACAAATTCAAATAATTTACAAAAATTTGAAAAAGAAATAAATAAACAATTTACGATAAAGAGCCTAGGAAATTTAAAATTTTACTTAGGTTTACAATTTGAAAGAGATAATGATGGTATTTTCTATTTATATCAAAGAAATTACATCGAAAAGAAATTAAAAGAATATAATTTAGAAGATTGCAAACCATCAAAGATACCTATGGATCCAGGTTATCAGAAATTGAAAGAAGATAAAAATTTTGAAAATAAAAATATTTATCGAAGTGCCATAGGATCATTATTATATTTGTCATGTAATTCAAGACCAGATATCGCAGTAAGTACTGCAATACTTGCTCGTAAAGTAGAAGACCCTCTACAAAAGGATTGGACAGAAGTAAAGAGAATATTTAGATATTTGAAAGGTACGAAAGATACAAAATTAAAATTGGGAGATCAAAATCAATGGGAATCGGATCAACTTATCGGCTATGTAGATGCAGATTGGGGAGGTGATCACACCGACAGAAAATCAAATTCAGGATTTTATTTTACATTATTTGGCGGAACAATCTGCTGGTCTAGTAAGAAACAGACTTCAGAAGCACTTTCGTCCACTGAGGCAGAATATATAGCACTAACAGATGCAGCACAAGAAGCTATATGGTTGCAAAGACTAATTCAAGAATTTGATATTAAGTTACAAAAACGTATAAAATTATATGAAGACAATCAAAGTTGCATCAAAATGACCGAGATTGAAAGAAGTTTTAAACGAACAAAACATATAGAGACAAAATATCATTTTGTAAGCAAGAAGGAAAATTACATATAGAATATTGCCCTACAAGTGATATGGTGGCCGATCTATTAACCAAACCACTTGAAGCTATAAAATTAAAGAGATTCGTCGAAGAAATGAAACTGAAATAAACTTTGTAAATAAGTAAATCATTGAGAAGGGGTGATAGTGTGCAATGATTTATTTATAATGATTTATGTAAGCTATGAAATAATCGATTGTGTGTGAAATATATTTTTTGATGTGTTTGACAGTTTATTAATAAAAAGGATTAATTGATATAAAATATTCACAATTCATGTGTATTGTTTAGTGTTTTACTAAAACTTAGGAGATAAATGTTCACACAGGCAACAAAATGTCAACTTACGATTTATTATGATGAGAATTCGCCAGGCCAATTTCTAAGCATGTCCATGGCAATGGTTCTTCTTCTGTTATCGCTCAAATTTTCCAGTACAACTCGGTCATTGGGTAATAGGTGGAGCACTTCGAAGGGACCCCCGTACCTCTGATTTAATTTCGACAAATGAGAATTTTATGAAGGATTAAAGACAAAATCCCCTACTTCGATGGTTTTATTTACTCTTCGAGTTCTATCGAACATCGTTTTTGAATAATCTGATTTTTGTTTCATGCGCTCGTATGCCAGTTTACGATCGTTTTCTAAATTATTGTTATCACTGGTTGTTTCCGAAATTTGATCCGTTAGGGCTTGTATTGTATATCAGAATTACTACTATCATGTCCTGTCAAAAGATAAACAAGAGAGAATCCGGTCGTCTTTTGTATGGTAGTGTTCAATGTGTTCTGTAATTTGGAAACACTGCTCGCCCATTCTGACTTATTAGTGATTTCAACCCTCAAAAGATCTAGTATGGTCGAGACATATCTTTCCACTTGGCCATTGCCACGGGGGGCACTTTTGGCAATAAGATGTTGCTCAATATTTAGCCTGGTTAATAGTTCTTTTACATACTGATCGGTGAAATTAGTGCTTCTGTCACAAACAAATTTTGTTGTAGTTCCGAATAGGTTTAGGTAAGTTTGTAATTTTTCGCATGTTTCCGCTCCGGACAATGTTTTTAACGGGATTAGGAATAAAATTTTTGTAAAAGCGTCTATCAAAAGTAAAATATGTTTAAAACTTTCTGGAGTCAGGGGAAATGGTCCTACACAATCACCATGAACGGTGTGGAAGGGTGTCGGCGTTTTATCAATTGGATGTAGCAGTCCCTGTTTCGAGCCAGTGTGCTTTTTACCTGTGATACATTTCAAACAATGATCGCAATATTTTTTAACAAACCTTGCCATTCTAGGAAACCAAAAATAGTGGTTTATTTTCGCAAATGTTTTATCTGCGCTATGATGACATTGCTCATCATGAAACATTCGCAGTATACCGAGACGACTGCCCTTTGGTACAAAAGCTCGGTAAATGGGTGGATATCTCCCAGGATTAATTTTTCGAAATAAAATGTCAATTTGACAAAAATATTCATTCGTTAACTTTCCTTCAGTTTATTTTAATTTTATTTTTATTTTTTTTATTATTTTATCCTTTGTAATTACAATTATAATAAATAAAATAAAAATGGTGGCAGCGGTGGGATGATAACAAATAATTTTGTCTTCTTTCAGTTAATTTCAAATTCGGTTGTTGTTATCGCCGTCACGGAATTTCCTGTGGTGATATTGTCACTAAATTTTAGAAGCAAATCTAATAAACAGCAAAGTTCATCACCTTTTAATGGGGTGTGAATAGAATTTGGAGAAAATGCAACGTGGTAAATTGTTTTAATCACAGGTACGAGGTCGCTCTCAAAATAGATGCGAGTCCTGTGAAAATCCGTACAAATTTTAACTCCACTGTAAGTCAATAAATCTCTACCCAGGATAGCATCCGGAATCATAACAGAGCTGTCTACTACCTGAAAGTGAATTTCAAAAGCTGTACCGTTTCTTTGAATATTTAAAGAGGTTTTATAACTGTAATTTCTTTGCGATTTTATGTGAAAGCAGGCTGCACTCGGCTCCTGTATCAACTAGGCAATTCACGGTCAAATTTTGTATTTGAAATGCAAAAATCGTTCCCAAGGTAACACAAAAATAATTAATTCTTGAAACACTAGGTACATTTTTCTTCTTATTTTTCAAAAAACATTTGTCAATACGATGGCCAAATTTGCCGCAAAAATCACAGACAAGATTTTTAGATAGGAATTTCGAATTATTTTTTCGATTTGAATTTACGTTCCTTATTTCATAACAATTTCTACTTAAGTGTCCCGGTTTTTTACAATGATAGCAGAATCGTTTCTCGTACTTATATTAGTTGTCTCAAATGGGTAGGGCCGTTTCAAGTGGGTACGCGGCGGCAGATTTTCGAGTTTAATTTTGTAACTATTAAGCAGAGCCAACAATTCAGCAACGGGCCCGACATTGCTGTTAAAGGCGGCTGTCTTCAAGTGGATATCTACGATATCACCGATTACAAGTTCTAACAACTGATCATCTAACAAATTAAAATTTAAAGTTAGTAGATTAAGATGAATGTATATTTTATTTGATTTTTTAAATCTAGGAAAGAAAGAAAAGAATGCTAGCCGGCGGGATTTGAACCCACGATCTTAACATTTGTACTGTTATGTGTTACCAACTACACCACGGCTGGGCTACAAATCCGCCAGTCTATACAATCTTTTCTTAAGTTATATTCTCATAGACTGTGTATGAGACCCGCATCACAAGTTAGGTTTGGGTTTTTCTAAACTACCACTCCGTTTAAACACCTGTGAATTGTCAAACATTCGGACAACCTTATCTGGAATGTATTGCAATTAGTAGATTAAGATGAATGTATATTTTATTTGATTTTATAAATCTAGGAAAGAAAGAAAAGAATGCTAGCCGGCGGGATTTGAACCCACGATCTTAACATTTGTACTGTTATGTGTTACCAACTACACCACGGCTGGGCTACAAATCCGCCAGTCTATACAATCTTTTCTTAAGTTATATTCTCATAGACTGTGTATGAGACCCGCATCACATGTTAGGTGTGGGGTACACCTGTGAATTGTCAAACATTCGTACAACCTTATCTGGAATGTATTGCAATTAGTAGATTAAGATGAATGTATATTTTATTTGATTTTATAAATCTAGGAAAGAAAGAATCTTAAAATTTGGCCAGGCCTCACCTCTTAAATTCAAAACATTTGTAAAATTTTATAATTTTATTTTTCATTTAAAATGTATTGAAGTAATACAAATCTACAATATTTGAACTCATAAACAAACATTGTTACTTATAATATGCCAAATAACCATGCAAATAGTGTTATTTTCACGCGAATTTACACATAGAGGCCAAATTATACTGTCCTCATGGACAATAATAGCGCAATACATAAGTGCGAGTGAGACGGAAGGATTTTACCCTCTCTACGCTCTACATCTACACTACTGTAGATGAGCCAAGCGATAAGTTGGCCTCTCTCGTTCCGAGCAGACGACACATAAGCGCTTACAACAGAAAATGCTTGTTTTAAACAAGTATAGTATATTTGTATTATTATTTTCAATTAGTTTTTGTAAAAACGGTTTAATAATTACTATTTATTGTTACTGTTGTTATTTTTTTGTTTTCATAAATTTGAAACTATTATTTATTTCTATTTTAATTGTACCTACTGTTACTTGTCACAGTTATTTAAATTAAACATTTATAAACAATTAAACAGTAATAAATCATGTATTGTAGAAATATACAAATACCAACAAACGAGAGACAAAACAACAGTACGAACTACTTACAACAATGGGAATAATCTAATTGAACTGTTAAGAAAAAAGTTAAATAAATCATTACAATGATTACTTTTGCATCTAATATTTTCATTATTAGTTCTTTTGAATTATATAAATATAAAAAATATAATCTTTCAAGCGCAAAATAGCGAGATTAAAGCATCGGAATAATAGGTGAAGTTGAGAATTCTTGGCCTCGGTTGAGTGGTAGAGAGAACCCACTAGCTTGGGCTTTACGTTACCCGCTACACGCTCACGTCGCACAGCTAGCCAGATAGCTATGACTCATAATATAATATATTAATTTAATGCAATATTGTATTTTTAGATTTTCTGTTTCTGTAGTTATTGCTTATATGCTCACATCTCGCATCATAATTATAATTCAATTACTAAATGTCTTCTAATGAATTCGTAAATTTTATTGGAAAAAATAAAGATGCAAATAAAAATTTATTGGTAGCTTTAAAATCGCAAAAGAAATATAAATTTGAAAATATTTTTTAATATTTAAGACTGACAATGTTACTTTTGTTACAGAATTTTTCTTAATTTTATGTTAATATTTTATTTAAATGTATTATTTATGTAACCGTTTTCTTATAATAAAATTAATTATTAGTTTTTGACTCTATATTATCTTACTTTGCATTAAAACACGTTTGACCTTGAAAATTTTTAAAAAATCGCCTGCGACGCATTTTTTTCTTACAAATTTTAAATCCATAGATATGTCCCGTATTGTGATACTATAAATCTGGCCTCACCTTACTCTAAATTCACGCACCGCCACTGATATATATATATATATATATATATATATATATATATATATATATATATATATATATATATATATATATAATCGGGTGAGGTGGAGGTTTTGTAATTATATCGGAGGACAAGCTCGGAAAATTACGATCAACCTTCCTTACAGGTAAGTCGGTTAATCTTCCAATTTTCCTTCGCTTGTCCTCCGATATAATTACAATGTTTAAAGTAATAGGTGCGAAATCGTGTTGAATCTTATCGTATTTAAAACAGTTTCGTACATTATGATATACATAGCCCATACAAGCACCAACCCGGTTTGCAATAGCCTATACATAACAATAGCCCCTTATAAATCCGAAAAATTTAAATTAATTTTCTATACTTATTTGCAAAAGTTGATTGAATATTGAGAATTCGGTGTTCAACATGTCGTGTCTATATCAACCCTGTTCTATTTGCTACATAGATGGAAGCGTGTCTTATACTGTACCTTGGAAAAATATTAGTAACTATACGGCTCTTTTTTAATACTCGGTTTTTGGTATGTTACAATTAAATATCTTTGATCATTTTAACGATATTCAGATGTGATACGATTGTAGAGAATAATTGTTGACGCAGTATAAAATTCTGGGTTTTCGCGGAAAAATGGAAAAACAAGTAAAGATTGTTGTCTAATAGGACCTGATGTCTTTATTCGTTCACTATTTTCTGTCTTGTATTCTTGTAGTAAAGTTTACATTTATTGATGATAGAGTCTGAACTTTATGTGCACTGCTAAGAGCCATTAAGGTAACTAGTTTGATAGTGGTCCTTATTTATATATATATATATATATATATATATATATATATATATATATATATATATATATATATATATATATATATATATATACGGGGTCACCTGGCCGCGTGCCAGAGTGTCTGGTTGCGAATATGGGGAACCGGGTTCGATCCCGACCGATGCCAAATATTTCGAATTTTAAATGACACAAAATTGACCCCTGTGGTGCACTTTCCACGCCAGCAATGAGTGCCCGTGAGGTGACGCCTGGTAAACGCCCACATGGTACAAATATATCATTGGCCTTGTTAGTAAAAAAATCTACTGTCACTTTGATTTAGTTGGCGGGAGGTACTGTTGCTCTAGCTTCATCACGGGTGGAAATCATAAACGAGGCGAAAAATAAATATGGCATTAAAAACACGTGGACGAGAGACGGAATAATACACATTAAACACAGTAATAACGTGTTCAAAGTTTCAACTATGAAACAACTTAATGACATTGAACTTAAGTAAGGTTGTAACCTTGCAATTCTTACAGTGTATGCGTGAATTAATGTTTTCTTTCTCTTCGTAAACAATAGCACACACAAAATATGATTCTGAGCAAACGTCAAATTATCTTTGCTCCAATTCAAAATTTGAATTTGATTTTCATTCATTTCAGTTTACCTGTGTTCATATTCATACACATATTGTGATTAGTTACTTTCATTAATTCAATGTTTATGTTGTGTGTCTTTAAAAATGAGTCATTTATTTTGAAGGTTTAATATTTAATTTGAAATATTATGGAAGATAATAATGACTCATCTAGTTTGTAAGTTGTATATGTATGTTTACTTGTTTGTATTTGTATCCACTATGATAATTCCTCATCTCTGCACAACAACCCCATGACTCATTCCTTTATGTCACAAACAAAATCCTAGCCTTTAGACCTTGATCCCCAGCCGTCCTTGCATAAATACTTATAATCATCCCTTCCAAAACAGGAACAGTCAGTCACACACCCAGTCACTCACTCAGTCAGTCTCAGCCATTTTCCCGTCTCAGTCTCTATCACGAATTATAATAAATATCTTAGCCGTATTAGAAATCATTCATTTTCAACCCCTACAAATACAGTGTCAGTGAGTTACATTGGTGCCTGGAAGAACCCAACAACAAAAAAGGTAGGACCACAACAGAAATTGGTGTCAGAAATTGGGATACGACGACGTCTCAACTCCGTAGTCCAATACTGCCAAATAGGATAAGACGACAATTTTTAAATTGTTAATTCGTTGGAAGCCTGCAGAGCCACCCTTGACGTTGACATCGTTCTTCGCACCTCGTAAAGACTGTAAGTACACTATATATATATATATATATATACATCTTGCAACTCCCATTTTTCCTGTTCATGAAAATTATCAACATGTCTCCACCTCAGAGTTCCCCAAATACATCCACCGAAACATATAAACTAGAATTTTTGGTTACATTAATGCCAAATAATTTTGATGGTAACCCTTATAATTTAAGAAGTTTTATAAAACAAGTTGATGCCGTATTTGAGCTAGTACAACCAAATCAAAAAACTCCATTATTATTATTATTCGTTAAAAATAGAATCACGGGCAAAGCACGAAATCAGATTGACATCCATTGTAATTTAGATACCTGGGAACAAATTTCAGAACTACTTTTAAACTTATACCAAGATAAAAAATCACTTGACCAATTATTAGAGGACTTAAATACAATAAAACAGGAAAATAACGAAAACATATCAAATTTTTATCAAAGGCTAGAAGATTCATCGTCAAAAGTATTAGGAATTCTACATAACACAGAACAAGATAAAGGAATATTAGAAGGTCGAACTTGTATGATAACAGATATAACATTGAATAGATTCATCTATCATAACCATCCGAGAATTTCACAGATGTTAAGGTATCGCGACCTCAAAACAATAAACGAGGCACTCTCTGCCGCTCTTTCTGAAGAAAAAACGCTAAACTTATTTAATTCAAACCAAAATAAATGTAAAAATTGTGGACGTAACAACCATTTAACAAAAGTTTGCTACAGAACAAAACACTTCCAAAATAATAAACCTATAAACTTTAGTAACCACTTCTCAAATACATCGTCTTATAAAAACCAAGCTTCAAATTCACATTCCTCTAATCAACCATCAAATTCATACTACCCTAAACCTTCAAATTCATATTCCTCTAATCAACCATCAAATTCATACTACCCTAAACCTTCAAATTCATATTCCCCTAATCAACCAATAACATGTAGATATTGTAAACATATTGGTCATGGAATCGAACAATGTAGAAAACTCCAATTTAATAATAACAGAAATCAAAATTCAACAAATAATACCCAGTCCAGAAATGTAAATTTCAATCAACAAAATTTTCAATTGACCAGCCAGACAACCAAACCGCCGATACAAGTAGAAGACGCGACAGTAGAATTTTGCAAACTCAGGATGTAATTATTTCAAACTCATTCTTTAATAGTAACGACCTCACTTATGTAATATTTCATTCAGAATCATCTAAATCCGACGATCAAATTTTAAAGTTTTTAGTAGATACAGGCGCTTCAATCTCCTTAATAAAATCTTCTAGTTTATCAAAATATAATATTACTAATCCCGATACTATAATTCTGAACGGATTATCAAAAAATTCTCCCGTATACACCGAAGGTGAGGCAGAAATCGAACTAAATATTCATGACAAATCCTTTTATGGTAAATTTCAAGTAATAAAAGATGATACAAATATTCCTTTCGACGGGTAATTAGGCGATAATTTCCTTAAATCACACAAATCAATAATTGATTATGACAAAAATACCATATCACTAAATTCAATCCCTTTTTCCATCCCATTATTGCGTAATACACCCCAACACTCTGTCTCGACGATTACAATTAACGGCAGGAGTGAAGCAGTAGTTCCAATAAAATTAATTAACCCTTATTCCCTAAAAGAAGGCATAATTTCTTCAAAACAAATAAACGATTCAGTATTCATACCTAATGCAATAATCAATGTTAATAATAATCGATCATTCGTTACAATACTAAATACATCTTCAGAAAAACTAACTTTAGAAATTCCTGAATTGTTAATTGAACCTTTATCTAACCAGGCATATATTTATAAATTAAACGGCAACTCTGTTGAAAATGACGAAGAGAAAAGAATCGATCGTTTATTAAAAATTCTCAGACTTGAACACTTGAATTCAGAAGAAAAAGATTCTATTTCGAACATTTGCTCAGAATTTAATGACATTCTTTCTACCTACCGATAAACTATCAAAAACTATTTCGGCTTCTCATGAAATCCGCACAACCGATGACATTCCTGTACAGGTTAAATCCTATAGATACTGACAAATTCACAAAGACGAAGTAAGTAATCAGTTAAAAAAAATGCTGTCTCAAGGAATTATAAAACCTTCAATTAGTCCGTGGTCCAGCCCACTTTGGGTAGTCCCGAAAAAACTTGACGCATCTGGCGAACGCAAATGGCGTATCGTCATAGATTACAGAAAATTGAATGAAAAAACAATCGGTGATGCTTACCCTCTCCCAAATATTGAGGATATTCTCGATCAATTAGGTCATGCCCAATATTTCACAACCCTGGATCTCGCCAGTGGTTTTCATCAAATACCTATGCATCCTCAACATACCGAAAAAACCGCCTTCAGCACACCTCAAGGACACTTCGAGTTCACCCGTATGCCTTTCGGTCTAAAAAATGCTCCGTCAACTTTTCAACGTATGATGAATAACGTTTTATTAGGTTTGACAAACAATCAATGTTTTGTTTATTTAGACGATGTGGTTCTCTACGGTAGCTGTTTGGAAGATCATAATAAAAAACTAAAAAACGTTTTCTCAAGACTACGGGAGAATAACCTTAAATTACAACCAGATAAATGTGAATTTCTGAAAGAGTCATGCGAATATTTAGGACACATTATTTCTGATAAAGGAGTAGAACCAAACCCTTCCAAAATTGATTGCATCAACCGTATTAAACAGCCAGAAAATCCAAAACAAGTTAAATCATTTTTGGGTTTAACGGGATATTACAGGAAATTTATTCAAAATTATTCTACAATAGCTAAGCCTTTAACGATTTTATTAAAAAACGACGTTTCTTATGCATTGGGTACAGATCAAGAAAAAGCGTTCCAAACTTTAAAACGAAAACTCTCCGAAAAACCAATTCTTCAATACCCGAAATTTAATAACCAATTTATTTTAACAGATGCTTCGAATGTGGGAATAGGTAGCGTACTTTCACAAATTACTAACGGAGAAGATTTACCTGTAGCCTACTATTCAAGAACTTTAAACAATTCCGAGAAAAACTATTCTACTACGGAGAAAGAATTATTGTCAATCATAAACTCAGTAGAACATTTTCGCCATTATTTGTACGGACGTAAATTCCTTATATATACAGATCATCGATCTTTACAATGGCTATTTAACTGCAAAAATCCAAATTCTAAATTAATTAGATGGCGACTTAGACTTAGCGAATATGAATATGAAATAAAATATAAACCAGGTAGAATAAATTCAAATGCAGATGAACTGTCACGGTTAGTTACCACTAATGATACGAACATAAATTTGACAATAAAAAACATTAGAAATTTCAACGATTTTATCAAATTTCATAAAAGTAATAATAATAATAATAATAATAATAATAATAATAATAATAATAATAATAATATGTATTTATTGCATTAGAAAAAAACATTCTGTACAATAGAGTGTTGACAACGGGTAATAAATTTATAAAGTAATGTCATGTCTGATTATACATAATATTAAACCTGATGAATATTATTCGTGATTGAATATATTAACCACATATCACATACATTAACTACATACATCATCAGATTTGATACAGCATTTATAAGTACAGAGAGAAAATTGACAATTATACAATACAATTATAAAATATATTTATAAATTACACCTTAATGAAGTATATTAACAAGATAAAAATAAATAAATCTATATCCAAAAATGTTATAAACAGTTAATAGAACACGATAACTGAAAATGTTTATCTGCAAAGCAAGAAATTTGTAAAAAATGCCTGCCATGATTAGTCATTCAAGCAGAAACTTCTTAATTTAAATGCATTGATTGTGAAATAAAATAAATTATTAACTTTGGTTACATTGAGCTCATCAAACAGTTTATGAATATCCAGTTCAGAATTAATATGAGTGATATATGTTTTCAGATATGCATTTCTCATCTCAATGTAAATTGGACATGTTATGAAGAAATGGTATAAGTTTTCATTTTCATTTTTGTTGCAAATGGTACATGTATTTAAAGCATCTAGCTCGTATTTTATGTTTTTAAAGATAATCCTTAATCTTCTCCATCCAGCGACTCTAATCTGGGCAATGACGCGTTGTTTGAAAATGGATATATTGAATGATAAATAATTTGGAAAAGGTAAATGTAGTTTTAAATTTTTATAATGATTGTTATATAATGAACTATTTAAATTTTCTATATCTGTAGTTTTCAATTTATTTTGAAAGATATCTATAATTCCTTTTATTTGAGTTTGAGTTATTTGCTGATTTTCCCAAATATTTGCGAAATTTAAATCGTGCAAGAATGATTTTATTTGAGATGTCCAAGAGCATTCTGCTGGGTTCGGTGTATTCATCAGTTGGAGTGAACGGTTATAAAGAATTTTTGGAAGTCTGTTATTGTCCATAATTAAAAAAAATTTCCAGAGGTTTAAAGCTCTTTTCCAAACTATTACCGCCACTGGTGATACTCCTGTTTCCAATCTAATAATAGAGTTAGGGGTATTTTTCGGACATTGGAGGATATTTTTAAGGTAGGATAACTGAGACTTTTCCAAAATATCACATTGTTTAAGGCTCCATACTTCGCTGGCGTAAAGTGCCGAAGCGTTTATTATGGAGTTTAAAAGTTTTAATTTTTCAGACCAGCCTGTAGATTTGGCTTTTGCTAATATATTTTTTGTTACTTGTATTGCTATCATTGCTTTGCGATTATTTTCTATTGCCGTGAGGTTAAATTTTGCGGAGGAGGAGAATTGAATACCTAGATAATTAAATTTGCGTGTTTGCTCAATAATTACGTTATTGTATTTAAATGGTTCTTTTATGTTAGGGGGCCTGCCTTTATGAAATAGTAATATCTTAGTTTTTTCGGTGTTTACATTTAATTTATTATTAAAGGAATATTTTTGCAAGAGGAGAATCAGCTAAAACGACTAAATCGTCTGCATAGCCTAGTATAATTAAGTCATTGTGTGCGTCAATACTAATACCTCTTGCCCCATCTTTGCGGAAGAAAGACTCTAAGTCATTTATGTAAAAACTGAACAATAATGGTGACAATATTTCTCCTTGTAGTACTCCTTGTTTGATATTTATGTTATTCGAGGTATTTTCTTTAATTTTGATTTGCATACTCGCATTATTATAAAGATTATACAAAATTCGTATATATTTAGTTGATACACCCGACAAATATAGTTTTTCCCATAGTATACTGTGATTTAGAGTGTCAAACGCTTTTTGAAAGTCGATGAAATTTGCGTAGATTTTACTTTTTTTCAATCTCATATGTAAATTGGTTATTAATGTTAAGCAAAAGATATTGTCTACTGTTCCTCTACCTTTTCTAAAGCCCATTTGGAATTCATTTAGTATACTGTTTTCCTCGCTCCATTCTTGCAAGCGGTTGTACAATATTTGCGTGAATATTTTGGCTATTGTGTTAAATAAGGCTATTGGTCTGTAGTTTGTGCAACATTTTTTATCGCCTTTTTTGAAAAAAAGAACTCTCTGTACACTAGACCACGAGTTAGGCATGCGTTCTCTGTCGAATACTAAATTTAAAAAGTTAAGCATATAGTGCAGCCAGGAGGGGGTAAGATTTTTATAAAATTCGTAAGATATACCATCTGCGCCTGTAGCTTTATTATTTTTTGTGTTATTAATGCTGACTTCTAATTCATTAAGGGATATTGGATAATCAAGGTGAGGATTTAAGCAGTCGAAATAGGTCAGAGTTTCTCGCGGGTTATTTGACAGTGCACTTTTTAGAAAAAAATTGTTCCCATTCTTCTAACCTAATTTCATTTTCAGTGAAACTTTTAGATTTAAATTTTTTAATTGTAGACCAAAATAGTTTTGAGTTATTTACTTTGGAGAGAGATTCTGTGATTTCATTGTAATATTTTTGTTTGTGAAGTTTAATTGCTTTTAGATATGTTTTTTTGGCTTCGAGAAATGGCATTAAGTCTGCGTCATAACGATTTTTAAGATAAGCCCTTAATTTTTGTCTTGCGACCCGTTTTAATTCAAGCAATCGTTATTGTGCCACGGTTTGTTATGTTTAGATACATTGCTCGCATTAGTGTTTTTAGAGATTAAAAGCATATTAGACTTGCTAGCTGAATCTTTGATAGCGTTTATTAGATTTTTATTTAATTCGTTAATGTCATTGCTATTAAAGTAGATGTGCGATGAATCTCTCATATTTTGGTTAAATTGTGTTGCACAAAACTGATTAAATTTAAGTTTTATAGTATATGTAGGATTTGTTGGATAATTTATTTCTTTTTTGTTGAGGTTGACATTATTATTCTTGAATGTTAATATCCCTATACTATGGGGTGAATGTGTTAATGATGGGATGAAAGATAGTTTAGTTACATATTTTATAAAGTTTAAATTTGCCCATACCATGTCAATTGTTGATTTACCATTTTGGTTGATAAACGTAAATGCTCCAGGAATATCACCAGTGGTTCGTCCATTTAGCATATACATTCCAAAGTTTTCCATAGTTTCTACTAGCTTTTGTCCGCGTTCATTTTTATTGTTATGTAGCGATATTCTTTCTTCCCGAACTTCAGCCAAATAAAAGATTTGCTCTTGGACTTGGTTAAGTTGAGCGATGTGCCCATTGAAGTCTCCTAGAAGGATTATATTGTCATTAATGTATTTTTCTGAAATGAGGGAAAGGGTATTGTGTAAAGTCTGCATGCACACTTCATTGTCGAGATTAGGTCGCAGATAGATGGTACCAAGTACGAGAGTTAATTTATTTATATTGATTTCTAATATTATCCAAAAGTGTGTATTTTCGATTAGATTTATTTTTATATTTTGATGTGTTTTAGCTAAAACGATTATGCCACCACTCCCCCTACCTCTGTCCTTTTCCCTTACAGCCAAACTAGTATACATGATGTTAAATGAATTTAAGTAATTGGGAGGTAATATGTCTTTACCTAGGTTCCAAGTTTCGTAAAGGCATACGAAGTTTGCATTCAATATTTTGGATTCATTCTCTATATCTAGATTAAAGACATTATTAATACCATTACCGTTCCAAAATATTATTTTTATATTTTGCGTTCATAATGAAGTCATTACGATACGCAACTGCGTATCGTAATGACCTTCATTTCGATACGCAATTTTTTGTTTTAGACGGTTGGTACTAGATGACGTTTCTTTAACACATTTTTACCTAATTTATTTTTAGTTAATTGACAATTCATTTTAATAATATAATGTCATTATTATTATTATTTTTTATTTAGGGAAGATTATTTACATGAAAATGTACAAATATAATCACAAATTAAGTAAATGTTAATATAATGTTCGAATTAGTCCACATAGATGGACCTAGTAGTACTAAAAATTTGTAGATTGAACCTTTGAACGATAGAAAATTATTTTTAATTAATTTTAAAGCAAGTTTTAATTCAAATATAAGAAAAAATAAAAATTTCCTGTACACTGAGGCTGAAAGGGTTAAATTGTCAAACGTCAAAGCTGGAAGATAAGAAATTTCAATATAACCTCAAAATTTCTTTTACTTAATAAATCACTTTATTTAATGAATATAATAATAATAATAATACATATTTTCGTCTTACTTTGCATTTCAAAATAAGCAATCAAAACATTCTCTGTTACGCCTTTGACATTATTTTCTTTACACCATGTGTCAAAATTTGCAAATTCTTTCTCATAAATCTCGCGCGATTTTTTAGGAAGTAGATTATTTCTTGTAGTCTGAGCTATATTACGTAGCTCAGGCGGAGTGCAACTGATTTCATCTTCCATGATTACACTAAATTCACTTAAATTTGTTCGTAAATATTGAAATGACATGAACTTTCAAATAATAATTGAATGTGGTCAATTTAATGTTACCAACTACAACATTTCACTTACAAATTTCCCTAAATCAACTCGGTTTAATATTAACAGTTTTTTAAAAATATTTTAGTTTGTAGAAGGTGCAAAATATAAAAAATAGTATAAAGAACTCATTTTATAAGACTTTTTTTCGCACTTGTCAATTAGAAAACTCGCTGACGCTCGTTTTCTAAATTTTGACGCGTGCGAAAAAAACATGTCTTATAAAACACGTTCTTTAATATACTATTGCATATCTTCGCTTGCGCTAAAGTTAAAGGTACTTAGCTTATCAGTGGGAGATTTCTTTAGGGGATTGTCCGTAGTGCTGTTTTCCACTACTACGAATGAACTGCTACTGCCATTTTCTGGGATAAAAAATTCTTCTCGTTGTTCATTTCTGGAGTTGGTGGTACTTTGACTGCTATTTTCAACTGTTATGTCTGAGTTGCTGCTGTCGTTTTGAGGGATAAAAAATTCTTCTTGCTCGTCTCTAAAGTTGGTGATGCTTTAGCAATTTTCAGGTTTTTCGATGCCGGTTTGATTGGTGAGTCTTCTTCCGATGTGTTGCTTGGTCTATATTTCCTTTTGTTGGGTTCGTCTAGGATTATTTGTTTGTTATCTACAAATATCTTGTTACCTTTGATTTGAACTTTTTTCCTTTGGAATTGGTTTTGTAATTCCTTGCGCCTTTTTAGCAATTCTTTTTTGTGCAAAAGTTCTTGTGGGGTTAGGTCATTGTTGATATAAATGTTCGTGCCGATGAGTTTTTTGCCATTTGACAGGATATATTGCTTTGTTTCGTATGCTGCAAATGTAACAATTATCGGCCTGATTTTGTTAGCGTTCAGGGTATTTTGTTTACTGCCAAGTCTTGTAACATCCCTTATATCATGTGATGAACATTTCATTTCAAATTTTTCGTTTATAAAATGTAGAATAGATTCTTTTAGTTCGTTGTTATTGTTTTCTTTTTCTTCCAACCCACTTATGATAACATTATATTTCTTTAGTTGTTTCTGAAGGGAATTAATAGCCCTTTGTTGGTTATTTATCGCTTCTTGCTGGGTTGAGACATCATTTTTTAAATGTGTTATGTCTTCATTGTAATTATTTAAGTTCGTTTGTATATTTGCTATGTCTGTTTCTATTTTGTCTAGCTTCTCTAGTTTATCGAGTTTTTTTAATATTTCTTGTATTTGTTTATCCATAATTTGTAGATTTGTGGGTTATGTTTATTAGTTGGCGCGAAACAGTGTAGTGTTGCCACTTGTTTAATAGGTAAATCACTGTATTGTTCGCGGTAAAAAAAAAACACTTATAACCTCACTCTTCTGCGAAGTTGTTTAAATGTTGATTTTCTCTTTATGGATCACAAAGTTTTTTTAGATAATACTTGTCGTTGCGGATTATTTATCTGTGGTACTTTTAATGACACAATTCCGTAGTAATAGTCAGTAATACTTTTTGAAAGTTAAATTAACTGCTGGATGTATAACAATCACGTGTAGTTTTCTGAGTACGCGTTGCCAACCTCCCATAAAAGTAATAATAATAATAATAAATCCGAAATGGTTTTCGAAAATTTTAATGGCTCAATAAATGATATCAAGGATACTTTAGTTTTAATTTGGTCTCAGGACTTAGATAAATCAAATAAATACTATGACTACATTACAAATAATTTCGATATTAGTAAACTAAAACCATACAACGGAATTTCTAAAATTAAAAATGATAAACAAACCATCTATATTATATTTCCTTTACAACATTATTTTGATAAACTCGAATCAGAAAATCTATTTAACTGCATTCAAAATCTAAAAGGCTATATAAAAAATGATAGTTTCACATTAACTCTACCAAAAAGAAAGTATAATGTCAATGAATCTTATTTGTATAGTATTTTACAATTTATCTTTACTAATAACAAAATAAAAAAAATTTCTGACAAAATAATTCCCAAAAATGAAACAGAAATTAATCAAATATTAGATGAAAACCATAACAGTAAATTATCAGGACATTCAGGATTCCATAAAACTCTTTCTAAAATAAAACTAAATTATTATTGGCACAGTATGAAAACGGATGTAAGAAAATATATAAAAAATTGTAATTCTTGTCAGCTCAATAAAATAAATTTCAAACCTGTTAAACAACCTATGGAAATCACAACGACAGCTGAAAAACCTTTTGAAAGACTTGCCCTCGATATAGTTGGACCTTTACCATTAACAGAATCCGGAAACAAAGTTATTATGACAGCACAGGATGATTTGACAAAATACAGCTTTGCTGTTCCCTTACAACCATGAATCCTTAACGATTGCAAAAGCTTTAACAAAAATAATTACTCAATTTGGGATACCGAAAACTATCCTCACTGATCAAGGTGCCGATTTTACATCCGATCTAATAAAAAATTTAACAAAACTATTCAAAACAAAACACATGACAACGTCTCCATATCATCCACAAACAAATGGAGCATTAGAACGATCTCACCTTACGTTAAAAGATTATTTAAAACATTATGTGAAACAAGACCAAACTGACTGGGACGAATATCTCGATTTTGCCATGTTTAGTTATAATACAGCCGTACTTGCCTCTACTAAATTTTGTCCAAACGAACTTTTATTTGGTACCAAACCATTTTTACCCACATCTCTTACTCAAGATCCAGAATTGCTATATACATAGGATGATTATGTAAAATCGCTAACACATAAATTAAATACATCTTTTAAAATTGCACGCGAAAATTTAATAAAATCTAAAATTAAAAGTAAAGAGAATTATGACAAAAAAATTAATCCCCGACAATTTAAAATTAACGACTTAGTTTACATTTATAACAAAAACAAAAAACCAAATTTATCAAAAAAGCTACAACCTAACTTTAAAGGTCCTTATAAAGTCATTAGAGTTTTTCGTAATAAAACTGTAGAAATTCAAATTGGCCGAAAAAAAAAAATACCATACTAATTTATTAAAACCTTGTGTTTCAGATGTTACCAAGTAAAATTTTATCCCTGCTATTATCCCTCGTCTATCCAATTCTTATTTCTGCAAGTCATTAGAAAATCGTTCCCTTAAATAACACAAGTGGTTTGTTCTATAACAATCTCGGACAAGCTCAAATAACTGTTTTTAAGCTTACATTACTTTCTCATATAAATATTACTCATATGAACCAAAATTTTAATACTGCAAAAATATTTTATGAACAATCTTCTAAATTATGTGACTTATTACTATCTAAGTATTCAGATAATCAAAGTAATATATATTGTAAACAAACACTAGGAATAATTAATGACGAATTGAATCATATTGGAAGTAAATCTGAAATTTTAAGTCATCTAGCTAGTCAAAATTTTCACGCACGTGAACGTCGCGGCCTTATTAATGGCGTATCTTACGGACTCAAATGGTTATTTGGTACACCAAGTTCGGCAGACGCTGAGTTCTACGAGGAAAGTATAAAAAATCTATTAAATGATAATAAGCAAACTGAAACCCTTCTTAAATCCCAAGTACAAATAATATCAAGCACAATCAGAAATTTTAATAATTCCGTTTTAGCACTTGAAAAAAGTGAATCTGAAAGAAATCGAAATATGAAATTAATTAATAAATTTTATGGTAATACAAACCTTGTTATAGACAAATTAAATATAGAAAATATTATTACAGAACAAATTATGTCTTTATCGTCATTAACTAATAGAATCTCTAACGAATTTGATAATTTTATAAATTCAGTTTCTTTAGGTAAACATGGAATTCTATCTCCACATATATTAACACCAAAAATTTTATTTGATGAACTGCAAAATTACAAGGGCCCTGAAAATTTACCAATTATGGTCAATTATGAAAACGTACATTTATATTACAAATTATTAGAATTAAATATTTTTTCCTTCAATAATAACATTTTCTTTGCTATAAAAATTCCATTAACTGATAAAACAATTTACCGACTCTACAACCTAATTCCTCTCCCTGTACAACATGCTAATACCTCCATATTCACATATATAAAACCCAGAAAACCATATTTACTCCTTTCGGAATCCAAAACCTACTATACCATGTTGCAAGATGTCAATAGCTGTACACAATATGCTGAGCGACACTTTCTTTGTGGAAACATCTACGTGAGCAAGAAGACAGATCGACCAACCTGCGAATCTGTGTTGTTGAGCCACCATGTCAACAAAATTCCCGAAGACTGCCAAACATCCATCATCAAAGCAGAAATTGAAACATGGAAATATTTGGATAATAACCAATGGCTTTTCGTCCTTCATAAGCCAGTTACACTAACACTACTCTGTGGTTCTTCTCCTGGATCCGAAAACGATATCCTTCGTGCAAAGGATACACCGATGCATCAATGTTGAGCGCATCCAGTACTTCCGGTGATCAAAAACTGAGTACATCGCATATTGTTCCTACAGTCGATATCACTCAGGATAATTGCTGTTCGTGGAAAGAAGAATTTAATTCTAGTGAGTCTATTCAGCTAAGACCAATTGAGCTGACAAATATAGATTTAAACGAATTGAAAACTGCCAATAAACAACTGGACGACTTTGATAAAATCATCACCAAACAATTGGAAACTCCACATTTTATCTATCGCTCCAAGTGGTACGCAATGATCTTACCATCAATCGGTGGCGTAGTTTTGTGTGTAGTGGCGGTGCGATGTTTAAAGTTCGTAGGATGTTTTAGTGTCATAAAACAACTGTGTCGTAAGGACAAAGAAACTGTAGCGTTGTCTCGAATCCAGAGCGTAAATACAACTGACGATAGATCTCTTAATGAAGCCCATTCTAAAGCTGAGAGTAATATTGAATTAACTGAACCTAATGTGCTTGTAGTAGTTTGTAAACCAAAAAGAAAAAGTACCACACCTTTATAAATCGGCTCTTTTTACCACCGATTTATATCTTAAGGAGGGAGGTGTTGTGTGTCTTTAAAAATGAGTCATTTATTTTGAAGGTTTAATATTTAATTTGAAATATTATGGAAGATAATAATGACTCATCTAGTTTGTAAGTTGTATATGTATGTTTACTTGTTTGTATTTGTATCCACTATGATAATTCCTCATCTCTGCACAACAACCCCATGACTCATTCCTTTATGTCACAAACAAAATCCTAGCCTTTAGACCTTGATCCCCAGCCGTCCTTGCATAAATACTTATAATCATCCCTTCCAAAACAGGAACAGTCAGTCACACCCAGTCACTCACTCAGTCAGTCTCAGCCATTTTCCCGTCTCAGTCTCTATCACGAATTATAATAAATATCTTAGCCGTATTAGAAATCATTCATTTTCAACCCCTACAAATACAGTGCCAGTGAGTTACATTGGTGCCTGGAAGAACCCAACAACAAAAAAGGTAGGACCACAACATTTAGACTTGACCATTTGAACTGTCGATCTTTATGTACATACACAAATGAATGTAAAGATTTAGTTACAGATTTCAACTTTGAAATTTTAGCAATATCAGAAACGTGGTTAGATTCTAATTTGGATGATACTCCTTTCGTAATTAATGATTACACTCTATTATGGAACAATAGAGGAACAAGAGGTGGAGGTGTTGGTTTTTATGTAAAAACGTATTTGTTTAAATATAATCTTAAAGTAATATCTCAATTCAGTGCTATTGATCAAAACATTGAGCAATGTTGGCTGCAATTTAAAATTAATAAAAAACTGTTTGCTATTGGATCTGTATACCGTCCTCCATCGGGCAATATTAACAACTTCATACAATCCTTCGAAAATTCTCTAGGTCATATTTTCCCAACTGTCGATTATTTACTCTGTCTTGGTGATGTTAATATTAACTTACTTGATTGTGATAGTGCCAGTTCTAGGTTCTTCCACGATATGTGCGTTGGATTTTCTCTGATACAGTTAATTACTGAACCAACAAGGATGACAGCTACCACTGAATCGCTGGTTGATATCAGCCTCACATCTAATACAGAGATTTGCTCCCAGTAATTAACACTGATACAGTTATTTCTGATCATCGTCTAACTTCTGTTGAATTAAATTTAAATTTTCCTGTTGTTGAACCGAAAGTAGTTTTTCTCGCTGAGGTATTAGATTCATGCTAAAAATCGCATATCCAGATTTTAGTGAATAAGCACGTTTTAAGGTCCCTAGAATCCGATTATAACATTTTTACGATGATGTCCGTATGTGTGTGTGTGTGTGTGTGTGTGTGTGTGTGTGTGTGTGTGTGTGTGTGTGTGTGTGTGTGGGTGGATGTGTGTGTGTGTGTGTGTGGATGTGTGTGTGGATGTGTGTGTGTGTGTTTGTGTGTGTGGGTGTGTGTGGGTGTGTGTGTGTGGATGTGTGTGTGTGTGTGTGTGTGTGTGTGTGTGTGTGTGTGGCTGTTGGATCCACGATTTCTCATACTATAAGACTTAAGACATTTTTAACTACGGATTCCTCAATCTAACAATAATGGGAAGAGCTGATTAAGTTTTGGTAACAATTGGACAACCGGAAGTAGTAGTTACAAGAAAAAAATCATCTAAATATTATTTATCGACAATTTATGTAAATACTTATATTAAAGAACTTTAAATTCATTATTATATCTTCTATAGATTTAGAGATAAAGAAATGCATTTAAAATAATTTGATGTAAAAATTCTCAAATCAAACTACTTCAAGGCAAGAAATTCAATTGTTTGTAATTGACACATAAATGTCACTGCCAAAAATATGTGTATGCCTCTGTCAAAAATATTTGTACAGGGTGTCTCATTTTCGATGTTTTTTAAGGTATCTCGGGTAATATTAATGATAGAGTAAAACCATTTGCACATTCCCGGGTCAACTTTTCCAGAAATGTTTAATAGTCACCACAAGAATTTTCGATCTTCTTTTGTTTCTGAGCTACAGACAAAAACTCGTTTTTCGCTCATTTTGAAAATATTTCATATCTTATTTATTATAATAGAGAAAAAATGTTTTTACAAAAAATTTACCGTTTTTTAAATAGGATAAAATGGCGTAATTAGATTTTTACCTTCCGTCACCTTTAGGTAAGGAAGGTATTGTCTTTGGTCAAAAAATTCGGTGGTGAGTTTTTGATGAATAAGCACGTTTTAGGGTCCCTAGAATACGATTTTACTATTTTTACGATGATGTCTGTATGTGTGTGTGTGTGTGTGTGTGTGTAACAAAATTTTCGTCTGCGATAACTTTAATACTACAGTTACAAAAATTATATTTTTTTGTATACTTCTTCGTTACATCCATATGAAGAGCTGATTAGATTTTGGTTACAATTGGTCAGCCGGAAGTACCATCATTTGAAGATTTTAACAGTTTTTCTTGAAAAAACTATGTTAAATATAATTTTTTCACATTTGATGTTATTATAAATATTAAAGAATATTTTATTCTCTATACGATTTGACTGCATTTTATACTTAATATTAAATGGATATAGAGTAGTGGGTTGTGGGGCTGTATTTGAAGTGGTGCGTGTTTTTCAAAGCAGTGAGCGCTCGTTTTTTTGGTGTAAAGTGATATAAAACTCTTTTGCGCTGCACCAAGGTCGCGCGCAGATCTTACTTAAACCTGCTGATTCGGCAAACTTTGTTAATTCCCGCTTTCAAAAACAGTGTTCCCAACTGTAGCAATAATAAAATAAATTTTTAGAACATGGCCACTATAGAGGACATTGAAAAATTATTAACACCATTAAAGGATAGTATTGGTAAATTGCAAGACTCGACAGACAAAGTGCAAAAGTCCCTCGATGATTTGAAATTAATCGTACGTAACAACACAACTAAATATGAAGAAATCGAAAAGAAGTTAGAAGAAAAAGATAAACAGATTGAATTATTAGAGCGAAAAGTACGAGAAAAGAATATAATAATTTATGGACTGTCTGAAGATAAAAATGAAAATATTGAAACTAAAATACTCCACCTAATGAAAGAGAAACTACAAATACCAACAATCGGTCCTGACAACCTCGAAACAATTAAAAGGCTTGGAGCTATGCAAAGTAACCGTATTAGACCAATTTTAATTGAATTAAACTCTAAGCGTATAAAAAGATTAGTATTGTCTAATGCTAAATTATTAAAAGGTTCCAAAATTTATATAGATGAAGACTACAGCCCGAAAGTAATCCAAGAAAGGAAATTATTAAAACAACAACTTCAAGCAGCTAGAACTGACGGTTGCAAAGCAAAACTACACCACAATATTCTATTTGTAAATGGCACTGCATACAAATACAGCGACTTTGCAGAGAAAGAACCTAATAGTAAACCAGAATTCGAGATTGATAAATCGCAACTGAGGCGAAAATCAATTTCTATAAATGATCTAAATAATCCCGAAGATGAGGTAAGTGGGGATGAAGATACAGCTCAAATACAGAACAGTGTAAAAGAAGATGTCGCTATTAAACCTTTTGCTACTCCAAACGAAAGCCGCAAAGTAGGAACATTACCAAAGTCACAAACAAAACCCAAGAAACAAGAAGAAAAATACGGACCCTTAGATAAACATATTGTAACACGTTCGCGTTTACAGTCAACTTCAAATTCAAAAAACTTAGGAAATGTGTAATCTCTGCTGAAAATAACAAAATAATGTTCTGGAACATCCAAGGTTATAAAAATATATTCAATTTGAATACTTATGAACAAGATATTATACTTCAACATGAAATTATTTGTTTATCGGAAACTTGGTTAAATTTCAAATTAAAAGAAAACCCACAATTTTTATCAAAATATGAAAGATACGAACAAACAGCAACAAAGCAACATAACATGGGTAGATCAATTGGAGGACTAATAATATTCGCCAAAGTTAAAGCACTTGAAATTACCATTGCAGACCAAAATCAACACTGGTTATTCCTGAACATCAAAACCAAATACTTAAGTTTAATTCTAGCAGTTACATACTTTTCCCACTCTTACGAGTATTCCACATTATTAGAACTATTTTATGCTAATCTGGACAATATTATGAACATGTATCCAAACCACTGTATTATACTTGGCGGGGATTTTAATGCCAGATTAGGTACATTAAATACTTGTGATGACATAATTATTAAAGATACAAACTTACATGCAACAAGGCTCTCCAATGATAATATAATAAATAAACAGGGTAGAGGCTTGGTTAGTATGATGGAAACAGCCAACATTTTTGCATTAAATGGAAGAACTCACAATGACTCGCCTGCTCAATTCACATACATTGGATATAACGGCAAAAGTGTTATAGATTTAATATGGGTTGATATCAAAACTTTCGGCTTAATCTCAGACCTTCATATACTAGAAGATATTATAGTTTCAGACCACTTGATATGTTCACTATCATTAAATTCGCTCTCATACATTCCCACCGTAACAAAGAAAACAACAACTATAACGAGAGTAGTATGGGACAATGCAAAAGCTATAGATTATGTACGACAACTAACAAACCTGAGCGATAATATCGCTGAATATAATAGCACTCAAGAAGAAAAATATGAATTTATAACAAGTGTAATCAAAACTGCAACAGAAAATGCCGGACTTACGGTTCAAGCGAAAACACATTGCAAACCTACATCTCGGAAAAATAAATGGTATGATAGCACTTGTATAAAGTTGAAAAGAACTGCTCGAAATCTACTAAGAAAATGTAAAACAACTAACTTTTGTAGTGACTCTGTCCAGCAATATTCAGAAGCTAGAAAATTATATAAACAACATATAGCAAAACAAAAAGTAAGCTATCGACTAAGTATTAAAGAAAAGCTGGAAAATATTAAGGATCAAGTACAATTTTGGAAAGTTATTAAATCATTAAACCCTTCACGATGTTTGACGAACCCAATTAGTATTGAAGAATGGGCATCCTATTTTAAAGAATGGTTTGGAGAGAACACTAGATGTACCACCACCTATCTTGACGCAAGGCACCCTTATTTAGATCAAGAAATTTCAATATATGAACTCAACAATGCACTGAAAACCCTTAAAAATAACAAAAGCCCTGGTACTGATGGGATAATTTATGAGCAGTTAAAAAATCTTACAATAGAATGGAAATTCTACTTAAAGGACATGTTGAATAACTTTATGGCAAATGAAGATCTCCCTAAAAAATTAAAAACAATTAAATTAACTCTAATACACAAAAAAGGAGATTTTATGAATAAGGATAATTACAGAGGAATTGCTTTATTAAATGCGTTCACTAAACTGTTTACTTTCATCTTAAACAGCAGGATGCAAACATGGGCAGAAAGCTTTAATGTACTGCCTGAATCGCAAGCCGGATTCCGAAAAAGAAGGTCGTGTGTCGACAATTTGTTTATATTGAATGCAATAATACAATCAGCTTTCCTTAAAAATAAAAAAGACATATATGTATTATTCGTAGATTTCAAAAAAGCATTCGACACTGTTCCTCATTGCTTACTTTGGGAGAAAATTTTTAATTTGGGAATAAGCGGGAAATATGTCAGATTATTAAAAAATATCTATAGTGAGGCAACATTGCGAGTGAATATAAACAATGAACTTTCAGAAGAAATACAGATTACTAAAGGTGTATTACAAGGCGAGTGCACAAGTCCACTTTTATTTGCACTATATATATCAGACATGGAGGACTTCTTCAGAAGCAAGGGGCTTGAAGGATATTATATAAATCAATCATACGACATTATTTCCCTTGTATATGCTGACGATATGATTATAATCGCTAATTCTCCTGTAGACCTAAATAACAAACTTAAGGCGCTTACTGAATACTGTGATAAACTTCTTCTTCAGGTAAATTCAGAGAAGACCAAAATAATGCATTTCCATAAAGGAAGACCACCAAGGAAAATATTACGATATACTTGCCAAAATCAAGAAATTAAATTCACAACTTCATACACGTACCTGGGTGTAACATTTAGAAACTCTGGATCATTTATGGAGAACACAAAAGAAAATATATCAAAAGCAAACAAAATAACAGGCACAATTAAAAGTACAATGATTAAATCAAAAGCATTTTCCTGGAACACAATAATAAAACTATACAATTCTTTGTTAATTCCTTCAATACTCTATGGCGCAGAAATCTGGGGATACTCACAGTACAACAGTATTGAAAGGGCACAAGCACATTTCTTCAAAACCATGATGTCCTGGCAACAAACAACTCCTAACTACATCATTAGAAGAGAAACTGGACATTTCAATTTACAAGCACTTATACTTAAAAAAAATGCTGCAGTGGTGGTACAGAATTCTAATCATGCCTGAACATCGACACGTCAAAATATGCTTTAACAAATTGTTAGAAATTAACAAGAATTCTTCAATTAGTCAAGAGAAGCAAATTAAATGGAATTGGACCAGAAACCTCGAGTTAATGCTAATTAAAGCAAATTTCCATTGGCTTTGGCATGAACAGAACCATGTACTCCTAAAACAAAATATCAACAACGTCATTATAGCCTATAACGAAATCCTGTATGCCAACGATTCAGAATCCATTGAAAAATCCTCATACAATCCTATCTACAAAACCTTAAACACTACCTTAAGCTATCTTGATATGAACATACCACATCATACCCTAAAAACATATAGCCAGTTACGCACAACAAACCCAAACCTGTTCTACATTTATCACGATGGATACTGCCACAAATTTAACGGAGAAGAAACCTGCAGTATCTGCAACAAATATGAACCGAACAGCATAACTCACTTATTGTTCCAGTGTCTCATCTTTACCCCTTACAGAATCGCGTTCCTGGAGAAATACACCATCAACAACATATTGAGCCATCAGACCCTATTTGCTGAAGCATCAAGACCTAAAATGTACGATGTAAACAACTACATGAAGAATGCTCTAAAACTTCGAGCTTTTATTATGCAAAATTAACATTATAGAATGAACTGTGTATAATGTTTATATGAATATGTATTATATCACGTGTTACCAAACCTCTTTTGTACGGAGATGTAAATTTCTCTTAACAAAATAAATATATTATTATTATTATTATTATTATTATTATTATTATTATTATTAATATTATTATTATAATAGAGTTAAAAAATTATAAAGAAATTAAATTTCATAAAGTAGGCATAGCTATGGAAACAGCTACTATATTAAGAAAATTCTGATTGAAAGATGTCAGTGTCAAGTGAAACTGACATAGTGTGTTTCTCTTATAATTTTACTGGAAATATAGGATCTTTTGTTTGTATAAAATACATACAACTGCTTTAAGGTAATGTACAAGAAATAATAGTAATAATAATAATAAATTTTTAATTTCTGCAGATACATTACACTGTATATAGAAAACGTCACACATAATAATTTTCTGTATAAATTTGCATAAAATACATGCAACTGCCGGAAGGTAATGTACAAGAAATCGAATATTTACTTTAGCAAGGAACTTTCCGTATGAAATTTGTACAAAATACATAGAACTGACGCAGGCACCGGACAGCTAAATGAATGTGCCAAAACACTGTCATAGTTCCAGGAAGCAAACTGTAGAGGCGCGACAGTGCTTAAATTTTAAGAAAATGGATTAAGTTACCTTTGAGTTCAAAACATTTTGCAATATTTTGAATTGTAAAGTCACATAAGTCATCACACATGTCATTGAACGTACGCTTTAACATCTTTAATTATTTGGTAATCCAGTTTGTAATAGTTTATAGATTTAGTTATAGCGCCAGTAGTGACTTTATTTCGTGGTTTCTCCAATTTTAAAGTGTATTAACTGTGTTTCTTTTTTGACGTAATACGGAATTGAAATTCAATAAGCTAATGAACATTCGTTGTGCTGTTTGATATAAAGTGCAGTGCAAAGAAGCAAATCGATGTTTACTATTATATTTAATGATGAAATGTCGTACCATTTCCAATATCCTTTTATCTTACATATAAAAAAAAATTAAAATAGAAGTGTATGTCTATCTGACAAGTAATTTTAAATTTATTTCGAAATGAATTTATAGTTATTGTATTGTGATTATATAAAATATATGTATGTACTTATATTCAATTTTCTTATTGTCTTTTATTTTTAAAATTCAAAATTTCAATTTATCTATACATGACATGTCTCCTATGTCACAAACTACCAAGCCGACCAAGCCATCACAGTGTACATTAGTTCATGGAAGCAATCTGTAGATGTCACTATTTTGTATTTCGAAAAATACATTAGCTGTCCTATCTGTAGTTGAGGTGATCCGTGAACTGACGGAAGGTAATGTGCTGGCCACATCAGATTTTTTGAACACAAAGTTGCGATTTTTTAAATGGGAACCTATGTTGAAAATAGTCTCATTTTTTTGCTTATTTTATAAGCTTGTCAATGATATATAACAAGTCTACATTCTTTTGTTTTAAACATTAATAAAAGACGAATTATTAATTTATTGGGGTGGAAATATTAAGAAAAAAATGAAAAAATCTATTCCAGATCATCATTCGCATATTTCTAATGGTTTTTGTTTCAGTTTTACTCATTTTCTCAATTTATTTACTTCAAAAGCATATTAAACCATTTTGATCGGATTGTGTCAAAGCCAACTGTAACGTCTGTAAATAGTAATTTAACTAATCCGAAAATAATTGGTTAAGAATAATTTTGAGAACAAAATTGATAGATATTGAATCAAAATAAACAAATGATGATTTGTAATAAATTTTTTCATTTGTTTCTTGATAATTTACAATATTTTCACCTCAATAAATTAATAATTCGTCTTTTATTAATGTTTAAAACAAAAGAATGTAGACTTGTTATATATCATTGAAAAGCTTATAAATTAAGCAAAAAGACGAGACTATTGTCAATATAGGTTCCCATTTAAAAAATTATAAGTTTGTATTATATCTCGAGAATTATTAAGTTTTCAAAAAATCTAATTACGCCATTTTATTCTATTTAAAAAACGGTAAAATTTTTGTAAAAACATTTTTTCTCTATCATAATAAATAAGATATATATTTTCAAAATGAGCGAAAAACGAGTTTTTGCCTGTAGCTCAGAAACAAAAGAAGATCGAAAATTCTTGTGGTGACTATTAAACTTTTCTCGAAAAGTTGACCCCGCAATGTGCAAACGGTTTCGCTCTATCATTAAAATTACCCGAGATACCCTAAAAAAAACTTCGAAAATGAGACACCTGTACATCATTATGAAGATTATGAAAATAAAAAAAAGTCAACAACGCAAAAGAATATACGTAAAAAATAATATAAAAGGAATTTGCGAAAAAATGGTGAATATAAAGAAAAAGGAAAGTAGAAAAAGAAAATTTCAGGATATTGAATATAAAGAAAATGTATGTATTGTAACTATAAAAAAGGTTTTCAAATTGAAATTTAATTTAAATATTGAGAGTGATAAAATTATTGATTTTCATGACCTCGCAAATTATGAAACAAAGTTAAAATGTGTAAATGATTTCATATTTAAAAAGGTAGCTAACCATTTAACAATATGTAAGATAAAATTGTCTAACAATATTCCCCAAATATATATCTCTCTAACAATAACGGAAAATCTGAAAAGTAGTGTTTATTAAAATATTAAAATAAATAATACAACTCGTATACAAAATAGCACCTAAATATCTTTCATTCATCATTTTTAATTTCATTATTATCATTTTCATATTATGTTCTGTTTATATAATTTTCAATCGTTTTTTTTTTCATTCTTGTACAATTGGAACAAAAATAAATAATTTAAAGTGAAACATGGGTTTATTCGTATATATATATATATATATATAGGCCATTTCTAATTTATTTCTTATTTAATTTGTTTAGTTATGAATATAAAATAGGTAATACATAATATTTATATAGTTATTTAGTAGTTGTATATCTTTATAAATTACATTCTCCAACCCTATTTATTTAAAATTCCGTATATTTCGTATTCTTACAATGTTAGCGTTCGAGGCGTGGCGTGACAGCAAGAGGCTCGCTGTGACGTCACGAACTGAGTACTCAGGCCTGTATTCTCGTATGGCTTTGGCTGGCCACATCAGATTTTTGTACGTGATTTCAAACATCTATATCATTATATTCTTAATCAAGCAGTCGAGTCATTGCCATGGCATGAGTTTCACGCAAAAACAGATATTAATTGTAAACTGCTCTATTTTAATAATGCAATAATAACACTATTTGACTCATTCGCACCCTTAAAAAAATTATAGTTCGTAAAACTCCAGGACCATGGATGACAGATGTTATAAAAATCATGATAAAATATAGAGATAATGCACTTGCTAGATTCAGGAGAACAAAATTGCAGAGTCATTGGGAATATTATAAAAGCTTAATCCATTGGACTGGAAAAGCGAGCTTATTTAGAGCATAAAGTAAAATGCAATAAAACAAATATTTGGGAGGCGCTTAAGGAATTTCATGTAAACCTAAATATTAATATATCTTTATCTCCTATATTTCATGCAAATGAGGTGAACAATCATTTCATTAATGCCATTTCAACGGTAGCACCTGAACAAGAAACCATAAATATTTACATTGATGCCAGATACTCAAGATCGATTTTCTCGTTCACATGTGTGTCTGAGGATGATATACGTCGCATCGTGTTAACGTTAAAATCTGATGCAATGGGTATAGATGGAATTAATTAAAAAATTATTAATCTAATTTTAGATTCAGTTTTACCACAATTAACGCATATTGTTAACTCGTGCATTTCACAGCATATATTTTCGGGCGTATGGAAAGAGGCTATAGTCAATCCAGTTCCAAAATGTAAAAATCCTGCAACTCCTAGTGACCTTCGGCCTATAAGTATTCTTCCAATACTGTCAAAAATCCTAGAAAAAGTTATGAACTCGCAAATTTTACAATTCTTATCCGATTGTAATATACTACCTGAGGTACAGTTAGTATTCAGATCGGGACACAGCACTACAACAGCTTTAATAAAAATCACAAACGATATATTCCAGCATCTCGATAATAAACAGTTAGTTCTACTTGTTCTTCTGGACTTTAGCAAGACATTTGACTCTCTCAATCACGAGCTATTGTTAGCTAAGTTGAAATATTTAGGGTTTGATGAGAGCAGTTTGCAATTAATATCCAACTATTTCACTAACAGACGTCAACGTGTGAACATCAACGGTGATACATCTGGAGTATCTTGCATATGGACCGGCGTGGCTCAGGGCTCAGTATGTGGAGCATTATTCTTTTCAATTTACACCTTTGATATCTGTAAAGTTGTAAAACATGTAAATCTTCACATATATGCAGATGACACACAATTATACCTAGCTTTTGAAGCTACTAGTTATGAAGAAGCTGTCATGCATGTGAATGAAGATCTCAAAAGATAGCTCAATATGCAAGATCTCACTGTCTCACCATTAACGAGGAAAAATCTGCTGTCCTGCTGTTAGGTCAGAAAGATACCCGACAATGTTTACTCGACTATGACTTGATCGAAATTAAAATTAATAATATAGAAATCAAAATTGTGTCGTGTAAAAACCTTGGGACTTTTAATAGATGCTGAGTTGCGCTTCAGAGAATATGTGACCTTGTTAATTAAAAAAGCATAATATATGAATCGGTTTATATTATCTGAAAACTATCGTAAAATACTTACTGATAGTTGTGTACTTTCAGTATTCAATTACTGTGACATAATATATGGCCCTTGTTTAACAGTTCGAGATAAACAAAGAATACAGAAAGTACAGAACGTCTGTGCACGTTTCATATATTCGGTGCCGCGGTCTGTGAGAACTCCGCTAATAAAGAAACTAGAATGGCTAAATATTGAAAACCGTAGAATTCATCACATAGCTTCTTTCACACATCGTGTCATCCTACCCAAATTTCCACCATACATTTTTAAAAAAGTATTATTCAGATCCAATACGCATAACAGAACATTACGAAATAACCTTGAACTACATATTCCTGGACATCGCACTTCATTGTTTCAACGTTCATTTACTTACAATTGTACCACTGTTTATAAAAAAATTCCTGATAAGCTCAAAATTATGACAGTTCAAACATTCTGTACTGAACTGAAAAAACATTTATTAGACACGCAATAAATTCTAAATTGCTTTGAAATGGTCATCTCTATTCTAAGATTTCATACTCAATACACTTATTTCATTCACATACATACCTTTAACTATGCTAAGTATATAATAGATAAATTGTTTTGATTTTTGATTGTTTTTATAACCTTGTCAGGCACTTATGTACACAAATGTAATTGTATACTATCTTCATTTTATTGTTCATGCCAAATTAAATGTATACTTTCATATTCGTTTATTGTAAAGGTTAAGTGTAAGAACAGCTAAGGCTGAACTTTGCCAATAAAGGTTATTATTATTATTATTATTATTATTATTATTATTATTATTATTATTATTATTATTATTATTACTATTATTATTATTACTATTATTATTATTTACAATTGACGGGAGGTACTGTGCTACTGTTACTTCATCTCAATTTGTAATTACCGTAGGTCTTATTAGTAAAAAAATCTGTCAATACACTTTTAGTTGGCGGAAGGTACTATTGCTCTAGCGTCATTTTTAACTGACGGGAGGTACTGTGCTACTGTCACTTATCTCAATTTGTAATTAGCGGGAGGGCTTGTTAGTTAAAAAATCTACTGTCACTTTTGCACTTTGATTTATTTGGCGATGGGGTCTCGTGGCCGCGTGCCTGAGTGTCTGATCGCGAATTTGGGGAACCGGGTTCTATCCTGACCGACGCCAAATATTTCAAATTTTAAAATGGCACAAAATTGAGCCCTGTGGTGCACTCTCCACGCCAGCAATGAGTGCCCGTGAGGTAACGATATCTGCGAACAAGCAGATTGGCACACCCAGCAATGATATATATATATATATATATATATATATATGCACACGGTACGTTGTCACTTCATATACGGGAACTTACTGGCCGTTGTGACTTCCGAAAATGGAAGTGACAACGTTTCCTATGTAATTTAATTTTTTTCTACCACTACAAGGCTAAACAAGTGTAAATACGAAAATTGTGTTGGAAGTCAAATATACCCCCAGCAACCTTAAATTTGTCACTTTAGTTCATGCGTTTACCGCTGGCGTTGTAATCGCTATTAGTGTCCGGTATACTCAATGCGATGTTACTTCCAACGTGTATATAGCATTTACAAGTACTTAGTCACTTCCGAAACTTGGCAACAGTGTATTGTAGTATGTAATTGCAGTTATGTTTTTTCCAAAGATGAGTGGGATTGGCAACACTATTTATATAATAAATTTTTATTTACAATATACAAATAAAAAATATCATATATTAATAATGGATGAAAAATTCACAAAAAAATACCAGTGTTATCTGTAGCACATACGGATTATTTCTATGAATAATAAGTATTAATAACAATTAAATTGCTTCTTATATATCAAAATATTTCAATGTGTCAAACGTTACTAACTTAAAATTTTTGTCTAGAATAAAATTAGATTTTCCAATTTAGTAAGATATACTGTCAACGGAAAAATATTGTAACTAACATATGTTAAATGGCCATTAGTGATCTCAAAAATTAAAATGTCTCAATCATTAATCAACCTCCTTAACACACGTAATAGTAATTATCATCTCTAGCTTATAAAGACTTAAGGTGAAATGATACCCCCGATTAATTTGTTTCTCCGCCGAGGTGAGCGCTAGCGAGCTCTGAGATGAATAATTGTGGCTGAGTCGATAAAGTAGAATTCTTTGTATATTTAACAGTCTCCATCTATTTGATACTAGTTTTAGTTTGTTCCAAGTTACAAACCAAAAGTATTCTAAAACAAGTCTGTCATGTGGCATGAACCTTTAGGACTCTTATAGGGTACCTATAACAAATGAAAATAGAATATTTTATAGAACGTCAAATAAACGAACATAAAGATATTTCTTCGGAAGTGTAATGAAGTGAATGGATAATAAATTTGTAAAAATCGTAACATATATTGCATTTTATTCCCTAATTACATAATACTTTGTATTTACCGTAGGAAACTTTTATTATGAGCATATATTTATCGACTGTTAGAGTAAATGTCAATTTTCGCAATTATTAAAAAAAATAATAGTAGGTAGGTAGATTCATCACAATATAAATAATTTTCGTATGATGTTAAATGTAGTTGAATGAATAGTTTGCAATGAATGGCTTGTTTTTAACGGTAATATCTAATATCATATTTTGCGACGGCTGTTCAACAAGTGTCAATCAACGCTTTACCTTACGGAGGGTTCTAATATTTGCTCCTAAGTCTGCTAAAAAATTATTGAAAAATTTAATTGGATTTTTTGCAAATATATTACTATCTAACTATACCATTATGTACGATGTAAGCCTAATAGATTATAATAATTACACCTTCTGTTCTGGTACATGTGTCCGAAAGATTCGGTTAATATTCATAATGTCGTAGTACATAACTATACGTTCAAGCTTTTCATTGAAAATATGTGTTCGTACATTCAGAATAAACTAATTTACTGTAGTTTTTATATCAATTCACTGCCAAAACTATCAACACAATACATTTTTTCTACTAACTAGATTCTTCAAATCATATTATTTATAACATTAACTACCTTCCGAAAATGTTTTTCTTCAGTTTTCGCCAGTCCTACTAATAATATAGTTATTTAGGTTTAAAGGCTGGGAAGTGAGTCATTCCGATACGAATGAGAAGTTTACGGATGAGGCGACGGAATAGCCGGCCAGGAATTTCGAAATGAGTATCGTAATACTACTTCACGGCCGTACAACATTTTATTTCATATCGTCTACATGTTTTAAAAATTTATATTAATTCAAAAAAAGTCTATTTAACTTAGGTCACATCATCTTTGAATTTGTGACATTTGTGTATATTTGTTTTATTTGTATAGAGTACGTGCACGTCACGTTGACACCTATGTCAAAATCAGCTGAGTGGAAGTAAACATCCGGGCCCTGTTTTATAAAACTTCTACACTTGTAAATTACCACTGTAGAACTTGTCAAATGAATAATTTGACAAGTTTCTGTTTCAAAAACCTACAAGTGTAAATTACAAGTGACAAGTAAACTAGTTCGTTTCTACAAGTGTATTTTTGCAGTTTACAAGTGTAGCGTTTCAAAAAATATTTACTGGTTTTTACTTCTAGTATATTACAAGTGAACAGTAACCATGGATGAAAGATTGCTTATTCTTTTGGTGATATTTATTTGTCGAGTGAAATTTCTTCAAAACGTGGCGAGGGTACGGTGGAGCTTGATCCCACCAAATTATCGAAAATGTTCAGTTATTTCTGTTTCCCACTCTTAGACTTGAGCTGATACACGTTATATAGTCACTGATACAGGTTATTTTGTGATTGACGGAGTCTAAATTTTTTAATCGCACAAGTGTTCCAGCAACGTCAAGAAGTTTCCACCTCCCACAGTAACTACCCATGGGGATTTCAACGTTTAGTATTGGTGAAAATTTTAATTATACCTTATTATTCGTTCATAATTTTCAAACTGTGTTATTTAAAATAAATTGGTAAGAAATTGAGTTTGACGTTTTTTTATTTCACAGTTTCTTTTTGTTAAAAATAAACAGTCCCCGGAATGTTTCCAGGCAACACTTCCCGGCCCGGTACTGTAATGTTCCATTTCTCGGACTTAAATTAGCAAGTTGAAGTAGTACAGTGGACAGTATATGAAATAAATTATTATCTTGTTGATTGGAATAAATAAATAAATAAAGCTAAGGTCACCATTCGTCCTGAAAATCCCCGACATGCCCGGAAATTATGTCTGAATTTCAACTCCGGTTGGAATCGTAACATTTTTCTAAAATGTCCGGAATTTGTGTCCCGATATTTTTAGTTATGTTATGAGAATGAGTTTTATGTTATAATATCACAATTTTATTATTCAATATGCCCATGCGTAACGTTGGGTCAATTCCCAGAATATTGCAAAATGTAATGTTTGTTGACGGAGTAGGGGTAGATGACAGACAGGCACAAGTGCGCAAAACAAATGGCCAGCATCATGGTCAGATATTTTTTAAAATTTTCCGTAAACCTTCAAAAATTAAATCCCTCGATAATTTATAAAGAAATTTTGGGGAAATTAAAATATTACCGTTCTTTGATTTCTCTTTAATATTAATCTGATTAGTTTCTAGAAACCACTTGGTTGCGTTCATCAGTGTTGCGAAGTTGTGATTTATTCCTTCACTCATCTTCGCCAGAAATAATCTACTAGTTTCTGAGACATTCTCCATTGTTTTCGAAGATTTATATTTTCTTCACAGTTTGTTAAATTTTGGTTATGAGTCAACGAAAAACCCAATAAGAAATGATTTGGAGTCAAAGTTTCTTCATTTGAAGGATCGGTCTACAGTTTAGGCAACTTTCTATCTCGCATAAAAATGTGGATAAGTTTCTTGTTTGGGTCTCCGTTCTTTTATAACGACGATTAAACATTTCATATCCGATGAGGCAATCCCAGCAACCTCTCATATGTGATGGGTGTGATAAAGCTCCATATTTTTTTAATGGAACATTCATCAGTAATTCTTGTTGGATCTAGTTTTTGTGATACAATCCTTCAATTTCCTCTTAGTACCGATGAAATTCGTGCCATTGTCGAATCATACTTCTTTCGGATCTCTTCGTGCGATAATGCTATGTAATGCTCGATCTAATGTCTGTAATCGTGTGTTCTGTTGTTTCTGTGTTTCCCACTCTTACAGTTGAGCAGATAAACAATACGCCGCAACGTTTTTCTTTACGTCTGCCAATAGCTACAAACATTGGACCAAAATAATTAACGCCAGCAACAGGCCGTTTCCTTGACGTTACGTACCTTTGGTAACTATCCCATTTGCGATGCTGTGGGTATGATTTTTGTTCGCGTACATACTAAAGAAGCATGAGATACTTTCTTCATTATTTGTCTCATATTTGGGATCCAAAATTACTATCTTCATTTGTTTTTGAAGTAATTCTGGTTCAAATGTTAAATTTTTTAATAACAATTTTTAATCAGATAATTATTGACCGTTTTGTGTCGATATTAACTCATTATAATTTTCAATCCCTCCTTTTAGTCTAATGATTCCGTTTTCGCGTTTTCTAAAATAGGTATTCATCTGTTTCTTTAAATATGCTTCCCGTTGGGTCTTCCTTATGCATAAGAGTTCAGCTTTATTCATCTCTTCTGCTGCTGATTTTCTTTTTTAAATTTTTTCTCCTTTCCCTCCTTGGATTTCGTTAATTCGGTCAACATTTTTTTAAATTTGTGTAACATTGGCGACTCCCCAGGATAGGCAAAATAGGCAACCCATACCTTATAAATTGAAATACCGAGGTGAAGTTTTACTTTATAATAATAATAAATATTAATTTTAGGAACATAGCTTATAAAATAAAGGTTGCCTCGTAACTCTTAACTTTTAGAATAGTGGGGATAACGCGTCATCCAGTATGCTGATATTTCAAATCAGTATAACAAAGTATACAGAGATGTTCGTGAGAAGTTAATAAACGCTTTGTAATATAACAAATTTAACTATTAAAAAGAAATTCAAGTACAGGTCGTCCAATATTGAACTTACGCAAAAGACATGTGATAGCACTCTTAAAAGAAAGAGATAGAATTCTAGGTAAATGATTATTTATAGAGTCCGTACAACAAGTAACCGCCCGGTAACTCCGCTCCTCTTCGTTCGGATTCGTGCTTACGAAAGATATTGGTAAGTATTATGTTTTATGCATAGGACTGTACAATATAATTTCCCTTTCACTTTGCCATTGCGCATACAACGTTCAAATGAGGTCCTATAATACTCGGAGTACTGTATTTGCTGGATAAATTTAGCTAAATATTTTATTTCAAAATAAATAGATAAAACATAACATACACGTATAATAAGGAACAAGTATTATGGTTTTATACACGTTTGCAGATGAGAAAAAATATTGTGTTATTCAATATTTTATTAATATTAATTTGTATATTTTTTCATGTGTATTGAGTTTACATCAGATTATCTTTTTCTTATTGCTATCTTTAAGCAAATTTTGATTATTTCAATATTTAATACGGATGAAAAGCCTGTGTACTGCAAAAATCTTACATATCCTTTATCATTTTTTTAAATACAAATTGACCATTTGAGAGCTTTATTATTCTGTAACTTTGTAAAAATATCATAAAATATGTACATTTTTGATAACAAGTCAATTAAATTTAATAAACCTGCGTATTTCCATAAACTCTGCACTAACGTGAAATCGAAATTTTTATATTTTATTTTTATTTTCTGCTAAACAGTGTACAATAACGCCAGGAAAGGAACTCATTTCAAGGTTGCATTCGCTGTGGCAAATTCAAAGAGAAATTATATTGTACAGTCTCAAACATAAAGCTAGGACCCACCCATAATATCTTTCGTGAACACAAATCCGAACGAAGGGGAGTGGAGGATCCTTAGTTGCACGGTCTGTACAAATAATAATTTACCTAGAATTCTATAATTTGATTACCTCTCTCTTTTTATCGTACTATCGCATGCTATCTTTCACTCAATAGTGGCCGAACTGTAGTATTCTCATTGTTTTTTGGTCAGAGTAATTGTAATTAATTATTTCTTGATAGTAACTTGCCCACCTCTGTTCATAAATATACACATCATTCGTTGAAATACAAAATCAGCAAAAGCTGCACAACATATTTGATTACTTGATGACTCAGACCAAGAATAGAGGGGAGACAGGTAGGGTAGGGTGACCAGACGTCCTAGTTTACGAGGGCATGTCCTCTTTTTGAAGGCGTTCTCGGACGTCCTCCCGGGTTTCTACAAAGTGTCCTAGTTTTTTAAAGAAATCGCATAATTAAAATTATGAATTTAAAAAATATATATATTAAAAAATCTTAGATAAAATGGTTATTCATTGAAATAAATATTTTTTTTTTATTGTAAACATGAATTTTATATTTCTGTCTTCTATTTACAGAATTCATGTATTATTTAATGCTAGTTTTTGAAGAATTTTTTTTATTACCCCTATTTTTTAATAATAAAATACTTTGTGGAAATGTCCTCTATTTAAAAATTGTAAATGTCCTAGTTATTTTTCGATATGTCTTAGGTTCGAAGAAAATCATATGGTAGCCCTAGAGACAGCGCACACTATTTATTTCGCCGTAAGAAGACTTTCCAAATCATCTATCATCTTAGCGACAGCTGTAGAAGGCTAGTCGGCCAGATGTGTTACATACGTGTGCAGTCGAAAGAATAAGTTTTTAATGTCACCCACCGTTTTAATCTGTCCGTTATTTATATTACGTTTTTATGAATATTCTTCCGTATTTATTTTACATTTATAAAACAAAATCAAGATAATTTGTAGTTATGGCATGGCTAATCAAGAATATTTTAGATTTGGCCAACTGTAACATAACAGTATTTAATTGGTCGACTAGCCTTATTCAGCTAATTCTGGCGTTGCAATAAAGTTGAAAATCGTTCAGGTGATTTTAAAACATACACGTGACTTGACTATGCCTTATCTCCCCTCCATTCCTGGTCTAAGCTTGGTAACTTGTTCCCCCACCACTCAAAATTACGAGACAACCTGTCTGCTCACAGCTCACACCCAGATCACACGAGATAGATAACAAATAATATGCTTATCCCTTCCCTGCGTGAGGTAACAGCGAGAGGGTAACTTTGCATCATGTTAGGTATATGCTTTGCGGTGAGATAAAATTCAAGTTGCATCATCGTAATCGTATAGTTTCGTTTGGGCTTTATATAGTTGCATTTTTGATTTCCTTATTATTAATACATATACATAAACTCTTCTACCGTTAAATTTACAGCTTGAGTCTATTATCAAGCACAATATATGTTGTTTTTTCTTGGTTTTTGTTGATTGTTATTATTAAAGAATTGAAGAAAATTGTAAAAATGGTTTTATAATGATGTGTGTCAATGTGCGGAAGCATGACTAAATTTTCTTGTTTTCAACTTTCCACGCGATAGTGAAATGCGAAAAAAATAGACAAATGCAATATCTATATTGTTTACTTATTTACAGGCTACAAAAGAAAATAGACTTTTAAAACCCCCCAAAAGTGCGTAATTATAGTTGCGTCACTAGACTTGGTGTCACTCGGTGCGGCAACTCATGGTATCATCCTCCCCCCGTCCATTTTGTAAACACAATTACATTTTTAGTATAGGTAAAGAGCCGGTTTCACATTTTTCTGAAAGTATTTTAAATGAAAGTTTATGCATTATTTTCCAAAGTAACAAATGAAAAAAATATATAATCATTTTCATATATAATAAAATAAAAAGATTGGCGACAAAAAAGTCATGGAAAACGACCTCCCACTAGTGATGTGCCGTCGAAAAATTCCCGCCGGGAAAATTCCTGGAAATTTCTTTATCCGCGATTTACGGGAAGAAATTTGGTCACTTTTTTCCGGGATTTTTTGGGGAAAAACCCAGTGAATATAATTTTTGAAAATTTCCCGTATATTATAAAAGATAATTGGCCTTGATATTTGGTTCAAGCGGTTATAAATAATTATTAAATTGTTAAATATGTAAAATTATACATTTGTCGTGTAAATTATGGTTCCTTCATAATAAATTGTTATTCTGGTTAATTTTTTTTATAAGCAAATATAAGGACGTGTGAAATTTAGTACGATACTTTTCAATTACTCATATAATGTTTTGTTAATATTGCACTTTATATAAAAAATTCCTTGGGAAATTCCCTAAAAAAAAAATCTGGAAATTTTCACGTATCTTTAAATTTCGGGAAATAACCCATCTCTACCTCCCACTCATGTGACTCAAAATATTAGTCAACACACAATAATATACACAACTTTTATATTATTATACTCGTATTAAAATACAAGTCGATTAAACGAAAATGAATTGAAGGGAATAGGTACGTTAGAATGTAGTATCGGTAACACAATCGAAAAGTTACATAAAAATTATAAAATTGTCTGATCTCAATCTCAAGGGTCACTGTAATTTTGTAATATTGACAGCATTGTTTAAAAAAGGTATTCATATTTTTATAAAACATAAAATTTTTGCTAAAATAAATAAATACTGCGAAAAACCTAGAAGACAGTGTATAAATTTGGCGGGAACCAAATCATCTATCAATTTTCCATGGAGTCACCGATTGTATAATAGTTTATCTACGCACCGCTAGGTCTACTCATAGCGCCACTACCTGATGTTACACGAAAATACTTACCGAATTTGTTTTAATTACCAATATCTTCTATATTAAACCATAAATATTTAAAATACTTACCTGAGAAATATAGAAATGTGTACAGTATGTAATACTGAACAAATCTTAGGAATAGAACTTCACAGACTTGAGAAAATAAATAAAATTAAACATTTTATTTTTTTTAAGTATGTTCCCAAAATTTAATTTTCGATTTTTTTTTATATGTTATAATAATGACTATTATATATATTCAAACCTGCTGAAACGCAGGATTAACGTTGTGTAAAATTTATAATTGTAATTTTTAATCATCATAGAGGTTTGTTATAATAATAATAATAATAGTAATAATAACAATAATAGTAATAAAAATAATCTTTATTAAATAGCTTCAGACTAATAGAAATATCATATATAAATACAATTTTTTACGTTTAATTAAATGTACTGTAATTTTCTAGATTTCACGAAATGTTGCGTTATTTAATGGTAAACGATGATAGTGACGATGAATACCATCAGCCAAACCGTATAATTCGACCGCGAGTTTTTTTTTTAAATCGGTTGGATTTAGATGATATACCGTGTTATAATATGTATTCATTATTGTTATTTATATTAATATTCAAACTATTGGCAACACTGACCACAATCTTATTGTAAAAATATGATAATTAATTGTACTGGTTCTTGTCCGTCACTTCACTTCATGTTCGGTAGTCAGTGAATAAACATATAGTAAGTTTACTACACGTGTGTTTTCTTTAAATTTACCTTTCCTATTTGAATGTATAAAATTTTAACAATATAAATAAAACATGGCGCAGCCGTTAATAAAAATAAATTAAAATAAAACAAAATTAAAATAATATAAACTAAAATAATCTAAACTAAAATAACAAAATTTAAAATACTTATACATAAAAATGGCAAGTAATTTGAAACCGCCGTCTAAACTGCAATTAACTGGAAATTTAAGTGAAAACTGGAAAAAATTCATACAAAATTTTGAAAATTTCATGATCGCATCGGATTTGGATGAAGAAGAAGATAGAAGGAAAATCGCAATACTGATGAATATAATTGGAGAAGAGGCCGTTGAATTACATGATACATTCACATACGCAAAGGTAGGAGACGAAAAGAAATATGATAAAGTAGTAGAAGCATTTGCAAATTATTGCAACCCAAAGAAGAACATTTTGCATTCGAGATTTTTATTCTACAACAGGAAACAACAAGATGGAGAAGGCTTTGATGCGTTTTTAACCGATATAAAAACTTTAATTAAAGATTGTGAATTTAGAGATCCAGATGAACTGCTACGCGATAAAATTGTATTATTTTCAAATGATCAAGAAATTCAAGACAAAATAATAAAATTGGGAAACATCGAGTTAAAAGAAGCTGTTGAACACTTCCGAGTTGCTGAAATCACAAGGAAACAAATGAAGATTATCCATTCCAAAGGAGAAGAACCGAAATTTTTCATTGATGCAGCATCATGCAGCAATAGCAGTCCCAAGCCAACGGAACAACAACAACAACACATTCAAAAAGGAAGTAACGCTCCTCAATCTAACATGTATTACAGTTACAATAAACCTTCTTTTAGTTCTAGAAAGAAAAATCTATCAACCAGAGACAACCATGTACAGGATAAGATGTTAAGCAGCCAGAACCAGGGTCAAGTCGTGAACTGCAAAAGATGTGGATATAGTCATACATTTAGGGAATATTGTCCTGCCAAAGGAAAGCAATGCTCTAAATGTGGTAAATTCAATCATTTCAGTAAGGTATGTTTAAGTACAATGAATAATATACATGAAACTAATATACAAAGTAGTAATTATAATGAATCAGATAATGAATACTTTTGCGGTTCAATTAAAACAAAATTTGTTAGTTCACTTACATGGAATGAAAATATTAAAGTTGAAAATTTAAATATAAAAAAACAAATTATATTATGACAGAAATTGTAAAACTAGAAATCATGATTTTAACAAAAACCAAAATGTTACATATAGAGAAAACAATACTTGGAAACCTGCAAAAATTGTAAGCAAATATAATACACCGAGATCTTTTGTAATTCAAGATGAAAATAATCGTCTAAAACGACGTAATACTATTGACCTTAGAAGATCACTAAATGAACCAAGATTCAAAATTTCTAATTCTGATCTAAATAATAGTAATACAAATAATGAACGATTTAATACTCAATTTTATGTAACTAGAGCTGGAAGAATTTCTAAACCTCCTGATAAATATGTAGCTTAAAAATTTCTTGTATGTTTGTAATAGTTATTAAAATTTATAATGTATGTATGTAATTATAAAAGGGAGATGTTATAATATGTATTCATTATTGTTATTTATATTAATATTCAAACTATTGGCAACACTGACCACAATCTTATTGTAAAAATATGATAATTAATTGTACTGGTTCTTGTCCGTCACTTCACTTCATGTTCGGTAGTCAGTGAATAAACATATAGTAAGTTTACTACACGTGTGTTTTCTTTAAATTTACCTTTCCTATTTGAATGTATAAAATTTTAACAATATAAATAAAACATACCGGACCATCATCTTCAACAGTAATATCCAATTTGGTTACACAATGTCTTCAATAATTCTTTGTTTCTCGCGGCATCTTTAAATTTTTTTTTCGTAATACATATATAAATTATTGTAAGAATGATTGAATACTTGCAATAAATTATATTAAAAGTGTACATATAGATTTAAAAGTGCTTTCACTTCTTCTATACTACGGCCATGGGAAGAAACAACATTTATTTTCCTTGTTATTTCTTCCCACAGCCGTAATTTTTTTAATGGTGTGTTATTTGGCCCTAATTTGCCAAATAATAATTTAGTTTTATTATTAACTTCGTCAATCAAAACAGATATTTCATTTTCTGTAAAATTTGGCCTTCGTTCGCGTTTACTCGCCATTTTTATTTTAAGTTTGACGTTTATAAATTAAGCTAAACAAACTCTAATCTAAGTCTATTACCATTTTTTTTTGGTGAATATGGTTTAGATTAAGTTCTTAATACCGAGTTAGAAAAAGTTTAGCTAAACCAATATTTGGATTTAGCTAATCCTATTTTGTGAATTCGGCTGATAGTATTCATTTAACACCTTCCCTACCGGGTGGTCATTTCAAATTTGTCCCGTAACTGGCTCCTTATAATAGGGTTGATTCTATGTGGTTTGGTAGTTTTATTTTTATTTTATCTTCAATAATTAATTAGTTATTAATAAAAATACAACCGAACACGTCTGTTGGCACGGTAATATTACGTACGACCTTTTAGATCTCAAGGCGCCATAGCGGACACATTTTTATTTTCTCTTACGCCACAGCAGACACCTTTAGCGGACACAACTGATTCGGCGGACACGAATAAATTTGTATAGACAATAAGTGCAATATTTTTCAATTCTGTAAGTCTTTTTTCATCTGTGTAGTATAATAGGAGGCAAGGAGAAAATATTGTGTTGTTATATATATATATATATATATATATATATATATATATATATATATATATATATATATATATATATATATATATATATATATATATATATATATATATATATATATATATATATCGGATTCAGCGACTATCTCGCTGAGGGCAGTTCGCGATGCGCATGTCGTTGAGTTCTAGACTACAGAAGCTGCAGGTAGAATGGTCCTCTTGTATAACCGAAGCAGCTATCGCAGGAAGTGACTCCTTAGTTAGCCGATGCAGCTATTGTAAGAAGTGACTTCTTAAGCTCCGCGAATGATATGTATACCCAAATTTGGTTACATTTGGTTGAAATTTGCGCGTTGGAAGAGGGAGATGTACCCGGCCATCTTATTGGCGCGGAAGCGGAGTTGTGTTGCGATGTCCGATTGGCTGTAGCCTTGGTTTGTAAAATGTTTATTTTGTTTCTTTAAAAAATTAAGCAAAAAATAAATTTCCAGTGTTTGTGTGAAAGTTATCATCAGGCAAAATTATACAATACAAATAGCACATGAATACAATAAATATAATAAATATATTTCAGTTTGCCTTGAAGTCCGCGGCTTACCGTAGCGCCAGCATCGCTCAGCTGTTCTTGCAGTTGTCAAATGGATTTCCCAGTGATTTTCTGCAGGTTCTGTGAATGGAATTGTGTTCTTAAGGGTTCTATTGTTGTCCAGACAGTTAGGCCCGGCCTGTGGATTATGGGTATGCTGGCTGGCAGTAGTTATACATCCTCATTTCTAACCTGTAAGTTTTCTAAGTGTGCTTTGACAAAAAAAACTTGATTTTCATCCCGATTTCTTAGCAAAACCTCAAGAAAAGTACTGGATGACCTTTTCTGCCCGGATTACAAAGCCCACGGACCGGCTATGGAGTATAGAAATCGCTGGGAAGACTGTGAACTTGAAGTTTTGACCAACTCGTGTCCATGGAGAACTATGGCTCTGTGTGTCGTCTTTTGCCGGGAAATTTGAAGAAAATGGACGAAAATATGTGACTTCGTCCCATCTCCGTCTTTCCTGGGCAACAAAATAATGTAAGTACCATATCTTCTTTTTTTTATTCGGAGAGCCGGGAACGCTAGATTGAGTCAACCTCGCCTAGACGGAGGCCTCGTCCTGTCACGGGATCAGGGCGTTGGTCCATGGAGGCAGCTGCGCTTATCTGGGAACGTTTACTCGTGTCGGATTATCGGCCCGTCCTAGAATCTGGTTCTGGATTCTCGGAGCCGGCCGTCGGCTTGATCACGCAGCGACAAAGGGAGCATATCACTATCCATACTTCTCACAGCTCATACTCTAGCATGATTCATACTTCTCACAAGCCATACTCATCTCGGGTCCTCTCGGCAAAGTTCGATATACACTGGCAAAAAAATACATATGCAGTAGAAAGATAGGTTCAACATTACGAGAATAGATGTCTCTCTATTTTCTTAAAAGAAATTTATATAGCAATCTGTCAGATACTTAAAAAAATATTATTACATTTTAAATACTTTTGGAATTGAATGAAGATGTAATATAGTAATCAACAATTAATAAAATGGTAAGGTAGGCAAATATAGTGTAGTACCTATACAAATATAATAAATAAATACATACAACAAATATATCTTCTACCGATAATATTCTAACACAGAAAATAGTATATGATTATGTAGCAATAGAAGCAGGCAGTCCATTTGTAAGAATACTGTAGAACTGGAACAAAACTATCTGAAATTTCCGTTTCTTATATTCTTATCGATGTGTAAATACCTTGAGATTCTGCTTGCAGTAAATCAATTGTAGATAATTACAGACAATGTTACAAGTTTTGTACTCTTATTTCGGTATAGTAGCTCACCAATTTTACAAAATACAATATTTGAAAGTTTATTTCTCCAATGAGCTAAAATCAGAACATCAGAACCTTGTTTCTGTGCACTGCATAGGTATATAAATAAATTAACGTACTGTTCTTAGAAAAATTTTGCTGTTGAAAATTAAATGCTGCCACGACAACATCCATCAGCTGATTACTTAACCAGATGATATTCCAATATTTGTGAAAATGGTATGTGATCTTCTAATTTTTGTAATATGTCACAAATTTAACTGTTTATTGTGGTTATTAGTAGTATTATTCTTAAAATATTGTTAAAATCTCAATAAAACTAATGGAAACATATCACATCATATCCGTATCATTATATTGTTAATTTTATATTTAAGGTTGAAGATCTGTCACCTTGCATAAAATTTTAGTTGAGTAATGCGGATGTCAAATATTTTTCCGATAGAAAACGAAGCGTGTTCGGCTGTCGTCGTAGTATGACTTATGAGAAGTATGAGTTATAAGCCGATCAACTGCTCCAGAAACTGTCCGGGGCACGATGGGGCGATTGGTCGTCGTCGGAGGTGGGGATGTTTCCGGTGCGGAGGCGGTGTTGTGTTGCGATGTCTGATTGGCTGTAGCCTTGGTTTGTAAAATGTTTATTTCGTTTGGAATTGTGTTCTTAATGGTCCTATTGTTGTCCAGACAGTTAGGCCCGGCCTGTGGATTATAGGTATGCTGGCTGGCAGTAGTTGGACATCCTCATTTCTAACCTGTAAGATTTCTAAGCGTGCTTTGACAAAAAAAAACATGATTTTCATCCCGATTTCTTTGCAAAACCTCAAGAAAAGTATTGGATGACCCTCTCTGCCCTGATTACAAAGCCCACGGACCGGGTATGAAGTATTGAAATCGCTGGGAAGACTGTGAACTTGAAGTTTTGACCAGCTCGTGTCCATGGAGAACTATGGCTCTGTGTGTTGTTTTTGCCGGGAAATTTGAAGAAAATGAAAATATGTACTTCGTCACACTTATCATTGTTGAAATCAACACATATTTAAATGATCACATGATTAATATTTAAAGAACATTGTTTTTAAACCAAAACATTTAATTGAAGCATTTAATTGTTCTAATCAAGACGGATAATTTTAATTTTATATTCCTAAACGGTTATATATCGAAAGTATACAACTCAATTGTATTTTGATTAATTAAATCTACATTATGGATCCAAATACACCTTCTCCTTCTGGAGCTCCATTGAGAAATTTGTTGAAATGCCCTCATAATCTGGAAACCGTAGTACATTATAACATTTAAAAATTTCTACATAAGGAAACAATAAGTTACCTTTTATATTTGATTTACGTATCAATTTACATAACTACAGTACATTCTTTTTTTAGTATTCTTAATTGATATCCACGTTTCGATGGTTCTATGTAACCTCAGTCTATAGATTGGAAAAAATCACTCACTCACTGACATAATATTTGTTAAGTGCTAAAGTTTCAATATTACTCAAATAACAAATAAGAATAAATTACATCTAATTATTCTATACTTTGCATAAAAACCAACATTTAAATGTTGCAATCAACACAGATTATTGAAAAATCATGTTATTTGCTTGCTTCGTCGTCTACCAGGTTTCATGTCACTTGTTACGAAAGTTGCAATAATTTATATATTTTTTGTTCATTGATAATTGATACATCTAAAAAATATGCAGACATGTATAATTATACGTACGTATAGACTGCTGATCATTCAATTTTTCTAACAGTATGCTCCAGCGCTGATAAATAACAGTGTCCCGCGCTTTTCCGATCTTCTAATATATGCATTTGACTTCTCGGATACGGGTAAAGACAGTTATTCTACATACATTGTTTACTCTATCTTACTAACTGTTATTATGTACAGCGAAGGATAGACAAAATAATAATCATAATTATAATAATAATCGCAATTGTAATCGTAACCGTGATCATAATCATAATGACGGTTTCGTGGGCAGTTTGAGTGGGCATGTTGTGCAGTTGAATGGCTATACTGCGTGAGCATTTTGGGTGAGAAAGTTACGTGGGCAGTTTCGGTGGGCAGGTTACGAGGGTAATTATTATTATCATTATTATTATTATTATTATTATTATTATTATTATTATTAATATTATTATTAATAATATTAATGTTTATGATTATAATTATAATTGTGATCATGATTATAATAATAATAGAAGTCATAAATTTTTTGTTTTATTGTAAATTACCTCGGACACGGTTAAATTGTCTCATTTCCGACTTCAAAATTAAATTTCAGACACAGTATTTAACTCTTATACTAATTTTTATAAACAGCTATAGTGTGGTGTACGGAATATTTAAATATTAATTTCACCTTTGGTCATTTTTCCCACATTTTGCGGAATGGAAAATTTGCTAAATTATTGTTTAATATCTCTAAAAATATTAATTGTAGATTACTGTAGGTATATTTATATTTAGGTACTATAGTATTTTTAAATAATCTGAAAAGTAAATGTAAAATTTAAAAAATATTTCAATATATACATTATATGTTTGGATACTTACAACTTTTAAATTTATTTTCTCATAATTGCGTTTCATTTAAATGATATTAAATCTTTTCCATTTCTTATTATTCCAAATAATATCTATTTCAAAGTTGAAATTAACATATCAAATTACATTACATAGTGTTCTTCGTCTTAAATTTTCCAAGGAGGACTACGATCATAATTGTGGCCTATTGTTTTAATTCAAATTTTCAACATTTAATATTTTTTACTCAAAAACTATGCATTCTACAAAAATATGACACATTACGAGGGCACTGAAGGCAATAAAATCAACAACAAAATTGCTCAAACCATTGAAGCTGCAGCCTAGTTTAAAGTTTCCTTATCTTCATATGTGATAAAAGTATTGTTTATGCCTTTTAGTATATATGAGTAACGAAATCTCGGCTATGCCGAGGTTCCCCTAGGACTCCGCCGATATTGTTCTTTTATACGTCGCTCTAACCCATCCAGGTACACTTTAAAGCCAAAGTGCCAACGCCAACAGCCTTTCAAAGTGTTTGAATTCTGTCCTGACCACCAAAGTTGCCCACGAAACACGTGCACTCAAACTGCCGACGCAACATGCCCACCCAAATTGCTCACGCGACGTGCTCATTCAACGGGCCCACACAAACTGGCCACGTAGCATGCCCATTCAAACAGCCCACGCAACATGCCCATTAAAACTGCCCACGCAACATGCCCACCCAAACTGCTTACGCAAACTGCCCACGCAACCGGCCCACCCAAACTGCCCACGCAGTATGCCCACCCAAATTGCCCACGCAATCAGCACACCCAAACTGCCCACGCAGCATACACCCAAACTGTCCACGCAATATGCCCAACCAAATTATCCACGTAACATGTCCACGCAACTTGCCCACTAAATTACCCGCGCAACCTGCCCACGCAAATTGCTCACGCAATATGCCCACCCAAATGTGCACGCAACCAGCCCACGCAGCATGATCACCCAAACAGCCCACGCAACATGCCCACTTAAACTGCCCACGCAACCGCTCCACCCAAACTACCCACGCAGCATGCCAACCCGAACTGCCCACCCAAATTACCCACGCAAGCAGCACACCCAAACTGCCCACGCAGCACACACCCAAATTGCCCACGTAACAGGCCCACTCAAACTGCATACGCGACATGCCCACCCAAACTGCGCACGCAAATTGCTCACTCAAAATGCTCATGCAATATGTCCACCCGAATGTCCACTCAAACTGCCCGCGCAACATGTGCACCCAAATTGCCCACGCAGCATGCCCACTTAAATTGCCCACACAGTCTGCCCAACACAACACACAGTAATGGGCTCGGTAATGGGTAATAAGCCGTGATAATTTATTTATTTATTTGTTTATTTATCCATTTATCTATCTATTTATCTATTGATTTATCTATTTATCTATCTATCTATCTATCTATTTATTTATCTATCTATTTATCTATTTATTTATCTATCTATTTATCTATCTATTTATCTATCTATTTATCTATCTATTTATCTATCTATCTATTTATTTATCTATTTATCTATCTATCTATTTATCTATCTATTTATCTATCTATTTATCTATCTATCTATTTATCTATCTATCTATCTATTTATCTATCTATCTATTTATTATGTATTTATTATCTATTTATCAATTTATCTATTTATCTATCTATCTATTTATCTATCTATCTATTTATTTATCTATTTATCAATTTATCTACTTATCTATTTATCAATTTATCTACTTATCTATTTATCTATTTATCAATTTATCTACTTATCTACTTATCTATTTATCTATTTATCTACTTATCTACTTATCTATTTATCAATTTATCTACTTATCTACTTATCTATTTATCAATTTATCTACTTATCTACTTATCAATTTATCTACTTATCTACTTATCTATTTATCAATTTATCAATTTATCAATTTATCTATTTATCTATTTATCAATTTATCAATTTATCAATTTATCAATTTATCAATTTATCAATTTATCAATTTATCAATTTATCAATTTATCAATTTATCAATTTATCAATTTATCAATTTATCTATTTATCTATTTATCAATTTATCAATTTATCAATTTATCAATTTATCAATGTATCTATTTATCTATTTATCAATTTATCAATGTATCTATTTATCAATTTATCAATTTATCAATGTATCTATTTATCTATTTATCAATTTATCAATTTATCAACTTATCTACTTATCTACTTATCTATTTATCTATTTATCTATTTATCAATTTATCAACTTATCTACTTATCTATTTATCTATTTATCAATTTATCAACTTATCTACTTATCTATTTATCTATTTATCAATTTATCAACTTATCTATTTATCTATTTATCTATTTATCAACTTATCTACTTATCTATTTATCTATTTATCTATTTATCAACTTATCTACTTATCTATTTATCTATTTATCAATTTATCAACTTATCTATTTATCTATTTATCTATTTATCAACTTATCTACTTATCTATTTATCTATTTATCAACTTATCTACTTATCTATTTATCTATTTATCTATTTATCAACTTATCTATTTATCTATTTATCTATTTATCTATTTATCAACTTATCTATTTATCTATTTATCTATTTATCTATTTATCTATTTATCTATTTATCTATTTATCAACTTATCTATTTATCTATTTATCTATTTATCTATTTATCTATTTATCTATTTATCAACTTATCTATTTATCTATTTATCTATTTATCTATTTATCTATTTATCTATTTATCTATTTATCTATTTATCTATTTATCAACTTATCAACTTATCTATTTATCTATTTATCTATTTATCTATTTATCTATTTATCTATTTATCTATTTATCTATTTATCTATTTATCTATTTATCTATTTATCTATTTATCTATTTATCTATTTATCTATTTATCTATTTATCTATTTATCTATTTATCTATTTATCTATTTATCTATTTATCTATTTATCTATTTATCTATTTATCTATTTATCTATTTATCTATTTATCTATTTATCTATTTATCTATTTATCTATTTATCTATTTATCTATTTATCTATTTATCTATTTATCTATTTATCTATTTATCTATTTATCTATTTATCTATTTATCTATTTATCTATTTATCTATTTATCTATTTATCTATTTATCTATTTATCTATTTATCTATTTATCTATTTATCTATTTATCTATTTATCTATTTATCTATTTATCTATTTATCTATTTATCTATTTATCTATTTATCTATTTATCTATTTATCTATTTATCTATTTATCTATTTATCTATTTATCTATTTATCTATTTATCTATTTATCTATTTATCTATTTATCTATTTATCTATTTATCTATTTATCTATTTATCTATTTATCTATTTATCTATTTATCTATTTATCTATTTATCTATTTATCTATTTATCTATTTATCTATTTATCTATTTATCTATTTATCTATTTATCTATTTATCTATTTATCTATTTATCTATTTATCTATTTATCTATTTATCTATTTATCTATTTATCTATTTATCTATTTATCTATTTATCTATTTATCTATTTATCTATTTATCTATTTATCTATTTATCTATTTATCTATTTATCTATTTATCTATTTATCTATTTATCTATTTATCTATTTATCTATTTATCTATTTATCTATTTATCTATTTATCTATTTATCTATTTATCTATTTATCTATTTATCTATTTATCTATTTATCTATTTATCTATTTATCTATTTATCTATTTATCTATTTATCTATTTATCTATTTATCTATTTATCTATTTATCTATTTATCTATTTATCTATTTATCTATTTATCTATTTATCTATTTATCTATTTATCTATTTATCTATTTATCTATTTATCTATTTATCTATTTATCTATTTATCTATTTATCTATTTATCTATTTATCTATTTATCTATTTATCTATTTATCTATTTATCTATTTATCTATTTATCTATTTATCTATTTATCTATTTATCTATTTATCTATTTATCTATTTATCTATTTATCTATTTATCTATTTATCTATTTATCTATTTATCTATTTATCTATTTATCTATTTATCTATTTATCTATTTATCTATTTATCTATTTATCTATTTATCTATTTATCTATTTATCTATTTATCTATTTATCTATTTATCTATTTATCTATTTATCTATTTATCTATTTATCTATTTATCTATTTATCTATTTATCTATTTATCTATTTATCTATTTATCTATTTATCTATTTATCTATTTATCTATTTATCTATTTATCTATTTATCTATTTATCTATTTATCTATTTATCTATTTATCTATTTATCTATTTATCTATTTATCTATTTATCTATTTATCTATTTATCTATTTATCTATTTATCTATTTATCTATTTATCTATTTATCTATTTATCTATTTATCTATTTATCTATTTATCTATTTATCTATTTATCTATTTATCTATTTATCTATTTATCTATTTATCTATTTATCTATTTATCTATTTATCTATTTATCTATTTATCTATTTATCTATTTATCTATTTATCTATTTATCTATTTATCTATTTATCTATTTATCTATTTATCTATTTATCTATTTATCTATTTATCTATTTATCTATTTATCTATTTATCTATTTATCTATTTATCTACTTATCTACTTATCTACTTATCTACTTATCTACTTATCTACTTATCTACTTATCTACTTATCTACTTATCTACTTATCTACTTATCTACTTATCTACTTATCTACTTATCTACTTATCTACTTATCTACTTATCTACTTATCTACTTATCTACTTATCTACTTATCTACTTATCTACTTATCTACTTATCTACTTATCTATTTATCTACTTATCTACTTATCTACTTATCTACTTATCTACTTATCTACTTATCTATTTATCTATTTATCTATTTATCTATTTATCTATTTATCTATTTATCTATTTATCTATTTATCTATTTATCTATTTATCTATTTATCTATTTTACGTAATTTGTCAACGCACACTATTCGCTACCGTTAACATGATTTCATTGTCCCAAATTTCAGACAAAATTCGAACGACCCGTCAAATTTTTTACACTTGTGCCTGGCATTCCTTAATAAGACCTCTCAATTGCTACCAAACACGACATATTTCTCATGACTTTATGAGAAAAAAAAAACAAAAGCCGAACGAGGTGTCTAAATTTTGACACTTGTGTGGTATAGCCGCGCAGAAAATATTTCATTTGGTACCAAACACGACATATTTTTGACAACTATATGCAAAAAAAAGCCAGTCGAGCTGTCAATTTTTTGTCACATCCGCACAGCAATGTTTGACAATATCTGTCATTTGATACCTAATACGACATGGTTCTGACAACTTCATGAAAAAAAAAACAATAGCCGAGATCCGCACAGCAGTGTTTGACAATACCTGTCATTTGATACCAAACACGACATGGTTCTGACAACTTCATGCAAAAAAAAACAATAGCAGACCGAGCTGTCAGAATTTTTGACATTTCTACATGGCAGTCTATTAGAAAAAACTTCATTTGATATTAAACACGGCATATTTATGATAAATTAAATAAATAAAATAAATATATCATCACGGCTTATTACTCATTGCTGGGTGTGCCAATCTGCTTTGTACACAGATATCGGTAATGATGATATATTTGCACCGCGGGCACTCATTGCTGGCGTAGAGAGCGCACCACAGGGGTCAATTTTTTATGCCATTTAAAATTGGAAATATTTGACGTCGGTCGGGATCGAATCCAAAAAACACAAAGCCAATCGTACTGCGCCGAGTTTTTCCTAGAGCTCCGCCAATAGTGTTTTATATTAGCCGTTAAGTATTCCTAAGCCGTCTGCGCACTATTTAAAACCAAATTGCTAACGCTAACAATCTTATCAAAGGTTTATATTCTCTCCTGCACGCTCAATCTTTCCACGCAACTTTTTCACCAAATCTGCCCACACAACATGCCCACCCAAACTGTCCTTAAGGAGAGCTTTTCTTTCATACCGAACACGACGCATTTCTGACTACTTTTTACAGTAAACAAAAGCCGATCGCGATATCTATATTTTGACACTCATATAGTGTAGCCCTGCAGAAAATATTTCATTTTGAACCAAACACGACGTTCGAATTGTAAGTAAGAAGCTTAATTAAATTTGCACTAATCTCCTTCAAAAGACTCTCCTTGGCGAGCAATGCACTTATCCCAATGTTTATTACATAATTAGAAGCATTTCTGGAAGGCTTCTTTCGAAAGGGCCTTCAGCTGCTCCGTCGTGGCTCTCTCAATTGATGGATAGTGATGCAAATCCAGCCTTCATGGTCAAGATCATAACTGGAGATGAAAGTTGTGTGTGTGGCTATAACCTTGAGACGAAAATTCCAAATGGAAAACAAATGGCTCTCCTCGCCCTAAGAAGACACGTCAAAGTCGATTTCAAAACGATATACTGAGAGAGAGACCAGAAGAATGTGCCAATAGCTTCCTCCTTCAACATGACAACGCGCGGTGCTGCACCTCGCTTCTGATCCGCTAGTTTTTGGTTGATAATAAGTTTCCTGTCTGTCCACATTTGCCTTACTCTCCGCAATTAGCACCATGCGGCTTCTGGCTCTTCCCAAAAATTAAGAAGGCTACGACAGAACAGCTGAAGGCCCTTCCGAAAGAAGCTTTCCAGAAATGCTTCCAATCATGGAATCAATGTTGGTATAAGTGCATCGGTAGCCAAGGAGAGTACTTTGAAGGCGAATAGTTCAAATTTGATGTAAGCTTTTTACTTTTTTGTAATAAAATTATTCATCGTATTTTTTGATCACAGCTCATATTCTTGACAACTTTCTGCAAAAAACAAAATCCAATTGAATTGTAAATTTTTTGACATTTCTGCATGGCAGACATTGAGAAAACAACAACTTTTTGCAAAATACTAAAGCCAATCGAATTGTAAATTTTTTGACATTTCTGCATGGCAGCATTGAGAAAACGTTTCATTTGATACCACACACACCATATTTCTGACAATTTTATGCAAAAAACAAAAGCCGAGCGAGCTGTAAATTTTTTGACTTTTATACGGTTGGCAATATGTCTTCTATATCTATTTCAAATGTACTTTGTTAATATTAGTAATATGGAATTTAATTTACGAACTTCACAATAATGGAGTTACGAATATTTTTTCATTCGGTTACTTATGGCAAATTTAACAACAATTTCTCCTCCAAATTCATTCAAAATTTACAATTTTTTATTGACAGTATGAAAATTAATGGACATTGATGTAGTCAGGAATGTTTGTTTTTTAATTAGTTACTTATGGTATCTTTGGCAACACTTGTGTACCGACTTCACATTAGTCTAGTTAGAAATATTTTTTTATCTAGTTACTTCTGGCATATTTGACAACACTTTCCAAGTTCATATGAACCACCATAATATGAACCTTTAAAATTTATAATTTTTAATTATGTTTTGGGCCTTTTCTCACTTGTGAGAAATAATTTCCTATTCTCATAATTTATGATTAAAAATATTTGTTTTTTAATTAGTTATATTTAAAATTTACTATATTTTTAAGGGCAGTACGGAATTAAAGGTCTAACTTCACATTAATGCAGCAAGGAATATTTGTTTTTTACTTAGTTACTTATGGCAAATTTGGCAACAATTTCTTCTCTAGTTTTATTTGAAATTTACAATTTTTTATTGACAGTATAAAAATTAATTGACTATCACATTGATGCGATTGGATATATTTGTTTTTTATTTAGTTATGGTATCTTCGATGGAATATGGCTTTTTAAGTCGTAAATGCGTGATTTAAAAAATATGATAATCGTTTCAAGTCATAGATAGGTGAAGTAGCCCGTGTTGATACCAGGTCCGCTGACAATTCAATGAACTCCTGCGTCTAATGGTTTTAGTTCAGCCTAACGTCGGTATTTGCGCTAAGGTCGCCGGGTCGTTTGTGATTTTTTCAACTTGTTCGATTTTAGCCAATAAAAATTTGTTTTGTCAAACGTCAGCGAGATTCAAGTTTGAAGTTTAATTTCCGTGCAAAGATGTTTAATAAACTAAAATTGTAAAATCTCTTGTTATCTGAACTTCAGATAATATACTTTGCTTCAATTACAAAGTTATTTTACTTGTTCGTGAGCAAGTGCTTTGAATTGTTGCTGCAAAATATTTCATCATGAGTAAAGTATCAATTATCTATATCTGTTTTAATGTTTTAAGTTTTGTTATACAGTTTTAATAAATAGCAGTCACTTTAGTTAACTATATGATTAGCAAATTTTACTAAACAAATTTTGAACAGTTTTGGAACTGAAGATTAATTACCTATCGTTTTATAGAGATGTGCATACGAAGTATGTGTGACAAATATGTTACCAGTGGAAGAACATGGTACATTATTTTGTTTTCCAAGAACGGAAGTATTAAGGCAACATTGGCTACGCAATATGAATAGGCTAGATTTAGTGGATTTACCATTTAATAAGCTTGTTCATCGATGTCGAGTGTGTAAACTTCATTTTGATGATAGGCAATTTGAAACACCCGAGAAGAAGAAATTAAATTTTAGACAAATACCCCGTCCTGTACTTCCTAAAGGTATGTACTCTAAACAACTTTTATTCGGTATCTTATGTAGAAGACCGTGATGGTATAGTTTGGGTTGCGTTATTATGTATCAAACATACATTTTTTTAGTACGTTTTCTATAGTTAAGTAAAAACTCTAATTTAATATATGAGATCCTACTTTAGGTTGTTAACAAACCAAACAGATCGTAGTTTAATATATAGTTTTTACGTATCTAATATCTCAGATTTGAAAATATGTGGATTTCTTTGTGTCCTGATCAGTGTAGCACTATATGTTTGTAAAACCCGGCACAAATGAAGAACATGTACCTCCTGAACCTACCAGTCGTAATAATTCTTCGATAATCCAAGATCAACATGTTGCGATTTCGGAAACGCCGCACCGAGGTACGTAATTATTATTATTTTTTTGTTAAAAGCTTCACAATCTTCTATGTAAACAACATTAATAAAACCATTACCTATCTATTTCTTATCGTATTTTGCATAACGAATATATGAAATTAATATTAAATTAATTTGTATTAGGTCCTTCCTGTAGCACGAGTTCGAAAATAGTAATGGATGTTGAGGACTCGAGGTAATTATATTGTATATTTCAATTTCAGTAGATTAGAAATGTAAAAAAATCAGTAAAGCATTAATTTACTTTTATCAAATGTTATTGAAAAAGTGTTTTCTTTTATTATTGAAATATCAGATAATTAATTACACTCGCATTATAGTTATACATTCATTAAATTTACAATTAAGAAATATGTACTCATAGTTTCTTTCTGGTATAGGAACAATCACGTTATAACATCTTGGAGTCCAGAGGAAAAATTAGTTGTCGCCGAAAAAAAAAAGAAAATGTATTCCAGGCTACAAAAGACAGAAAGACTTCTCTCATTAAGCAGGAAACGCGGTAGGATTCTCATCCAGAAGTGTAGAAAAAACAAAGTATACATACTTTCAACAAAATCATTGGACAATATACAAAATATATATAGTTTACCACTGGTTTTTGTTTTAGCTTTATTAACAAACTTTTCTAAAACTAAAAAGGCTAGACGGTATACTCTAGATCTAGAAGAAAAATCTTTGTTTCTAGCTATTTTCAAACTTGGGCCACGTTGTTACAGGTTTTTAGAGAAATTGTTATCTTTGCCATCAATACGGACGTTGCAAAGGAGTCTTTCAAATTTTGAATTAAATACGGGAATAAATGATCAGTTCTTTAGTTATTTAAATGTAGTTTCAGAAAATATGTCTCTAAAGAATCGTTATTGCACTTTGTTGTTAGTAGTAGTCTATGGTTACCAATTTGATCAGGTAGAGGGTAATTAAAAACTCATTAACTGGGCGTCAGTTCAGACTAGCCTTAGGCAATTTGATGTTGTGGAATTTTGTTTATTAATATAAATGTTATTTATAGTCAAGAATGGAAAATTTTTGGTTTTGCATCAGAGTTTAGGGTTAGTCTTCGGTTTGACAATTCATATTTAAATGTAATAAACTAATGACTATGTCATTACAGATACTTAAATTCTCTTAAGAAAATTTTCTAAAGATGTGAAGAAAATTTGTGTACGATGAACTAGTCTTTTACTAGTGAATGATAATTATTTTCGAATGAGTATTTAAGATTTCCCATTGCATGGTCAAAACTAAATTGTAATGTTAGTAATGTGCACATTTGTTTACAAATAAAAACACGCGTAGAAGTGAAGCTAGGAAGAAGTTTATATCCGTGGAATATACACAAAGATAAATAAATATTTTTAAATAATGTTTATACCATTAATTTTATTAATAATAACATGTTCAATTTCGTAACAGAATTGCTAGTTACGTACAGTTTAATAAAATATATAAAAATGTTTATATTAGTACACTTTATTAACAAACTGCTCCTGAAATTAATTAAACAAATGTGAAAAGCAAACATCCAAATTTTCCATTTTAAAATGAATCCGAGTATACATACTAGGTTTCATTAATTTCTACTTTATAATCAAGGCGAGTATATTTTTCTTTTCCGGGAATTCAAATTTGTGAAAGCTCATTAAGAAATATGAATGTTATGATTTCTGTTTTAACTTAACAAAGTGTCAATTGCTAATAATTCTGAAAAATAATTTCATACTAATTAGATAAAAGATATTTTTAGGGATATGAATGTTATAAGTTATACGGTTGTGACTGTAGGCAACTGTTTAAAGATATAACATATTGACAGCCATAAATAACTGAAATTTTATCAATAATATAAATTTTAAAAGATATATACATAATGAGTTTCAAATATTTTCTTGAAGAAAGTAAAAAAATGATAAATTAATATGAATATTCATAAATTTTAATTAATTATTATAAGTTTACATGCTACATGTGATTATAGTTTTTATAATATTCTAATATCATATCGTATTAAACATAACAAAACAAATGGGCCGTATTCCGAGCGCACTTTTATAATAAAAGCGTTTTTATGGAGTGCGCTTTTACATTATATGCTTATGAGAAGTTTGCTCCATAAAAGCGCTTTTATTATAAAAGTGCGCTCAGAATACGGGCCAATAATTTTATAAACAGTATCTTGAAAGTATTACCAAATATTATTGAAATGTTCTAACCACTAATTGGTTTTAAATAAGTGACAAATATCTTGAAAGAAAGTTAAATATTCATAAGTTTTTAAAGATTATGTTTCACTGTAAGTATTTTTGTGTCAATTTTCTATCGTTTTTCGTTGAAATGTAATTGTTGAACTTATTAACTAAATATGCAATAATTGTCAGAAAAAGTTAAATGTTCCTTACTCGTATTTTTGTTGTTATATAAAATCTGTACCTCAATACATATACACAAACTAATTATCACAAGGGAATTTTACAAGCAACATGTCAGCTGTATTGTTCCAATTGACAACCTTACTGACATCACATCGTTCCTAAAAATTTCGCTAATGACCCAGTCATTACCAAAACAAAGCAAAAGCCTTCGGTTTGTCCAAAACTATGTTCATAGAAAGTTTAATTTCTCTATCGTTCCGAAATAAAATTACCACTCATGTTAACAATACAAACTAATGATCACATGAAAATTAATAAGAGGACTAGAGTTTGTTAAAAGTTTACCGATAAAAATCGATGGAAATGATCCTCATTAATAATAATTGTGGATTTGATGTCTGAAGCAGATTAACGATTTGTTATTTTATTTCGTATAGCATAATGCATAAAAATTTAATAATTAAATAAGATACTGTTTATGAAATGATTTTGTATTGTCATGTTAAACACGATGACATTAGTAAACTTATTTTTAAAAACAATTCATTAGCTAAGCACTTAAAATTTCAAAGTGTATATACATTAATACCATGTAATAAATACACTAAACAATAATGACCACGAACAGAAGTAGAAGAATCTTGTAACTACCTAATTTTGACGGTCCCATGAGAATTTTATAACTACTTGTTAACGTTCCATACTTTTGTAAATATACATATATAAAATCAACAATTTTATTTTATTTCGGAACGATAGAAAAATTAAACTCCCACCCAACAATACATAAACACTGCCCTCCAAAAAATCCAATGCAATTTCCCTATACTATATCCCAAAAGCCATAACAACACCCCCCCCCCCCTTGGAAAATTAACAAACCAGCACTCATTCTTGATCTCCCAAAATTTAAAAAACCTGATACATGCCCCATAATCTATCAAATCGAATTTCGTAAAATTCTAAACAAACTTCATAATTACCAATTTATATATATACCGATGGATCCAAGACGGAAGAAAAAACCGGAGCAGCCTTCATCGAAAACCAAAATGAAACCAAGATTCATCTGCCTACCAACACCAGTGCCTACACCGCCGAACTTCTTGCAATACAGACAGCAATTAACTCAATCAATACAAAAAACGAACCAACCACCAACTATGCCATATGTTGCGACTCCATTAGCGCCATCCAAAAAATAAGCAAACCATACCCAGAAGACAAGATTACACAACAAATCCACGAAGAACTATACACAGCGGAGCAGAACCAAAAGAAAATAACCTTTATATGGGTACCATCTCACACTGGCATAATAGGCATGGAAAAGGCAGACAGGGCAGCAAAAGAAGCAGCAGGAGATACCACAGAAATAGACAGATATATTCCAATCTGGGATGCAAAAAGTATACTAAAATACAAGACAAAAGAAGCATGGCAACGAGAATGGATAAACACAACAAATAACAAGCTACGCGAAATCAAAGAGGATACAACCAACTGGCAAACACCAGGATCAATACAGGACCAAATCACCCTCACCAGACTCAGAATAGGCCACACACTAACCACACATAAACATATACTAGAACGCACCGAAAGCCCAAACTGTTGTAATGTACCATTAACGATAAAACATATACTAATTGACTGCCAACAATACACCCACGCTAGGAACAAATATCGAATCCCAAACACAATAAAGGAAATCCTAAAAAACGATAAAGATACAAACAATAATGTATTAAAATTCCTGAAAGACAAACTTAGCAAAACACATATAATGTATCCAAAATATTGTAATAATAACATATTATATAAATTAGAACTACTATAAACTGTACAAACCAACAATGTATACGGGCTTTAATAGCCTAGCTCCTGAAAAGCCCAAAATTATTTAAAAAAAATTAAACTTTCTATGAACATAGTTTTGGACAAACCGAAGGCTTTTGCTTGTTTTGGTAATGACTGGGTCATTAGCGAAATTCTTAGGAACGATGTGATGTCAGTAAGGTTGTCAATTGGAACAATACAGCTGACATGTTGCTTGTAAAATTCCCTTGTGATACTTAGTTTGTGTATATGTATTGAGGTACAGATTTTATATAACAACAAAAATACGAGTAAGGATCATTGAACTTTTTCTGACAATTATTGCATATTTAGTTAAAATAAATTCAACAATTACATTTCAACGAAAAACGATAGAAAATTGACACAAAAATACTTACAGTGAAACATAATCTTTAAAAACTTATGAATATTTAACTTTCTTTCAAGATATTTGTCACTTATTTAAAACCAATTAGTGGTTAGAACATTTCAATAACATTTGGTAATACTTTCAAGATACTGTTTATAAAATTATTTTGTTTTGTTATGTTTAATACGATATGATATTAGAATATTATAAAAACTATAATCATATATAGCATGTAAACTTATAATAATTAAATAAAATTTATGAATATTCATATTAATTTATCATTTTTTTACTTTCTTCAAGAAAATATTTGAAACTCATTATGTATATATCTTTTAAAATTTATATTATTGATTAAATTTCAGTTATTTATGGCTGTCAATATGTTATATCTTTAAACAGTTGCCTACAGTCACAACCGTATAACTTATAACATTCATATCCCTAAAAATATCTTTTATCTAATTAGTATGAAATTATTTTTCAGAATTATTAACAATTGACACTTTGTTAAGTTAAAACAGAAATCATAACATTCATATTTCTTAATGAGCTTTCAAAAATTTGAATTCCCGGAAAAGAAAAATATACTCGCCTTGATTATAAAGTAGAAATTAATGAAACCTAGTATGTGTTGTAACTGTAGTTCAAAAAGTAGGCATTGAAATTTGTTTTTGATTTTTGATACATGTCAAATATTTAATCGATGTCGTAGACCTTGTGAAAGAATAAAATAAACTGTGTTGCTCTATTGGCTGTCCTGTGTACATTTATTTCTCCAAACTGTGTGATATTAGGCATTAAATAATATTTAACAACAGTATGTATACTCGGATTCATTTTAAAATTGAAAATTTGGATAAGTTTGCTTTTCACATTTGTTTAATTTATTTCAGGAGCAGTTTGTCAATAAAGTGTACTAATATAAACATTTTTATATATTTTATTAAACTGTACGTAACTAGCAATTCTGTTACGAAATTGAACATGTTATTATTAATAAAACTAATGGTATAAACATTATTTAAAAATGGAATAAATAAAGTTTCGGACTGGCAGTCAATATTACAATTTATTCACGCCGACGTTTCGACTATACAATAGTCTTCTTCAGGGCTAGAATGGTCGAGTTGATGGAAAAAATACACGTGTGGATAGCGTAGATACAATCAAGTCGGACATTTAAAAAAATAAATAAATAAATAGTCAAAAAACACAGATCACAGAGTGAAAATCGTCAAATAATAAAAAATTGTCCAAGATGACTACAATAAATTAAGCTGAATATAAGAAAAAATATTTTAAAATGGTAACTGTACATGTGTGTTTTACACCAATCTAAGGTCCTTAGATTGGTGTAAAACACACATGTACAGTTACCATTTTAAAATATTTTTTCTTATATTCAGCTTAATTTATTGTAGTCATCTTGGACAATTTTTTATTATTTGACGATTTTCACTCTGTGATCTGTGTTTTTTGACTATTTATTTATTTATTTTTTTAAATGTCCGACTTGATTGTATCTACGCTATCCACACGTGTATTTTTTCCATCAACTCGACCATTCTAGCCCTGAAGAAGACTATTGTATAGTCGAAACGTCGGCGTGAATAAATTGTAATATTGACTGCCAGTCCGAAACTTTATTTATTCCATCCCCAACACAGTCGAACATAAATTTTTGAATTATTTAAAAATATTTATTTATCTTTGTGTATATTCCACGGATATAAACTTCTTCCTAGCTTCACTTCTACGCGTGTTTTTATTTGTAAACAAATGTGCACATTACTAACATTACAATTTAGTTTTGACCATGCAAAAATTCGAAAATAATTATCATTCACTAGTAAAAGACTAGTTCATCGTACACAAATTTTCTTCACATCTTTAGAAAATTTTCACAAGAGAATTTAAGTATCTGTAATGACATAGTCATTAGTTTATTACATTTAAATATGAATTGTCAAACCGAAGACTAACCCTAAACTCTGATGCAAAACCAAAAATTTTCCATTCTTGACTATAAATAACATTTATATTAATAAACAAAATTCCACAACATCAAATTGCCTAAGGCTAGTCTGAACTGACGCCCAGTTAATGAGTTTTTAATTACCCGCTACCTGATCAAATTGGTAACCATAGACTACTACTAACAACAAAGTGCAATAACGATTCTTTAGAGACATATTTTCTGAAACTACATTTAAATAACTAAAGAACTGATCATTTATTCCCGTATTTAATTCAAAATTTGAAAGACTCCTTTGCAACGTCCGTATTTATGGCAAAGATAACAATTTCTCTAAAAACCTATAACAACGTGGCCCATGTTTGAAAATAGCTAGAAACAAAGATTTTTCTTCTAGATCTAGAGTATACCGTCTAGCCTTTTTAGTTTTAGAAAAGTTTGTTAATAAAGATAAAACAAAAACCCGTGGTAAACTATATATATTTTGTATATTGTCCAATGATTTTGTTGAAAGTATGTATACTTTGTTTTTTCTACACTTCTGGATGAGAATCCTACCGCGTTTCCTGCTTAATGAGAGAAGTCTTTCTGTCTTTTGTAGCCTGGAATACATTTTCTTTTTTTTCGGCGACAACTAATTTTTCCTCTTGACTCCAAGATGTTATAACGTGATCGTTCCTATACCAGAAAGAAACTATAAGTACATATTTCTTAATTGTAAATTTAATGAATGTATAACTATAATGCGAGTGTAATTAATTATCTGATATTTCAATAATAAAAGAAAACACTTTTTCAATAACATTTGATAAAAGTAAATTAATGCTTTACTGATTTTTTTACATTTCTAATCTATTGAAATATACAATAAAATTACCTCGACGTGGAGAGCCAATAATTTCAGAGTCCTCAACATCCAATACTATTTTCGAACTCGTGCTACAGGAAGGACCTAATAAGTAAAAAATTAAATTTAAATGTTACTAAAGGAGTTTGGCAGCTGAAGGGTGTTGTAGAGACAGGAACACAAGTAGAGCCACGTCTTGCAGATCATGTATTAATATTTATGATTCGCGGAATTGGCAAGAAATGGAAGCAACCTGTTGCTTTTTATCTAACGCACAGTGCCGCGAATCGTTACACATTAAAAAATTTAATTAAAGAAGTTGTCAGAGCAATACATACTAAAACAAAATTTAAAATTCTTTCGTCTGTTTGTGATGGCGGGTCGTGGCGCGTGGATGCTGTACGTGATTTGTCATTAGACTCGACAAGGGGAATGATGAATTCGTGTACAACATCGATGGGAATAAAATTATACATCTTTTTGATGCTCCTCATATGTTGAAGGCCATTAGAAATAATTTTATGACCAAAAATGTTGTATTCGAAGGGAAAACAGCTAAATAGAGTGACATTAAAAAGGCAGTAGAAGTAGATAGTACTACTGGGTCATTGAGATCTACAAAGTTAAGTAACGCGCACATAAACCCTACAAATCGACAGAAGATGAAAGTAAAACTTGCTGCGCAAATATTTAGTCAGTCCACTGCTGCCTTTCTTCACATTTTAACTGAATTTGGGGATATAGGGGGTGACGGTACAGCCACGTTAGTAAAATTCATGAACGATTTATTTGATACCCTTAACTGCGTTTTTATGTTTACAAAACCACTGGCCTCTCGTTTAACAGAAAAATCTCAGCATTTTAATTTTTGGAACAGTGCAATAAGGTCTTTAAATAGAATAAAATTTATAACCTCCAATAATAAAGTACATAATCCACCCATAGTTTCATTGTTAATTGTAACTCTTCGCAACGTTCAATATCTTTGGAATTCTCTAAAGAGTCCAGGTTTTCAGTATCTTACTGTAAGATCTTTAAACCAAGATCCTTTAGAGAATTTCTTTAGCGTAGCAAGAGGTTTATATGGAAGTTACCCAAAACCCTCATCTTTGCAATTTGTTAGTGCATATAAAACAGCAATTTTAAATAATACTGTTAAAAGTGGGATGGGTACAAATTGTGAAGATGATAGCGAAAGACTTCTTCTTTCTTACGATATCCTTTTATCAAAATCTCCTACTTTCAATATTTCTAATATCTCTGATTCCGTCCCTTCAACTTCATTCTGTACATCCACTCCTATTACCACACAAGAATTTACTATTACTGAAACCTCGTTGCAAAGTATCAATACGAATGAATCAACGTATGTAGCCGGCTTTTTAATCAAGAAATTGTTAAATTATGAATGTCAGTATTGTCAGGCGTTCTTTTGCACTGAAACATTATCTGGCATTCATAGTTTAACAATGTTCAAAGAATATGTAGATGGCGAGAAACATTTAAAATATGCTTCTGAAAATTTTGTCAAAGTTATTAATGATGGGAAGGATCTCACTTTTTCTAAAATTTCGAAAATAATTCTTCCAAATTTAATTTCGAAATTATCTCCCTTACCATCATTTAATGGTTCAAACACGGGGAGGAAATGTGTACAAAGATAAATGAATTATTTCATTTAGTTATGGTGAATCATTTCGTGAAATTAATAAATAGAAAAATTTATAAATTGGAGACCGTTGGAAATACGGTGGTAGATGAATTTTTATATGAACATAATAAAATGAAATTAGTTTTCATTATATAAATTTATTCGCGTTGGTCAATTTATTAAAATATACCCGGTTAACGTTTCTACTTTTTTCATATATTCTTCACGTAAAAATAGAAAAAATTATAAATTGGAGACCGTTAGAAATACCGTGGTAGATGAATTTTGTATGAAAATAACAAAATGAAATTAGTTTTCATTATATAAATTTATTCTCGTTGGTCAATTTATTTAAATATACCCGGTTAACGTTTCCACTTTTCTCATATCTTCTTCACGTAAAAATAGAAAATTTTATAAATTGGAGACCGTTAGAAATACCGTGGTAGATGAATTTTGTATGAAAATAATAAAATGAAATTAGTTTTCACTATATAAATTTATTCTCGTTGGTCAATTTATTAAAATATACTCGGCTAACGTTTCCACTTCTCTCAAATTTTCTTCAGGGTTGCTATAATATATATGTATATATATATATATATATATATATATATATATATATATATATATATATATATATATATATATATATATATATATATATATATATTATGTATTGTTGTATTCCTATTCTACAATAATTATTACTATGTCAGCACTTCTTGCAGTACTTTTCCATTATAACATGCTTTGTAATAAAAGCCCCTGTAACTAAGATAAGTTGTTCATTCTTTCTGTATTCTCTTATCTCAACACATGTAGTCTTGTTGATAATAAAATTAATTTTTTTAAAATAATTTAAACGAAATTATTTAATTGGCGCAGTCACGGTAGGATCAGAGAAACACAAAAAAGTAATTGTGTGGTGAATTTTTATTCTTTACTCTGATAAACCAATCAATCATTCGCAAACCAAGAAAAATTAAATTTCAATAAAATCGTCTACAACGATCTGTGGAAACTTAAGAAACGCAGATCTCACGAAGAAATATCTTCCCTTCGTAATCTCAATACAACGTGCAAACTAGACTAGGGGTGCTGCCCAGTCAAATACATCGTCAGAAGAAACGTCAATCCTGGACCCCCAGCGAAACTGATCTTCGCAGAACGATCTCATCAAGAGAAAGGAAGACTTGCTGTTCGACAACTCTTCGATCACGTCTTCAGACACAGGAAGAATCAGCAACCCGGTGATGTCCGTAAAGCATCAAACAATCCTCGTACTATTTACAATAACTTTGTAAGTTAATATTGTAGTATTGTATTTACTTTTGTGTTACACAAAGGGATACCTCTAGCAAACGACTAGTAATAAAGGTATCGAGGGACCGGCACAGTCCCAAACACACACAATAAACTTATGTCTGATAGTAATAATACTTCAGAATCTGAAAATTCTGATACTGAATTAGAAAACACTACACCTTTGAACAATACTGTTAAAACCCTAATTTTAAAACCGAGTAGATTAAACGTGGCAAATAGTTCAAACATGGCTACAACCACACTTTCAGAACTGAAAAACCTTACCGAAATTATTCCTCCATATAATGGAGATATTAAAATATTGAACAATTTCATCAGTGCCGTAGACGACGTAGAGTCTTCACTGAGAACCGTTGTACTAAGTCCCATTCAGAAAACATATCTTTTTGGACTTATAAAAACTAAATTAACACACAGAGCTGCCGAATTACTTTCCGAGAACAAATTCGAAGATTGGAAAGATTTAAAACTTTACCTTACTACAAATTTCTGTGATAAAAGCACAGCCGAAACAATATTACTGGAAATTTTACAAATGAAAAATAAAACCAGCACAGACAAAACTCTAGAAGTTATTTCTCAAAAATTTTCAAAATATAAATCAAAAATATTGTTAAAAGAATATAGTCAATTACAGAAGACTGCAATAATAGCAGAAAACCAAAAGTTAGTAGTTTCACATTTTATAACCCTCCTACCCTTATCAGTGAGAGGATCATTTATTGTTAAGCAACCTAGCACATTAGAAGAGTGTGAATGTTTAATAAGAAATGAATTTAATTATTCACATCAAAATCCACACCAATCACCAATGTTAAAAGATAAACAAAATTTAGTTTCAATATACCACCCAAAAAATTCCCAGGCCAGCAATTCCCATCCAAACCAATTCAATTTAATAACAATCAAACACAACAAAAAGCCTTTGCCCCTCGTCAAAACCTAAAAAAATTTTACGAAACAAAACGAACATTTCAGCCCAAACCAATGACACAACAAACAAGTCTTACTACGCCTATGTCTACCCAAACAATTAAACAGAACTATAATCTCAACGAAAGCTCAGATGACCAAAGTGAACAAACTGCTGACGAATACGAATACGTAGCACAAGACGATGACACTGAAAATGACTCTTTTTTTAGAATTAGAGACAGAGATAGACGAACAAAACAAGTAATGTCTAGCCTAACATACAATTTACCGTCGTTACAAATACAAGACTATATAATTTTACTAGACACGGGTTCAAGTATTAACTTAATACATCCAGATTTAGTCAATTTCAAAAAAATTAAAACTTATGAAGAAAAATGTACGTTTACAACCGTAAATGGAAAATCTACTATTTCACATTTTGTGATACTCAAAATTAATAAAATTCCACTAAAATGTTACGTTTACAAATTTCATAAAGAATATAATTTATTATTAGGTATTGAAGCATTTAAAAATTTAAATATTCAAATTGATTTCATAAAAAATTCGGTAAATATACAAGGAAAAGAAAAGAAATTACAAAATGACTTCAAAACTGGCAAACAAAATAATAATATACAAATTAGATCAGAACATTTGAACCAAATTGAAAAATCAAAATTAAAAATACTTATAAACAATTTTGAAGACCTTTTCCCAAAACCAAACGAACCATTGTCTTGTACCAATTTATGCGAACATAAAATAATTCTTAATAACGAAACACCAATCTACACGAAAAATTACAAACTCCCGCAAGTATACGAAAACGACATTGAAGAACATATTGAAAAAATGTTAAGAGAAAAAGTTATACAGTCTTCTCATTCCCCATGAAATTCTCCCATTTGGATAGTTCCAAAAAAGTTAGACGCTTCCGGCAAACGTAAAACGAGATTAGTAATCGATTTTAGGAAAGTAAACACTCAAACAAAAGATGACAAATTCCCAATCCCCAATATTGACACTCTATTAGATCATATCGGTCATTCAAAATATTTCACAACCCTAGACTTACATTCAGGTTTTCATCAAATTCCCATGGACAAAAACGACATCGAAAAGACCGCATTTTCTACTCCATCTGGTCACTATGAATTTTTACGTATGCCTTTTGGTTTAAAAAATGCCCCCGCAACTTTCCAAAGAATGATGAACATCGCACTAGGGGAATTAGTAAACAAAATTTGTCTAGTCTACTTAGATAACGTAATTATTTTTGGCAAAACTCTCGAAGAACATCTAAACAATATCAAATTAGTTTTCGAAAAATTAAGGAAAGCAAACCTAAAAATCCAAATTGACAAATCAGAATTTCTGCAACGACAAACAAAATATTTAGGATATATTATTACACAAGACGGAATTAAAACAGACCCTTCCAAAACCGAAAAAATAAAAAACTTGAACATCCCCAAAACAAAAAAAGAAATTAAGCAATTTCTCGGTACAATAGGATGGTACCGCAAATTTATACCAAATTTCGCTAAACTCACTAAACCTCTTACCTTATGTTTAAAAAATGGTCGAAATATAGACATTTATAACGAATCTTATAGAAAATGTTTTAACGAATGCAAAGAAATTCTTACCTCATCTCCCATATTACAATTTCCAAATTTTCAAAAAGATTTTATACTGACCACGGACGCCTCTGATTACGCTATAGGATCAGTTCTACTTCAAAAAGACGAACACGGTAAAGAAATGCCAATAGCTTATTTTTCAAAAACATTAGGTAATGCCGAACAAAATTATAGCACCGTTGAAAAGGAATTACTAGCAATAATAGAATCCGTAAAAAATTTCAGACACTATCTATTTGGTAGAAAATTTCTTATAAAAACAGATCATAGACCTTTATGTTGGCCATTCAATATGAAAAACCCTAACCAGAAACTCATGCGTTGGAAAATAGAATTAAACGAGTACAATTTCGACATAGAATATTTACAAGGCAAAATGAATGTAATTGCAGACAATCTTTCTCGTCAACGAGATAAAACACAAATTCACAATAAAATCGGTGACGTAACAGAAACAAAAATATTCGCTCACTGTATTTCTGAAGATTTTGAAATGAGTCAAGGATTAGCAGATCAAGTTAATAGAAAATTTGATAGTAGGAATTTCTGTAAAAATACAAACGTAGTAAATAAACATATTATTATTCAAAATTGTAATAATCAAAGAATTATCCATTTAATTACTAAGAAACTATTTTATGAGAAACCCTCAATTAAAGACCTAGATAAACCATTAAAGGAACTCCGAGGTTACCTCATTCTTAAAGAAATTTTTGAAATCAATATACCCTTATTAGGATGTGGCAGAGATAAATTAGAGTGGAATCAAGTGTCTGCAAAAATATTAAAAATATTCGAAGATACGAATATACAAATTAACGTTTATTCCTTACCCACAATAAATTTACATAATAATGATAATGAATCAATTTCGTCAAATCAAAATACAGTCCATTCAGATCCAGAAAATTTAGTAAACGGAATTAAATACATAGAAGACAGAATAAACATAGCCGATAATCAACTAATATTCGAAAGTCATAATTTTGAAACTGAAATAGAAATTACAAAATTATTTGGTAACAGAAAACAACGAATTCATTGTAAATTTAACAAACAAAATCTCAACGACGAAATATTAAATTTTCTTAAACAATATATAATTCCAAAAATAAAATACCTAGCCATTTTTAACGAAAAAGATCTAGACCTAAAATTTTCAAAAATAATCAAAGACAACTTTGAATTTAATACCATTAACATAATTGCTTGTAATAAAATAGTTGAAGACATAGAAAACGAAGAGGAACAAATAGAAATAATTCGTGACTTCCACATGGGACTAACTAACCATAGAGGAATAATCGCAACCCTCAATGCATTAAAAGAAAAATATTTTTGGCCCAAAATGATTAGTAATATTACTGAATACATAAATAGATGCGAACTTTGTAAATTAAACAAATACTATAGAAAACCAATTCCGGCAATAGACAATCTAACACCTACACCTCTAAAACCATTTGACATAATAAATATCGACGTACTTTGTTTAAATAAAAATAATTTTTTAACAATCTTTGATCAATTTTCTAAACACGGTCAAGTTTGTCCATTAGAAAATAAAAGTTCAAATAATATATTACAGAAATTAATTCAATATTTCCAAATTTATACTATACCAAATAAAATAATTATGGACGCTGGACCTGAATTCAAAAGTAGCGTTTTACAAGATTTATTCAAACTCAGGAATATAGAGAGTCATATAATTTGCGTAAATAACCCTAAAAGTAACGCTGTTGAAAGATTCCACTCAACACTTATAGAACATCTTAGACTCCTCGAAAATAATAATCATTTCAAAAACAAAACATTTTTAAAAAAACTTGACTTAACAATCTTAGCTTATAACAATACTAAACACACCATAACAAAATTAACTCGAAACGAAATACTATTTGGCAAAAATAATCAAATTCCATTAAAAACAATCCCACTCATTAACGAAGATATAATACAAAAATACCAAACAGAACAAGAAGAATTATTTAAAATTATAAATAACAAAATAAAAACTGAGAAACAAAAACGCTATAAAGAGAATGATAATCCCTTACAAATAAAAGATACTATTTATGTAAAAGAAAATCCAAGGTTAATCAAGAAATTCAAAAAACCTTTATTCAGAAAATATAGAGTTCAACACTATAATCCAATACTTGGGAAAGTAAAAATCAGAGATCAAGTAGCCGATAAAAACGTTCGGATAAACAGAATTAAACAATAAATTGTTGTTTCAGATGTACGGCTCAACTTACGGACATCTCAAATGACAATGGATTTCATTTAGCTAAATTAGGGAAAACGCAAATAAAAACTTCAGAACAAATAATATACTTTAACTATAATATAACTCCGATTAACGATGAATTTATTAAAATAAAAACATTGAAAGAAATCCTTCTCTTCCAAATTAAAGATTCAAAAGAAATATTTCAAGATTATATTAATATTCTAATATACAATTTTAATGACTTAGAAAATCAAATTAATAAAATATTTCACAGAATTTCTAAACGCGGTTTAATTAACGGAATAGGAAGTATCATCAAATCAATTTCGGGAAATGTAGACGCCTCCGATGGAGAACGCTATGACAAAATTCTTGAAGAAATAAAAAATAATGAAAAATTATTACAGGATCAAACTAATCAAAATTTAAAAATTAGCAAAGAGATGATTAATAAATTTAATAATCAAATCGAAAATATCAAAAGCAATGAGAATAAGCTAAAAACGCAATTAGAAGATATTCAAGAAATTTTAAAGAAAAACTTTAATTGGCAAGGAAAAATCGACGTTAAAAATAAATTTCAAAAACTAATATTTATAATTCAAAATTTAAATGATCTCACCAAACAAATTGAAATCAGTTTAACTTTTTGCAATCTAAGGAAATTACACACAAGTATTATTGACCCAAATAATATTAGAAAAATCACACAAAACAAAGATATTTGGCAACTAAACGAAATTATTGAAACTTACTGCCAACACGACAACGAACAAATACACTTTCTTATTAATATCCCAATTTTTTCTTCCCAAACTTATGATTTATACCAATTTACACCCCTACCTTTTATTAGACATGATACAATTTTACAATTGAACGAAAAACAAACTATGTATTTTATAAATAATAACAATAATTTTAAGATAAATAATTGCATTTTAGTTAATAAGATATATTATTGTAAAACTGAGTATATCGTTTTAAATAAATGTATAGTTAATATTCTGAAGGCACAAACGAATGATGATTGTAAATACCATACTCTGGAATTAGAAAATACTTGGGAGAAAATTTAAAACACAAATGAATTAATCATAATAAGCCCCAAGGAACAACAAATTCAAATTAATTGTGAAAGTAATACACTTAACAAAAAAATCAAAGGTATATTTAAATTAAAACTTATTAATAAATGTGTAGTAAATAATTTCAAGTTCGATATAATTCAAGAAACTTATAAAGAAATAATATTCGAAAGCCTTAATTTTAATAATACGTTTCAACAATTAAATTCAATAAATTTAGATAAAATAAGTAAAGTAAATATAACTATTCAAGATTTACCACAAATAAAAGAGTTAAACTCGCAAAATCAGAACAATCATCATTTCTATATTATTTATACTATATTATTTTTAATAATTTGTATTGTCTTATTATATAAGTTTAGAGTTAAGTTTTTAACAATTTATAACAGAAATAAAAATTCCAAAGATAATAAAGAACCAATTATAGAATTAAGCTCTATTACATAATAATTATTGTAAAATCTCAGAAGGGAGATATTATGTATTGTTGTATTCCTATTCTACAATAATTATTACTATGTCAGCACTTCTTGCAGTACTTTTCCATTATAACATGCTTTGTAATAAAAGCCCCTGTAACTAAGATAAGTTGTTCATTCTTTCTGTATTCTCTTATCTCAACACATGTAGTCTTGTTGATAATAAAATTAATTTTTTTTAAATAATTTAAACGAAATTATTTAATTTATATATATATATATATATATATATATCTTGTGTCTATCTTAAAGGTGTACATAGGAGATTAACATGGGAATTCAGTTTTTTGCAAATTCCTGCTCGCCTAATTATTTTAAGCAAAAACGCGTCAAATAAAAGTTTTAGGGCATCAAATTATGCATCTAAATCAATAAACAGAATTACCTTTACATGCTTTGTAACGACAGAAATAAATTATGAAAATGTCGAAAATTACGTTGAAAATATCGACAGCCATGGAATTGAACAAAAAATAAATAAATGCTTGACGTTTTATCAAATTGTCAGAAACGTCAAATAAGTTAATTTACGTTGAGACAAATAAAAAGACAAGCATTTATTTATTTTTTGTTCAATTCCATGGCTGTCGATATTTTCAACGTAATTTTCGACATTTTCATAATTTATTTCTGTCGTTACAAAGCATGTAAAGGTAATTCTGTTTATTGATTTAGATGCATAATTTGATGCCCTAAAACTTTTATTTGACGCGTTTTTGCTTAAAATAATTAGGCGAGCAGGAATTTGCAAAAAACTGAATTCCCATGTTAATCTCCTATGTACACCTTTAAGATAGACACAAGATATATATATATATATATATATATAAATTAAATAATTTCGTTTAAATTATTTTAAAAAAATTAATTTTATTATCAACAAGACTACATGTGTTGAGATAAGAGAATACAGAAAGAATGAACAACTTATCTTAGTTACAGGGGCTTTTATTACAAAGCATGTTATAATGGAAAAGTACTGCAAGAAGTGCTGACATAGTAATAATTATTGTAGAATAGGAATACAACAATACATAATATCTCCCTTCTGAGATTTTACAATAATTATTATGTAATAGAGCTTAATTCTATAATTGGTTCTTTATTATCTTTGGAATTTTTATTTCTGTTATAAATTGTTAAAAACTTAACTCTAAACTTATATAATAAGACAATACAAATTATTAAAAATAATATAGTATAAATAATATAGAAATGATGATTGTTCTGATTTTGCGAGTTTAACTCTTTTATTTGTGGTAAATCTTGAATAGTTATATTTACTTTACTTATTTTATCTAAATTTATTGAATTTAATTGTTGAAACGTATTATTAAAATTAAGGCTTTCGAATATTATTTCTTTATAAGTTTCTTGAATTATATCGAACTTGAAATTATTTACTACACATTTATTAATAAGTTTTAATTTAAATATACCTTTGATTTTTTTGTTAAGTGTATTACTTTCACAATTAATTTGAATTTGTTGTTCCTTGGGGCTTATTATGATTAATTCATTTGTGTTTTAAATTTTCTCCCAAGTATTTTCTAATTCCAGAGTATGGTATTTACAATCATCATTCGTTTGTGCCTTCAGAATATTAACTATACATTTATTTAAAACGATATACTCAGTTTTACAATAATATATCTTATTAACTAAAATGCAATTATTTATCTTAAAATTATTGTTATTATTTATAAAATACATAGTTTGTTTTTCGTTCAATTGTAAAATTGTATCATGTCTAATAAAAGGTAGGGGTGTAAATTGGTATAAATCATAAGTTTGGGAAGAAAAAATTGGGATATTAATAAGAAAGTGTATTTGTTCGTTGTCGTGTTGGCAGTAAGTTTCAATAATTTCGTTTAGTTGCCAAATATCTTTGTTTTGTGTGATTTTTCTAATATTATTTGGGTCAATAATACTTGTGTGTAATTTCCTTAGATTGCAAAAAGTTAAACTGATTTCAATTTGTTTGGTGAGATCATTTAAATTTTGAATTATAAATATTAGTTTTTGAAATTTATTTTTAACGTCGATTTTTCCTTGCCAATTAAAGTTTTTCTTTAAAATTTCTTGAATATCTTCTAATTGCGTTTTTAGCTTATTCTCATTGCTTTTGATATTTTCGATTTGATTATTAAATTTATTAATCATCTCTTTGCTAATTTTTAAATTTTGATTAGTTTGATCCTGTAATAATTTTTCATTATTTTTTATTTCTTCAAGAATTTTGTCATAGCGTTCTCCATCGGAGGCGTCTACATTTCCCGAAATTGATTTGATGATACTTCCTATTCCGTTAATTAAACCGCGTTTAGAAATTCTGTGAAATATTTTATTAATTTGATTTTCTAAGTCATTAAAATTGTGTATTAGAATATTAATATAATCTTGAAATATTTCTTTTGAATCTTTAATTTGGAAGAGAAGGATTTCTTTCAATGTTTTTATTTTAATAAATTCATCGTTAATCGGAGTTATATTATAGTTAAAGTATATTATTTGTTCTGAAGTTTTTATTTGCGTTTTCCCTAATTTAGCTAAATGAAATCCATTGTCATTTGAGATGTCCGTAAGTTGAGCCGTACATCTGAAACAACAATTTATTGTTTAATTCTGTTTATCCGAACGTTTTTATCGGCTACTTGATCTCTGATTTTTACTTTCCCAAGTATTGGATTATAGTGTTGAACTCTATATTTTCTGAATAAAGGTTTTTTGAATTTCTTGATTAACCTTGGATTTTCTTTTACATAAATAGTATCTTTTATTTGTAAGGGATTATCATTCTCTTTATAGCGTTTTTGTTTCTCAGTTTTTATTTTGTTATTTATAATTTTAAATAATTCTTCTTGTTCTGTTTGGTATTTTTGTATTATATCTTCGTTAATGAGTGGGATTGTTTTTAATGGAATTTGATTATTTTTGCCAAATAGTATTTCGTTTGGAGTTAATTTTGTTATGGTGTGTTTAGTATTGTTATAAGCTAAGATTGTTAAGTCAAGTTTTTTTAAAAATGTTTTGTTTTTGAAATGATTATTATTTTCGAGGAGTCTAAGATGTTCTATAAGTGTTGAGTGGAATCTTTCAACAGCGTTACTTTTAGGGTTATTTACGCAAATTATATGACTCTCTATATTCCTGAGTTTGAATAAATCTTGTAAAACGCTACTTTTGAATTCAGGTCCAGCGTCCATAATTATTTTATTTGGTATAGTATAAATTTGGAAATATTGAATTAATTTCTGTAATATATTATTTGAACTTTTATTTTCTAATGGACAAACTTGACCGTGTTTAGAAAATTGATCAAAGATTGTTAAAAAATTATTTTTATTTAAACAAAGTACGTCGATATTTATTATGTCAAATGGTTTTAGAGGGGTAGGTGTTAAATTGTCTATTGCCGGAATTGGTTTTCTATAGTATTTGTTTAATTTACAAAGTTCGCATCTATTTATGTATTCAGTAATATTACTAATCATTTTGGGCCAAAAATATTTTTCTTTTAATGCATTGAGGGTTGCGATTATTCCTCTATGGTTAGTTAGTCCCATGTGGAAGTCACGAATTATTTCTATTTGTTCCTCTTCGTTTTCTATGTCTTCAACTATTTTATTACAAGAAATTATGTTAATGGTATTAAATTCAAAGTTTTCTTTGATTATTTTTGAAAATTTTAGGTCTAGATCTTTTTCGTTAAAAATGGCTAGGTATTTTATTTTTGGAATTATATATTGTTTAAGAAAATTTAATATTTCGTCGTCGAGATTTTGTTTGTTAAATTTACAATGAATTCGTTGTTTTCTGTTACCAAATAATTTTGTAATTTCTATTTCAGTTTCAAAATTATGACTTTCGAATATTAGTTGATTATCGGCTATGTTTATTCTGTCTTCTATGTATTTAATTCCGTTTACTAAATTTTCTGGATCTGAATGGACTGTATTTTGATTTGACGAAATTGATTCATTATCATTATTATGTAAATTTATTGTGGGTAAGGAATAAACGTTAATTTGTATATTCGTATCTTCGAATATTTTTTATATTTTTGCAGACACTTGATTCCACTCTAATTTATCTCTGCCACATCCTAATAAGGGTATATTGATTTCAAAAATTTCATTAAGAATGAGGTAATCTCGGAGTTCCTTTAATGGTTTATCTAGGTCTTTTATTGAGGGTTTCTCATAAAATAGTTTCTTAGTAATTAAATGGATAATTCTTTGATTATTACAATTTTGAATAATAATATGTTTATTTACTACGTTTGTATTTTTACAGAAATTCCTACTATCAAATTTTCTATTAACTTGATCTGCTAATCCTTGACTCATTTCAAAATCTTCAGAAATACAGTGAGCGAATATTTTTGTTTCTGTTACGTCACCGATTTTATTGTGAATTTGTGTTTTATCTCGTTGACGAGAAAGATTGTCTGCAATTACATTCATTTTGCCTTGTAAATATTCTATGTCGAAATTGTACTCGTTTAATTCTATTTTCCAACGCATGAGTTTCTGGTTAGGGTTTTTCATATTGAATAGCCAACATAAAGGTCTATGATCTGTTTTTATAAGAAATTTTCTACCAAATAGATAGTGTCTGAAATTTTTTACGGATTCTATTATTGCTAGTAATTCCTTTTCAACGGTGCTATAATTTTGTTCGGCATTACCTAATGTTTTTGAAAAATAAGCTATTGGCATTTCTTTACCGTGTTCGTCTTTTTGAAGTAGAACTGATCCTATAGCGTAATCAGAGGCGTCCGTGGTCAGTATAAAATCTTTTTGAAAATTTGGAAATTGTAATATGGGAGATGAGGTAAGAATTTCTTTGCATTCGTTAAAACATTTTCTATAAGATTCGTTATAAATGTCTATATTTCGACCATTTTTTAAACATAAGGTAAGAGGTTTAGTGAGTTTAGCGAAATTTGGTATAAATTTGCGGTACCATCCTATTGTACCGAGAAATTGCTTAATTTCTTTTTTTGTTTTGGGGATGTTCAAGTTTTTTATTTTTTCGGTTTTGGAAGGGTCTGTTTTAATTCCGTCTTGTGTAATAATATATCCTAAATATTTTGTTTGTGGTTGCAGAAATTCTGATTTGTCAATTTGGATTTTTAGGTTTGCTTTTCTTAATTTTTCGAAAACTAATTTCATATTGTTTAGATGTTCTTCGACAGTTTTGCCAAAAATAATTACGTTATCTAAGTAGACTAGACAAATTTTGTTTACTAATTCCCTTAGTGCGATGTTCATCATTCTTTGGAAAGTTGCGGGGGCATTTTTTAAACCAAAAGGCATACGTAAAAATTCATAGTGACCAGATGGAGTAGAAAATGCGGTCTTTTCGATGTCGTTTTTGTCCATGGGAATTTGATGAAAACCTGAATGTAAGTCTAGGGTTGTGAAATATTTTGAATGACCGATATGATCTAATAGAGTGTCAATATTGGGGATTGGGAATTTGTCATCTTTTGTTTGTGTTTACTTTCCTAAAATCGATTACTAATCTCGTTTTAAGTTTGCCGGAAGCGTCTAACTTTTTTGGAACTATCCAAATGGGAGAATTTCATGGGGAATGAGAAGACTGTATAACTTTTTCTCTTAACATTTTTTCAATATGTTCTTCATGGTGTTTCGTTATTAAGAATTATTTTATGTTCGCATAAATTGGTACAAGACAATGGTTCGTTTGGTTTTGGGAAAAGGTCTTCAAAATTGTTTATAAGTATTTTTAATTTTGATTTTTCAATTTGGTTCAAATGTTCTGATCTAATTTGTATATTATTATTTTGTTTGCCAGTTTTGAAGTCATTTTGTAATTTCTTTTCTTTTCCTTGTATATTTACCGAATTTTTTATGAAATCAATTTGAATATTTAAATTTTTAAATGCTTCAATACCTAATAATAAATTATATTCTTTATGAAATTTGTAAACGTAACATTTTAGTGGAATTTTATTAATTTTGAGTATCACAAAATGTGAAATAGTAGATTTTCCATTTACGGTTGTAAACGTACATTTTTCTTCATAAGTTTTAATTTTTTTGAAATTGACTAAATCTGGATGTATTAAGTTAATACTTGAACCCGTGTCTAGTAAAATTATATAGTCTTGTATTTGTAACGACGGTAAATTGTATGTTAGGCTAGACATTACTTGTTTTGTTCGTCTATCTCTGTCTCTAATTCTAAAAAAAGAGTCATTTTCAGTGTCATCGTCTTGTGCTACGTATTCGTATTCGTCAGCAGTTTGTTCACTTTGGTCATCTGAGCTTTCGTTGAGATTATAGTTCTGTTTAATTGTTTGGGTAGACATAGGCGTAGTAAGACTTGTTTGTTGTGTCATTGGTTTGGGCTGAAATGTTCGTTTTGTTTCGTAAATTTTTTTTAGGTTTTGACGAGGGGCAAAGGCTTTTTGTTGTGTTTGATTGTTATTAAATTGAATTGGTTTGGATGGGAATTGCTGGCCTGGGAATTTTTTGGGTGGTATATTGAAACTAAAATTTTGTTTATCTTTTAACATTGGTGATTGGTGTGGATTTTGATGTGAATAATTAAATTCATTTCTTATTAAACATTCACACTCTTCTAATGTGCTAGGTTGCTTAACAATAAATGATCCTCTCACTGATAAGGGTAGGAGGGTTATAAAATGTGAAACTACTAACTTTTGGTTTTCTGCTATTATTGCAGTCTTCTGTAATTGACTATATTCTTTTAACAATATTTTTGATTTATATTGTGAAAATTTTTGAGAAATAACTTCTAGAGTTTTGTCTGTGCTAGTTTTATTTTTCATTTGTAAAATTTCCAGTAATATTGTTTCGGCTGTGCTTTTATCACAGAAATTTGTAGTAAGGTAAAGTTTTAAATCTTTCCAATCTTCGAATTTGTTCTCGGAAAGTAATTCGGCAGCTCTGTGTGTTAATTTAGTTTTTATAAGTCCAAAAAGATATGTTTTCTGAATGGGACTTAGTACAACGGTTCTCAGTGAAGACTCTACGTCGTCTACGGCACTGATGAAATTGTTCAATATTTTAATATCTCCATTATATGGAGGAATAATTTCGGTAAGGTTTTTCAGTTCTGAAAGTGTGGTTGTAGCCATGTTTGAACTATTTGCCACGTTTAATCTACTCGGTTTTAAAATTAGGGTTTTAACAGTATTGTTCAAAGGTGTAGTGTTTTCTAATTCAGTATCAGAATTTTCAGATTCTGAAGTATTATTACTATCAGACATAAGTTTATTGTGTGTGTTTGGGACTGTGCCGGTCCCTCGATACCTTTATTACTAGTCGTTTGCTAGAGGTATCCCTTTGTGTAACACAAAAGTAAATACAATACTACAATATTAACTTACAAAGTTATTGTAAATAGTACGAGGATTGTTTGATGCTTTACGGACATCACCGGGTTGCTGATTCTTCCTGTGTCTGAAGACGTGATCGAAGAGTTGTCGAACAGCAAGTCTTCCTTTCTCTTGATGAGATCGTTCTGCGAAGATCAGTTTCGCTGGGGGTCCAGGATTGACGTTTCTTCTGACGATGTATTTGACTGGGCAGCACCCCTAGTCTAGTTTGCACGTTGTATTGAGATTACGAAGGAAAGATATTTCTTCGTGAGATCTGCGTTTCTTAAGTTTCCACAGATCGTTGTAGACGATTTTATTGAAATTTAATTTTTCTTGGTTTGCGAATGATTGATTGGTTTATCAGAGTAAAGAATAAAAATTCACCACACAATTACTTTTTTGTGTTTCTCTGATCCTACCGTGACTGCGCCAATTAAATAATTTCGTTTAAATTATTTTAAAAAAATTAATTTTATTATCAACAAGACTACATGTGTTGAGATAAGAGAATACAGAAAGAATGAACAACTTATCTTAGTTACAGGGGCTTTTATTACAAAGCATGTTATGATGGAAAAGTACTGCAAGAAGTGCTGACATAGTAATAATTATTGTAGAATAGGAATACAACAATACATAATATATATATATATATATATATATATATATATATATATATATATATATATATATATATATATATATATATATATATATATTATGTATTGTTGTATTCCTATTCTATATATATATATATATATATATATATATATATATATATATATATATATATATATATATATATATATATATATATATATATACATATATATTATAGCAACCCTGAAGAAAATTTGAGAGAAGTGGAAACGTTAGCCGAGTATATTTTAATAAATTGACCAACGAGAATAAATTTATATAGTGAAAACTAATTTCATTTTATTATTTTCATACAAAATTCATCTACCACGGTATTTCTAACGGTCTCCAATTTATAAAATTTTCTATTTTTACGTGAAGAAGATATGAGAAAAGTGGAAACGTTAACCGGGTATATTTAAATAAATTGACCAACGAGAATAAATTTATATAATGAAAACTAATTTCATTTTGTTATTTTCATACAAAATTCATCTACCACGGTATTTCTAACGGTCTCCAATTTATAATTTTTTCTATTTTTACGTGAAGAATATATGAGAAAAGTAGAAACGTTAACCGGGTATATTTTAATAAATTGACCAACGCGAATAAATTTATATAATGAAAACTAATTTCATTTTATTATGTTCATATAAAATTCATCTACCACCGTATTTCCAACGGTCTCTAATTTATAAATTTTTCTATTTATTAATTTCACGAAATGATTCACCATAACTAAATGAACTTTTATTTGGCGCGTTTTTGCTTAAAATAATTAGACGAGCAGGAATTTGCAAAAAACTGAATTCCCATGTTAATCTCCTATGTACACCTTTAAGACAGATACACGGTATATATATATATATATATATATATATATATATATATATATATATATATATATATATATATATATATATATATGTAGATACATAATTTTATTGTATCTTTAGATAAGTCGAAATTTCGACTGAGCATATTTTAACAAATTAACTATCGTCACTGGAGTTTTCATAATACATTTACCTTGTTTTGTAAAAAAAAATGTAAATAAAAAGCTGTTTACTTAATTGTTCTTTTATTTATAATCTATTTCTGTAATAATTATAGTCCTTGATTTTAAAATCCCGCCAACTGGTGATCTTTTAGGTATTAGTTCACCCTAATGTCGGTAGTTAGCGCAGCGTAACTTCAGTTTTAAAAATGACACTATCTGTCCTGGATACTCATACTGGTTATACGAAAATGTGTAGAACAGTTTAAATTTTATTCATAATGTATAATATTGTTTTAAATTATGTAATATGATAGAGATCAAAAATAATAAATTAATTTTATTGTAAAAAAATTTGTAATTTTGTTATAAAATACGTAGTTTATATGAAATGAATGAAGTCAGATGTAAGTAAATTTATATTAAAACAATAATAATAATAATAATAATAATAATAATAATAATAATAATAATAATAATAATAATAATAATAATAATAATAATAATAATAATAATAATAATAATAATAATAATAATAATAATAATAATAATAATAATAATAATAATAATAATAATAATAATAATAATAATAATAATAATAATAATAATAATAATAATAATAATAATAATAATAATAATAATAATAATAATAATAATAATAATAATAATAATAATAATAATAATAATAATAATAATAATAATAATAATAATAATAATAATAATAATAATAATAATAATAATAATAATAATAATAATAATAATAATAATAATAATAATAATAACAATAATAATAATAATAATAATAATAATAATATATAAAATGTTATATAATAATAATAATAATAATAATAATAATAATAATAATAATAATAATCATCATTACCGATATTTTACTAACAAGGCCTCCCGCTAATGAGAAATTGAAAAAGTAACAACACAATACCTCCCGTCAGTTGAAAATGAGGTTAGAGCAATAGTACCTTCCGCCAACTAAATCAAAGTGTAATAGTGACACATTTTTTACTACTAACAAGGCCTCTCGCTAATTACAAATTGGGATAAAGTAACAGTAGCACAGCACCTCCCGTCAATTGAAAATGAAGCTAGAGCAACAGTACCTCCCGCCAAATAAACAAAATAAATATATCATCACGGCATAGTACACATTGCTGGGTGTGCCAATCTGCTTTTGTACATAGAATTCGGTAATGATGATGACATATTTGTACTGTGCGGGCGTTTACCAGGCGTCATCTCACGGGCACTCATTGCTGGCGTGGAGAGTGCACCACAGGGGTAAATTTTGTGCCATTTTAAAATTAGAAATATTTAGCGGCCACGAGGCCCCATCAAAGTGTAAAAGTGACAGTACATTTTTTAACTAACAAGCCTTCCCGCTAATTACAAATTGAGATAAGTAACAGTAGCACAGTACCTCCCGTCAGTTGAAAATGACGCTAGAGCAACAGTACCTTCCGCCAACTAAATCAAAGTGTAATAATGACAGATTCTTTTACTAACAAGGCCTCCGCTAATTACAAATTGAGATGAAGTAACAGTAGCACAGTACCTCCCATCAATTGTAAATGAAGCTAGAGCAACGGTACCTCCCGCCAACCAAATCAAAGTGAAAAGTGACAGTAGATTTTTTTACTAACAAGGCCTCCCGCTAATTACAAATTGAAAAAGTAACAATAGCACAGTACCTCCCGTCAGTTGAAAATGAGGCTAGAGCAACAGTACCTTCCGCCAACTAAATCAAAGTGTAAAGGAGACAGAATTTTTACCCACAATACCTCCCGCTAATAACAATTAAAAATAAAGCAATGGTATCTCTAGTCAGTGTCTTTTGTTTTTTTTGCAAAAAGTCAGAAATATGTAGTGCATGGTATTAAATTAAATAATTTCTCAAGAGCTGTTATGCAGATGTGTTAAAAAATGACAAATCGATCGTCTTTTGTATTTTGCTAAAAATTGTCAGAAGTATATCGTGTTTAGTATCAAATAAAATGTTATCTCATAAGAATTTTTTATTATAATCTTTTTAAATCTTTTTTAAACCCTTTCGAGTGTCGAGATTATTATTATTAATTCTTCATTTTAGACTAATTTATTAATAAAATCTTTCCATTCTTTCCTGTTCTTTGATTTCTTTGTAGCTTGGCAGTAATTAATTTGGTTCCTGTTTACTATTTCTTCAATGTTATCCTCCCATGTCTTCGTTGGCCTTCCTCTTCTCTTTTGTTCTTGCATTCCACACTACTTTTACTTGTCTGTCTTCTGGCATTCTTATTAGGTGCCCATACCATGCTAGTTGTTTTTTTTAATAACTTTGTGGATGCTTTATATTTGCAACTTGTTCCTTATATGTTCATTTCTTACTTTATCTAACTTTCTGATTCCTTCAATTCTTCTCAAGTATTTCATTTCGGCCGCCTGTATTTTGCTTTTAGTTCATTGGTTTAGTAACCATGCTTCGCTTCCGTAAATCAATGTTGGTCGGTACACTGTTTTATATAATGTCTTCTTTGTCGTTTTTGTTATATATTTATTACTTAATATCAGCCAATCCATAACAAATGAATGTAGTGGAGGGCAGCTGTCAGAAATAAATTGCATACATATTTTACTCAATGATGGAGCCATGGAAAAAATTCTGGTTTAATTTTATGAATAATTTGTATCAAAATTCCTCGATTTTTATCATAATAGTAAGATAGATACATAAATAATTTTTAAAAATATTCAAAAGTGAGGTTAAAATTACACTTGCCCTCCACTTATGACGTCATGTTGGATTGCCTAATTATTTTATTTATGGTATGGTAGATCCTGTTTGCTAACTGTATCCTCATGTTAATTTCATGGTCTATATTTCCTTTGCTGCTTATTGCTGCTCCCAAATACGTGAATGTCTCAACCTGTTGTATTTCTTTCCCTTTTAGTGTCAAGTTTGTTATTGTGTCTTCCTTTGATATCACCATCACTTTTGTTTTATCCAGATTTATTACCATGTTGTGCTTGCTTAGTTCCTCATTCCAGATATTCAGGTTGTGTTGCATGTCTACTTCGTTTTTTGCCAAAATTGTCAAATCATCTGCAAATGCACATTCTACTATTGCCTTTCTTTGTAGTTTGTGGTATCCAATTTCCATTTTTTTCGTTCTATACTTGATATTTTTCATTATCCTATCTAGGAATATTATGAATAGCAGTGGGCTTAAAGTTCCTCCTTGCTTCAGTCCTTTTGTAGTTGTAAATTCTTCTGATATTTCGTTGTCGGTTCTGATTTAATAAGCTGTTTCTCTATATATACTCTTTATAGCTTTCAGTAGTTTATTGCTTGCATCTCTTTCTCTTAATATATCCCATATCATTTCCCTCGGTACTCGGTCAATCGCTTTCTCTAGATCTACAAAGGTTATATATAGTCTGATATTTTGCCTCATCGTTTTTTTTTATCAAGTTTCTGATTGGAAATATGTGGTTTTGTGTCAATCGTCCCTTTCTGAATCCACTTTGGGCTTCCTCCATTGTTGCTTCTGTTACTACTCTAAGTTTATTTTCTAGAATCGCCGCGTAGACCTTTGCTGTTGTGCATAGCAGTGAGATTCCCCTGTAGGTATTGCAGTTCCTGCTGTCACCCTTCTTGTGTATTGGGAATATGACCGAATTTCTCCAGTCGTCGGGTATTTTTCCTATGTCCCAGATTCTATTTAGCATTTATAGTAAAAAAAATTTCGCCTTCTTCACCCATATATTTTAGTTGTTCTGTCCTGATGGTGTCATGTCCTGCTGCTTTACCATTTTTTAATTTTTTGAGTACTTCTCTTAGCTCTGCTTCCGATATTTCTTCTGTCTCCTCGTATTTGCTTGTGCTTACTTCTTCTTTGTTAATTGATTCCCGCTTTTTCTCTTTTTTGGTTTCATTTCCCTCTAATAGTTCTTGGAAGTGCTCTTTCCATCTTGACATTATTTTGCGCTCTTCGTTCAGTATCTTCCCTTGTTTGTCTCTTAGCTGGTGCAGCGTTGTTTGTTTTTCTTTCTTACAGCTTTTAAGAGCTCTATAAAATAGTTTCTGGGTTTCTTTAAAGTTATCCTCTATTTTGATATTTCTCCTTGATCTGTTCGTTTTTTAGTTTTTCTATTCTATATTTTACTGTTCCGTTCTCTTTATTGTTTTTATTCTGATTTTGCTGTGTCTCCTTCTTTTCCCTCTTATTTTCACTATTGTCAAAAAGTGGTCGCTTCCAATTTCGTTACCTCTTTTGACTCTTACTCTATTAGAGATCTCTCATTTCTGCTTTCCACTTCGCTCGTAAACTTATGTATTTCCTTATGAGCAAGCATAGTGTTTAATATTTGCAGGTCGTTGATAATGCAAAAGTCTATTAGCCTATTTCCGTTATTGTTTTTTACTTTTTCTCCGTGAGGTCCCATTATGTCCTCTATCCCCGTATTTTGATTTACTACCCTTGAATTAAAGTCGCCCAGTATATATACGGGTTCTTCTAGTTTCTCATACTCTATTTGTAGCCTATCCCAGAATTCGTCTTTAATTATTTTGTTCTCGTCATCATTTGGTCCATATGTTATCATTATGTTCTTTGTTATATTGCTTTTATCTTCTATTTGTATTATCAGTAGCTTTTCATTTACATATTTCCACTCTTTTAGTGAATTTTCCATTTCTTTGTTAATTATACAGCCCACTCCTGCTATTGCCCTCTCCTTTTCCTCTACTCCGCAGAATATTAATAAGTGGCCGTTTTTTACTCTTTCTATACCTTTTCCTTTCTTTTTCGTCTCTGTTATTGCTAGTAATTGTAGTTTAGCTTTTTCAAATTCTTCAATTAATTCCTCTTCCTTTCCCTTCCACGTTCCAATTTGAGTTATCTTTTTCGTACATCTGTCCGTTTCCGTTGCACCTGTCCGGGGTTTTCTGCTTTTTATTAGTTTTTTAGCTCGAACTCTTTATTTTTTGGTGTTAATCCATTTTCCAGCTTGTTCCATACGTATACTTTGTCGTCTATTATTAGTTTTTGGTAACCAACTTTAATTTGTTTCCCTTGCCTTTCTCTGTTTTCGCTGTCTCTTATTTCTTTTTGGATTTTCCTCTCTTCCCACGCGAGATCATTTTCAATGTATATGTTTGTTTCCCGCAGTTTATTTTTCGCGGTCATTACCTTTTGTTTCTCTACCCAGTTTGGCATTACTGCTAATATGATTTCCGGTCTTAATGTTACCTCCTTTACCTCTACATTTATTTTGAGCTGTTCTTCGAATAGTCTTTTTACTTCTTTTCCTGTTTCTTGGGTGCTATTTATTCCTTTTATTATTATGTTGTTCTTCTTTTTTGTTTTTGTCCTTTTCTAATTTTTTTCAATTCTATCTATTCGGTCTATAAATTTTTCTTTCTCTTTTTCCCAGGCTTTTCCTCTTTTTTCTATTTCTCTTTTATTTCGTTTTTTATATCCTCCATATTTTTTCCATTTTTGCCATCATTTCTTGCAACATTTTTTTCATTTCGTCCATCTCTTCGTTATTTATATTTTCCTCTTGTCTTTCCACCTCTTTTTGTTTCCTTAGTTTTTCTTCTTCCCTCTTCTTTTGTTCCGGGGATCTCAGCACTTTCTTACTTCTGCTGAATACTTTATCTTCTTCAGACTCTTTTTTACCTCTTTGTCTATTTTGATCGTACGACATTCGCTATTTAATTCAATTTGATGGTATAATATTTTAAGTTTATATTTAACTTTTATTTTTAACTTTACCGCGGTTGGCAACACTGATTGAATTTGTATTAGCGCGCGCGTTGTATGAACTATCGCTAGGCCAGCGGTGACCTAGCACCAGCTGATGCTTCTTTAGTTTTTAAATTCACTATCACTCTTTTATTTCGTACTAATTTTTCCGCACTTCACTACCAATTTGACACACGCTCTTTAACTCCGCAAAAATAGTATTGTATCCTCTTGCAGAGCGATAAGTCTTCAAACACGTGTACCGCACTTGTATATCAAATGATGCTAAGGGCTGCCATACAGATATCTCAAAAATTTGACAACCCGGTCAGCTTTTGTTTTTTGAATAAAATTGTCAGAAATATGTCGAGTTTGGTATCAAATAAAATGATTTCTAAACTGCTGACATGCAGAAATCTCAAAAATTTGACAACTCGATCGGCTTTTGTTTTTCACATAAAGTAGTCAGAAACATCGACTCGTACTACGATCACGGTTTTAAATCGCGGTGTTTGGGTATTTTAGTTAACACCATGGTAATACGATAAAACTGCTCTTAAAACTGAGCGTACTATGATCACGGTTTTAAACAGTTTTAATTATACCTTGTTCCAAATAAATAAATATTTATTGCATGAATGTGTGAGAGAAAGGAAAGAAGTGATTGAAAGTAAGACTAATGATGTGAAAGTTTTAAAAAATAAAAGATTAGCGTGGGCGGAAATTGAGAGGATTTTTGAATCGAATGGGTTTGGAAGAAATATAACTAAAATGAAAGATCAATGGAAGAGAATGAAGTGCAGTGCGAAAAAGAATGTTAATTTTTACAAGTGAGAGAAAAAAAAACAGGAGAAGGATCTCCACCACAAAAACCCAATGAGCTTGCTAGATTATTTGATAAAAGATCTATGCCCAGATGATTTTGTAGTTGACTCATCAACATATGATTATGATAGTCTTTTAAAAAACAGGTAAATATAGATGTTCAACAGTTTGAATGTAATACTCAATTTTTATTTATTTTTTAGATTTCAACCGCAAATCCAGAAAACAACGAATTATTGTTTTTAGATCCTGTTACTGGGTAAGAATTTTTTATTTTTGCAATTTAATTCTACAGGGTATTTTATGTAGCAGTACAAGGCTTCGGAGTATGAATTCTAGATACCAAAACAAGAAAAAAATCACAATAAATATTGGTGCCATAACGCTTACTAACAGAGATTTACTGAATAAGTATTTCAGAAAGTAACATGAAATAGTAAGTTGGTTTTATTAATTTTTTTATTGGGTCATAAATACTTCATTGTAAAAAGAATTTTATAGCAAATGTTTAAAATAAAAGCCCTTACGAGAATCTTCGCCGAGGAAATCTTTCTGAATACAATCGCCTTGCATCTGCTGCACTTCTTCGAGCTTCTGTGTAAATTTCAAGCATATAGGCTATTCACTGAATCAAAAGACTGACGTAATCAAGTTTTTTTTTTCTAAATCAGTTTCCAGAAGTAATTCTTGAATATTAAACAAATATAATATAAAATTATACGTCCAATATACATAATATATCAATGTTATGAAATATTTTTAGAGTTTAGAAATTATTGTGTTAAATTGTTTGCCACATCTGATGACGTGAGTCTTTTGGTTCAGTGAATAGCCTATATCAGTATAGTCTTCAATGGAAAACATGACTTTTTAAAAAATGTAAAATGAAATAAACAAAAGGAATTAAAACGATATAAGCCAAGTATTTTCTGCTATTTCAGTATTACGATTCACTTAAGATAAATCCCCCATATCTGTTAAGAAGCGTTGTATTACAAATGTTGATTGGTTTTTTTTTTCTCGTGTTGATATCTAGAATTCCCAGTCCGAAGCCTTACTGTTACATGCAACACCCTATATATTAAAATTCTTTAGATATCTACTTATTAACATATATAAGTTGAAGTTGTGATATCTGAAATAAAAATTAAAATATACTTCTTATTTATATGTAGTTTAATATGCGATATATCCGAAACCGAAAGACAAACCCTTTCCAATCCTGCCGCATCCACTTCCCAACCTCAAGTAATACAAATCATTGAGGAACAAGAAGAAAGTCGATGTACTAATCAGAGAAAAGTTAAGAAAGCCAAAATATCTTCATATGAAGAACTACTGAAATTAGAAACTAAAAAATTCGAGGCGGAAATGGAATTCAAAAAAGAAATTCTTAAACTATGAAATTATTTGAATTAGAAAGAAAGACAAAAGAAGAAGAATTAGAAGCAGCCAGGTTAAAGAGAAAAAGAGACGAGCTAGAATATTATACTCTAGAAAAGAAAATTAATGCTGATTAGAAAAAAAAACTGTTTGAATTTCCATAGTATCTTTTTTATTATAAATTATAACTAAGCATTATTAATAATTTAATTAAAATTATTATTAAATCAGAACAAATGAGTTTATTTTATTTATAGTCGAATTTACTATTCAATGATAATCTAATCCGCGAATCAATCAGTCAAAATATAAGGGCTAGGGATAAGGGATCACTAGTTTTACTCTTGACATTTGCAGCCCAATTCACAAAAATGATTAAGCTAATCTTTATTTTTGGAATAGCGTATTTTACTCTAATTCTGAGTTTATATCTTAAAATATAGTCTAATTTTATCCAAGTAACTACTTTTTACCTTCCGTCACCTTTAGGTAAGGAAGGTATTGTCTTTGGTCAAAAAATTCGGTGGTGAGTTTTTGATGAATAAGCACGTTTTAGGGTCCCTAGAATACGATTTTACTATTTTTACGATGATGTCTGTATGTGTGTGTGTGTGTGTATGTATGTGTGTCTGTGTGTGTGTGTGTGTGTGTGTGTGTGTGTGTGTGTGTGTGTGTGTAACAAAATTTTCGTCTGCGATAACTCTAATACTACAATTCTAAAAATTATAATTCTTTCGAATTTCTCTTCGTTACATCCATGTGAAGAGCTGATTAGATTTTGGTTAGCATTGGACAACCGGAAGTACACTCATTTGAAGATTTTAACAGTTTTTCTTGAAAAAACTATGTTAAATATCATTTTTTCACATTTAATGTTATTATAAATATTAAAGAATATTTTATTGTCTATACGATTTGACTGCATATTATACTTAATATTAAATGGATATAGAGTTAATAAATTATAAAGAAATTAAATTTCATAAAGTAGCCATAGCTATGGAAGCTCTTTCCATACTATATTAAGAAAATTTTGATTGACAGATGTCAGTGTCAAGTGAAATTGACATAGTGTGTGTGTCTTATAATTTTACTGGAAATATAGGATCTTTTGCTATAAATTGTATGGAATTTGCATAAAATATATGCAACTGCCGGAAGGTAAAGTACAAGAAATATAATCTTTAGCAATAAGGAACTTACTGTATGAAATTTGTACAAAATACATAGAACTGACGGAAGGTAATGTGCTGGCCACATCAGATTTTTTGATAATATAATGAAAATTAAATTTTAAATACCGGGATAGAATAGAATTCAGTAATCCAGAAATAAGGATTAGCTTAAACATTTCTGTAAAACGGGCTGTTATAGTTTAACATCAAAAGATCGGCTTGGTGGGCTTGATCAGTTGATCTTTTCATTACGGAATTCGGTAACCAATGTTTTTATACATATAAGCAAATGTAAGAATAGTGTATCCAGCTACTCACGCGATTACATCACAATGCAATAACAATTGTCATGGATTGTGGTGACATCGTGTGTTTCGCTGTAACTTTATTTACTTACATCGTGTTTTTAAAAGTATCCATGAAAATTATTTTTGATAAAAGATTTTCAAAGTTAATTTGTAATGAATGATATTCATTACTCATTTTTAATTTATTCTCAGAATAAACTAATATTTTAGTAAACAGTTAAAATAAACAATAATTTTACTCAAAATACATAGAAGAAGAATAATTTTATTTGAAAGAACGTAAGAATCCACTTATTTCATTGGTAAAATGTTAGTTTCTGTATAGATATAGTTTTTCAGAAAAAATTGTACAATATATCATTAATTTAGTGAAAAGTGATTTGGAACCATTACGATGCACAAGAAATTATCTCGGAACTACTGAGAAATGGCGACGTGCAAACTTCTGGCGAAATACATTTCCTCTAGGTGTAGCCCCAACTTGGATATGTTGCTCTGGCATCTCATCTTCATCACTGGAAACTTCGTCGTCAGAGCTCTCCAAATCGGAATCTATATTTTATTGTTAATATTAGTGAATGAAAAGATAACAATATACCACATCATACCTGCTTCAGTGTGCTGCATATTTATTTTAATATTATGTAAAATAGCCATAGAGGCTATAGCTGCTTTTACAGTGTCCAATGAAAGCAGCATTCTGTTTTGAAGAGCTCTGAACCTACCCTTCCATTGGCCAAAACATCGCTCCACAGTGCACCTTGTTCGAATATGGGATGAATTATATCTGTTTCCTGCAGGACTCGATGGATTTAGAAATGGTGTTAGCAAATACTGCGTGCAAGGATAGCCCCCGTCACCCAAAATAACACCATTCAAGTTTCCATCCTAAAAGTAATAAATAAAAATATGATATGCACAAAATTGTTGAATAATTTAATCAGAATACCTAAAACTTCTGCTTCAAACCACATTCATCCCATATACGAGAGTCGTGGGCACTTCCCCTCTAACGAGCTACGAGATCCTACGCGGTATCATGCATCACAAACCACTTGAATGTTTAGCGAATACCATCCTTTTCTGTTACAATATAGCAGGGGTTTGTCTTTTGCTGGATTTTTTATTTTAATGTGTGTACAATCTAATCCAATTACACAAGGGAACCCTGCTATATTGTAAAATTCTTCCTTTGCCTTGTCAATGTCGTAAAATTTAACAAATTCGTGAAGGTGAGATGCCAAGGCAACACATACTTTCTTCACTATTCTGCTGACACATTGTTATGATACACCATGCAGATCGCCTACAATAAATGAAAAGTATTATTTGTACCTCATGATTAACCATTTTAATGTTCAACTAACATTCGGAGGGTTAAAATCACCTCTCTCTGTCTGTTCTTCTGCCTTTGCCAGAGTAGAACCCCCAATGTTGTTCGGAAATTTGACTGCTGACTGCCGGCCGATAGCTACAAGATCTAAACGATTTCCAGAAGAAGAGAGCCGGTTTATTGAAACAGAGATTTCTAAGATTGTCGCTGAAGAAGTAATAGAAGAGAGTAATTCTCCTTGGTGAGCACAAGTAGTATTAGTTGTAGAGAATGAAAGGCGAAAGAAAAGAATGGTCATAGATTATTCGCAAACAATAAATAAATTCACCTTACTTGACGCTTATCCGTTGCCTAATATTGACAAGTTAGTACACGAAGTAGCATTATATTCCGTTTTCAGTACTATTGACCTCCGAAGCGCCTATCACCAAATACCGATTGCTGAAGAAGAAAAGCATTATACGGCCTTTGAAGCTTGTGGTCGCCTGTACCACTTGAAACAGAATTCCGTTTCGTGTGACCAATGGGGTCGCATGTTTTCAACGTGTGATTGATAAAATAATAAAGGACGAGAAGCTTTCGGGAGTCTACGCTTATCTAGATGACATCACAGTCTGTGGGAAAAATATGGCAGATCACGATTACAACTTATCCCGACTCTTATCCGCTATCAAAAGGTATGGACTCATAATAAACGAAGATAAGAGTCAGTACTCTAAATCTTCCATCTCGTTACTGGGCCATCTAGTTTCTTATAAAGCCATCAGGCCTGATCCAGATCGGTTAAAGCCATTGATTGATTTGCCTTTGCCACAAAATGCTTCCAGCTTAAACGAGATCTAGGGTTTTCTGTTTACTACTTAAAATGGATACCTTATTTTTCGGATAAGATAAATTCTTTAGTCGCGAGCAACTCTTTTCCATTGTCATTGAAGGCCGCTGAAGTCAGGACGGACGTCCTGTCGCTTTCTTCTCACGAACATTGTCAAAAGCAGAGAAACTCCATTCTTCAATCGAAAAGGAAGCTGCTGCTATAGTAGAATGTCTAAGAAAATGGCAACCTTTCCTGATTGGTCGAACTTTTCAACTCATCACAGATCAACAGGCACTTTCGTTTGTATTCAACTGGAAACACTCTAGTAGAATTAAGAATGACAAGATTATACGTTGGCGTCTAGAATTGGCCCCATACAAGTTCGAAATAATCTACTGACCCGGAAAAGATAATCTGAAGGCTGGTGCCTTATCTAGAATCTGTAGCGCAACTTCAGATAGTAAGTTATTTAGTTTTCACAACTCTCTTTGCCATTCTTGCGTTACGAGAATGTTCTACTGGATCCGAAGCAAAAATCTTGCGTATAATCTTGACGAAATTCGAAAAATGACTGCTTCCTGTCCAATTTGCGCTGAGGTAAAACCTCGCTTTCACAAATATCAAGGTAAAATCATAAAAGCAACGACACCGCTGGAAAGATTAAATGTTGATTTCAAAAGGCCTCTGCCCACAAAGTCGAAAAACAAATATCTTCTTACGATTATAGATGAATACTCACGTTTTCCTTTTGCCTATCCTTGTAAAGACGTAAGTTCTGCTTCTGTGATCAAATGCTTCACACATCTATTTTCTATATTTGGAACCGCGGCGTTTATACATTCTGACCGGGGCTCTTCCTTTTTGTCACGCGAATTAACAACGTTTCTACTAGAAAATGGAATTGCGCCGAGTCGTACCACTCCGTATAATCCCCAAGGGAACGGGCAGACTGAAAGATATAATGGTATAATTTCGAAGACCATAACATTGGCACTGAAAAGCAAACGACTACAAATTTCGGACTGGGAAGTTGTATTGACTGAATCATTACAATCCATAAGATCTTTGTTATGTACTGCCACGAGCGTTTTTTCCAGTATCCTCGTCGAACAGTAAATGGGAATACTCTACCATCTTGGCTTTTATCTCCTGGTACTGTTCTAGCCAAACGCTATGTTCGAGGAAGCAAGTATGATGATTTGGTCGAAGAAGTGGAACTTCTAGATGCGAATCCTCAGTACGCTCTTATACGACGGAAAGACGGCACCGAGTCGACGATATCATTGAGACATCTAGCTCCCACGGGAAAAGAAGATCCTGTGTCGTATTCAAGAGAAGTATCACCGGATGAATTCCGTTCAGAAGATACTATCGAAGAATTTCAAAGTACTATACCTCTGTCTGAAGATAAATTAACTAATAGAAATCAGACGGCTGAGACCGAGAATACACCTATGACTAACCAAATACCAGAAGTTCAGAATATTACGAATGACCAAATACCGGAAGTTCAGAATATTCATGCACCGCAAAACTACAACCAAGGGCGTCTTCGGCGAAATACTAAGCCACCTAAATACTTACAAGATTATGTATCTAAATAAAAATTGGCGGGTGAGAATGTAGTGATCTATGACTGACTTATCGTTGTATTGTTTTATGTAGTATCCATTGTTGATTGTTACTTTGACTTTTAAACTAATAAAAGCCTCTTAGGTGAAAGTGTTGCGTTTTATTGCACCTTTTAAATCTAAAATTGAAAGAATTAAAATGTATTCATGAATAATTATGAAAATACATCTTGACGTTTACAATTGACAGGTTAGATGCTACCACACTACGCCACGCCGGTAAATATGCGCAGTGTACACATAGATACGTATTAGCGCGTAAATTTGAATCGTACTTACCCATTATCTTTTTGATATAATCCTTTTGCGAAGTATCTGAGGGTTATCAAGACTTGCATTTCGACAGAAATTATACTTCTTGTATCTCGTAATGGTTTCAAATCATCTTTCAATAAATTAATGATATATCGTACAGTTTCTTTTGGAAAACGATACCTACGTTGAAATTCACGTTCTGTTAACGAAATAAGTGGATTCTTACGTTCCTTGAACAAAAATATTCTTCTTCTACGTCTAGTAAGTTCGCGAACTGCGCGAACAGCACGTATTTTCTCGGAAGCGTCCGCCATGTTTGCCTTAAAACCGCGCTTAAAACTGCCTTACGCAGTTTTAGATCGCGGTTCTAAATAGTTGAACTAAAATAAGCTAAAACCGCCAGACACCGTGATCGTAGTACGTGTATTTAGCACACCCAAAAACTATTGTCTTAATATACCCAAAAACCGTGATCGTAGTACGGGCCATCGTGTTTAGTTCCAAACGAAATGGTTTCTTAATTGTTGCCAAGCAAAAATCTCAAAAATTCAACAACTCGATCGGCTTTTTTGCACAAAGTTGTCAGATATATGTCATGATTGGTATCAAATGAAATGGTTTCTTAAGGGCTGCCGTGCAGAAATGTCAAAAAATATACAATTCGATTAGCTTATGTTTTTTGCAAAAATTAGTCAAAAATATTTCGTGTTTGTTATCTAATTAAATATTTGCACTATAGAAGCGTCAAAAATATACTACAATTTAAAAAAAATCATAAATAAATAAAATAAATATATATATCATCACGGCTTATTACCCATTGCTGGGTGTGCCAATCTGCTTTGTACACAGATGCGGTAATGATGAAATATTTGCACCGTGCGGGCGCTTACCAGGCGTCACCTCACGGGCACTCATTGCTGGCGTGGAGAGTGCACCACAGGGATCAATTTTGTGCCATATAAAATTCGAAAATATTTGGCGTCGGTCGGGATCGAACCCGGTTCCCCAGATTCGCGACCTGACACTCAGGCACGCGGCCACGAGACCCCATAAAAAAAATCATCAAAATCGATTAAGCCGTTTAGGCTGTAGAGGTGAACAATCGTCGTGATTAATTCATGTATATATATATATATATATATATATATATATATATATATATATATATATATATATATACAGGGTGTAAACGAAACTAGGAAACGCATTTTTTCTCGGAAGTTATTAGTTATTATATGTATAAAGTGATTCAATTTTTAAATTTTGCTCTTGAAAAAACATTTCATTTGATACCAGATTCGACATATTTTTGACTAGTTTTTGCAAAGACAAAAGCTGATCGAGTTAATAAGTTCTTGCCATTTTTGCATGGCAGCTCTTGAGAAAACATTTCATTCGATACCAAACACGACATATATCTGACAACTTTTTGCAAAAAACAGAAGACGATCGAGTTCTCAAATTTTTGACATTGCTGCCTAGTAGCTCTTTCGAAAAAACGAGAGAAAACATTTCATTCGATATCAAACGCGACATATTGCTAACAACTTTTTGAGATATACAAAATACGATTGAATTGTCAAATATTTGACGTTTCTCCATGGCATCTATTGAAGAAATAATTCATTTGATACAAAACACGACATATTTCTGACAACTTTTTACAAATAATAAAAGACGATCAAGTTGTCAAATTATTGACTTTTCTGCCTGGCAACCCTGAAGAAAACATTTCATTTGATGCCAAACAGAACATATTTCTGACAACTTAATGCAAAAAACAAAAGGCGATCGAGTGGTCAAATTTTTGACATGTCTGCATAGATGCTCTTAAAAGAACATATCATTTGATACCAAATACGACATTTTTCTGACAACTTTTTGCAAGCAACAAAAGACGATCGAGTTGTCAAATTTTTGACTTTTCTGCCTGGCAACCCTTAAGAAAACATTTCATTTGATGCCAAACAGAACATATTTCCGACAACTTAATGCAAAAAACAAAAGGCGATCGAGTGGTCAAATTTTTGACATGTTTCTGCAAGGCAGCTCTTGAGAAAACATTTTATTTAATAGCAAATACGACTAATACTGACAACTTTTTGCAAAAAAACAAAAGATCAGGTTTTCAATTTATTGACATTTCTGCATAGCTGCTCAAAATTATTTCATTTGATATCAAATACGACATTTTTTGACAACTTTCGAGTTTTCATATTCTTGACATTTCTGCATAACAGCTCTAACATTTCATTTGATACGAAATTCGACATATTTCTGACTACTTTTTGCAAAGATAAACGGCGATCGAGTTGTCAAATTTATGACATTTTTTCATAGCAGCTCTTAAGAAAACATTTCATTAGATACCAAACACGACATATTTCTAACAACTTTTTGCAAGAAACAAGACTTTCGAGTTTTAAATTTTTTTCTCTTGAGAAAACATTTCATTTCATACCAGATTTGACATATTTCTGACTACTTTGTGCAAAGACAAAAGGCGATCGAGTTGTCAAAATTTTCACACATCTGCATGGCAGCACTTGAGAAAACATATCATTTGATACGAAAGACAACATATTTCTGACAACTTTTTGCAAAAAAAAAAAAACTAAAGACGATCGAGTTGTCAAATATTTGACATTTCGGCATGGCAGTTCTTGAGAAAACATTTTATTTGATACTAAATACGACATATATCTGACAATTTTTTACAAAAAACCAGAGACTTTCGAGTTTAATTTTTTTTTACTTTTCTGCATAACAGCTCTTGAGATAACATTTCATTTGATACCAGATTCGACATATTTCTAATAACTTCTTGAAAAAAAAAAAAACAAAAGACGATCGAGTTTTAAAATTTTTGACATTTCTGCATAGCAGCTCTTAAGATAACATTGTATTTGTACTAAATATAATATATTTCTGACTACTAACAAAAGACGATCGAGTTGTTAATTTTTTTGACATTTCTGCATCGCCGCCCTTGAGAACACATTTCATTTGATGCCATACACGACATACTTTTGACTTTTTGCAAAAAAAGACGTAGCTCTATTCTAATTTTCAATTGGCGGGAGGTTCTATTGCTCCATTTTCATTTGTAATTAGCGGGAGGTATTGTTGGTAAAAAATCTATCTCTTTTTCACTCTGATTTAGTTGGCGGGAAGTACCGTTGTTCTAGCTACATTTTCAATTGACAGGAGGTGTTGTGCTACAATTACTTCATCTCAATTTGCTACGCCGAGCTTCCCCTAGGGCTCCGCCGATAGTGTAGTAAAATAGTAAGCAAGTTGAAAGCTAAACATAAAATAACACCAGAAGAAGCTAGAACATTAACAATTTATAACTCGGTTGCTCCGAAATTCTACGGTCTGCCCAAAATTCATAAAGAAAGTTTAAATATACAAATATGCACCTAACAGTAAAATTGCCAAATTTCTGACAAATATACAACTACAGCTTATAATAAAGAAAACCCGTACTACATAAAGGATTCGTTTGAATTTGCAGAATTTATAAACCAGCATAAATTACCAGAAAATCACATATTAATCAGTCTGGATGTTGTGTCACTCTTCAGTAACATAAGTTATGAAACAGCTTTACGAAGCATAGAAGCTAAATGGGATGATATTAGCCCGTACACCACTTGAAATTTTCAAGAATTCGCAGTCCTACTTAAATTCGTTTTCGACACGTGTTATTGTGCTTACAATAACAATTTCTTTAAACAACTTTTAGGCAGTCCTATGGGAGCAATCATTAGTCCCATATATATATATATATATATATATATATATATATATATATATATATATATATATATATATATATATATGTATATATATATATATATATATATATATATATATATATGTATATATATATATATATATATATATATATATAAATATATATATATATATATATATATATATATATATATATATATATATATATAAATATATATACCGGGCGGAACATCATACCTGTGTACATAGGCGATTCATATGAGAAAAACAGTTTTTTCGTGCGCATTGCTCCCCAAATTATTTTGGACAAAAATGCTTCAAATAAATGTTGTAGAGCATAAAATTCTGCATCTAAATCAATAAACAGAATTACTTTTACATGCTTTGTAACGACAGAAATTAAATAAGAAAATATTGAAAATTACGTTGAAAATATCAAATAGCCATGGAATTGAAACAAAAATAAAAACAAATAAATGTCTGACGTTTGACAGATAAATAACTAATTTGACGGTAAAATATCAAAATGAATTCAGTTTATTCTAACGAAGAAAGGGTTTTTATAATAAAAACTTTTTATAGTGGAAATTGTTTACGTATAGTTAGAGATTTATTCGCCGTGAAATTTCCAAATAGGCCAATTCCAAGCGCTATAACAATACGCGCGTATGTTCAAAAATTTGAATCCACGGCAAGTGTTGCGGCGGAAAATAGTACAGGTAAATTTAAATTTGAATATTTTTTAAGAGATTTACAAACAAATCATATCTTTATTTATAGGAAATAAAAATAATCGCATTAATTTAGAAAACGAACAAAGAGTTCTGGAATTAATAAATTTTAATCCTAAATTAAGTTCAAGAATAATAGCGCAGGAATGTGAGATTGCTCATTCTACTGTATTGCGCATTCTTAAAAAACATAAATACCACCCTTATAAGATGCAATGCCATCAAGACATTTCGCCCATTGATGAAGAAAGTTGGCGAGTTTTTTGTGAAGATATGCAAAAACGAGCAAATCGGGATCGTGATTTTCTTCCATCTATTTGCTTTACCGATGAGTGTACTTTTACATTAAACAATGAACCAAACGTTCAAAATGATAGGCACTGGGCTCTAGAAAATCCAAGATTAAATGTTACCACCAGAACGCAATATCCTCAAAAAATTAATATTTGGGCAGGCATTTTTAATAGCAATATTATTGGACCATTTGAGATCGTTGGCAACTTAAATTCTGAAACATACTTAGAACTCTTGATTAATGAGATCGGCCCTGCATTAGACAGCGTAGCGCGCGAAAATCAGGAGGTTTGGTTTCAACAAGATGGCTGCCCAGCTCATTTCGGAGTAAGTGTTAGAGATTATTTAAACCAAGCATTTCCAAATCGCTGGATTGGTCGTGGTGGAACTTTAAATTGGCCAGCCAGATCTCCTGATTTAGCACCTTGCGACTTTTTTTATGGGGTCATCTTAAATGTAAAATTTATAAGCAGCGCCACCCAAATATTAATTCATTGAGAGAAGCTATCATGGAGGAGAGCGCCTTAATCACAAATAGGCAGCTCGCTAATGTAAGAAATTCATTCTACAATAGACTTGGTTATTGCTTGGCTGAAAACGGAGGATTATTCGAATATTTGTTATAATAATAAATTGTAGTGATTATTTTATTCAGAGAATTACTGTTTGAAATTTGAATTGTAGTAGATAGGTCTTAATGTTTACATGAATTATTTCCAATTTAAAAAGATTTTCAATAAAAATCCTATAAAAAATAAATATTTCATTGAAATGTACAATTGTCGTAATAATAGGTATGGAGATTTTTGTATGAATTTAATTTACCTATTTATTTGTTTCTATTTTTGTTTCAATTCCATGGCTATTTGATATTTTCAACGTAATTTTCAATATTTTCTTATTTAATTTGTGTCGTTACAAAGCACGTAAAAGTAATTCTGTTTATTGATTTAGATGCAGAATTTTATGCTCTACAACATTTATTTGAAGCATTTTTGTCTAAAATAATTTGGGGAGCAATGGGCACGAAAAAACTGTTTTTCTCATATGAATCGCTTATGTACACAGGTATGATGTTCCACCCGGTATATATATATATATATATATATATATATATATATATATATATATATATATATATATATATATATATATATATATATATATATATCTCGGATACGCCGAGGTTTCCCTACGGCTCCGACGATAGTGATTTATTTATTTATTCATTTATTTATTTATTTATTTATATATTTATTCATTTATTTATTTATTCATTCATTTATTTATTTATTCATTTATATATATATATATATATATATATATATATATATATATATATATATATATATTTATATATTTATTTATAATTTGGCAATTCTCACCAGGGTTTGCACCCCAATTACAGAGAAGCACTTATTTACAAAGAAATATATACATATACAAATTAGACAATAATATAGAAAAAAGTCAATAACTAGTACATGATTTACAGATACACAAATTATAAAAGAATTAATTAGGTATTGATTAGAATTCGACTTACATTTTTTGAATCTAGGTAAAGAAACGTTGAATATGTCTGGAAAATGGTTGGAATTGGACAAGTTATTATATAATAATGGCACACGATTCATAACAGAATTGATTGCTAAAATTGTGTTTAAGAAATTTAATGCGAAAAGTTCATTTGATCTCGTAGCATGAATTTGCACACGAAATGAAAGCTGAGCTAATAACTCGGGACAATCAATTTTATTATTATTTAATTTAAACAAAAAGATAATATCTAACAAACTACGCCTGTTTTGCAAAGACATAAAATTCAGGTTGTAATTTGAAAATATATTCATAAAATATTTGCAAAATTTCCTTTGAATACCCTCAATGCGATTTATGTATGTTGAATATTGCGGATTCCATACAGGTACTACAAATTCTAATTGACTTCTAACTAGGGAATAATATAAAGTTAAAATTGTTGCAGGTCTCTTGAAAGTCTGGCATGATCTGATTAGAAATCCCAGCATTTTGTAAGACTTCTTTACAATTATATCATTATGCTTATCCAATAAAAATTTGTTATGAGAGGTAACACCAAGATCTTTTATCTGATTTACTGTAGTAATGGTCGTACCTGATATATTGTATTTGTATGTAGTGAGTGTTCTATTCCTTGTAAAACTGATGTGAAAACATTTTTCTGTGATAATGTATAATTTATTATTAATTGCATAAGCAACAAATCTATTAAGATCTGACTGTAAAGAATAACAATCTGCAGTTGAAGAGGTCCTACGAAATATTTTAAGGTTGTCGGCATATATTAAAAAATTAGAGGACACAAAACAATTACTAATATCATTTAAGAAAATATTGAATAATAATGGCCCTAAGTGACCACCTTGTGGCACACCAGAAATTATAATTACAGGACTAGATTTAAAGCCCTTAACAACTACGCATTGACTTCTACCCGTCAAGTAAGAACGAAAAAACTAAGCAAACTACCATCTACACCAACGCTAGCCAATTTGCTTAACAAAATATTGTGATCAATTCGATCAAAAGCCTTACTGAAGTCTGTATAGATGGAGTTAACCTGACATCTATTGTCCATAAAGCGTAAGATTTCATTTGAATATAATAATAAGTTAGTTTCGACTGACCTACCGGGCATGAAGCCATGCTGCTCGGGAATAATTATGGATTTTACAGAGGAAAAGAGAACCTTGTATATAAATTTTTCAAATATTTTTTCAAATATACAAAGTTTAGAAATAGGTCTGTAATTCGCAATTATATTCTTTGCTCCACTTTTATATACAGGTTCAACATACGCTTCCTTCCATTTATTAGGACAATGTGCTTCAGACAAAGATTTATTAAAAATTAGCATTAACGGAAAACTTAAAGTGGTTGTACATTGTTTAATGAAGAATACTGGAATTTCATCAGAACCGGGTCCTTTTTGTGTATCTAACGAAAGAAGAATTTCAAGAACCTCCTCAGTACTAAATGATACAGAAGAGATAGAATTTGTATAGATTACGGGGCCAATGACGTCACACGCCATCTTGTTTTGTGGTATGTCAGGAGTTCGGTTTCCAAACAATAAGTTTTCATGTGCTATGTCCCTATTGCTTAACATAAGCAGTTGAAAAATTGGGGGGCGAGGACGCAATTGAGTCGAAGAACGTGAAAACCATGACTTTTGATGGCGAATTCGTGGAGAAGTGTGGGCTAGCCAACGAGATTGCTTTTATAAAGTAAAGGTACGTAACTTTATCAATAAATAATTTGATTAGATTTGCTTGGATAATGAATTATCCCTGCAGCAAGCTACCTGCACGTGCCCAAGAGGAGAATTTATCTGCCACCACATGGCTGCAGTAGCATTGTATGCACATTATAATGTAGCCTCTACCGATGTGGTGTGCCAATGGAACAAGAGGCAAAGCAAATTTGACGAAGTGGTAACCATTTCTGAAGTATATCTACTTCCAATAGAAAAGAAAGACTTTCAGCCTTTAGATGGAGCTGTAAAAGAAGAAGACCGAGCCAAGTTTTATAACCCGTGTCCAATGAAGAGCGACTTGTACCGGATATTGAAGAAATAATATTTTCTGAAGAATTTATGGCTGCAGAAAATCATGAAGAATATTTGGCTACTAAATTAAAAATGACCAAAGAGGGCATTGATGAAGTGGCTGTGGCTACTCTAGGTGAACTTCAAATTCAAAATGGCTCTTGACGAGGAGGCATCGTTTAACAGCGAGCAAATTTGGAAGAATTTTGTCTGCTATTAAACGGAAATCATAACCCCCCCCCCCCCCCCCCAGTTTGTTTCGTTCATTGGCAGGTATAATTAATTTATTGTTTATTAAATTTGATAGTTATGTTTTGTGTAGTATACTACATATAAAATTTCGGGTTCTTATAAATGATTTTTTGTACGACCGCCTCTTAAGTTAATACTTTATGATATAGCCAAAAAACAAGCAGAAGCTTTCATAGCCTACCACTAAATTATTTTATATACATTTCTTTATCTCTAAATCTATAGAAGATATAATAATGAATTTATATTTATGGAATAAATAATTTAACTTTCTTTAATATAAATATTTACATAAATTTTCGATAAATGATATTTAGAAGATTTTTTTTCTTTTAACTACTACTTCCGGTTGTCCAATTGTTACCAAAACCTAATCAACTCTTCCCATTATTGTTAGATTGAGGAATCCGTAGTTGAAAATGTCTTATGTCTCATAGTATTTGAGAAATCGTGACTACAACATCCACACACACAGGCGGACATCATCGTAAAAATGTTATAATCGGATTCTAGGGAACTTAAAACGTGCTTATTCACTATAATCTGGATATGCGATTTTTAGCATGAATCCAATATATCTCTTAACGAGAGGTAAAAAAAATGTAGTAGTAATAATATCAAGTGTGCTATGGCCCAATGTTGATAAATGGAGACATAGCCAATTTGATGTTAGTCAGTTATAAATTATAATACTCCATAACCCTGTACAATTTACGTATATTTTGGTATTTCAAATTTAAAATTGATTTTTTTATTTAGAGGCCTATGATTTGGAAGGGGTACGCGATCCAATGGGGAAAATCGAATGAGGCTCAAGCTGTAAAACAATTTGAGCGAAGACAAAAAGTAACAATACGACCAAGCGGAATATGGTTGGAGGAGTGTGGTTTTCTCGGTGTGATGGGTTAGTTGCGGAAGATTACATTTCAGAAGTGAAATGTCCGTACAAATGGAGGAACACCACGTCCCTGCGAGAGGACATCATAAAAGAAAAAAATACATCATCCAGTCCATGGGGAAGAAATAGTAATAAATGAAGAGCATGATTACTATCGTCAAATTCAAGGGCAACTGCATGTTTCGGGCAGAAAGAAAGCTTTTCTGATGATCTGGACACCAGGAGACAGTATTATTGTGGAGATTTGTAAAAGGGAAGTATGGGCAAACACTATTAAGGCCATGAAAAACTTTTATTTTACATATTATATAAAATACATTTCTGGTGAATTAAACATGTAATAAAACTTAAATTGTAATTACTTTTTGTAAGTACCTACTATTTATAAACAATATTAAGGCCATGGAAAACTTTTATTATACACATTACATCAAATACATTTCTGGTGAATTAAATACGTAATAATAAAACAAATTATAATTACTTTTTATAAGTACTACTTATCTTTGTACAACTCCTCCACTTCTCGTAGTAAGGGAAATTGTAAATTTGTTAATGTCCCGCAAACTTGAAAAACAAACGAAGCATGGGGCATCAAAGAGGCAGGTATAAAATTTAAAATGTGAAAGTACTTTATCCGTCTTATAGCTCTCTCGACGTGGATACGTGTTCTAGCTATTTTTCGAGTAGCAATTGCTTATTCTCTACTAAATTGGGGTGTGCTTAAAAAGGGGGTTATACGCCTGGACGCATAAAGTCTTGAATTAAAAACCCTTTGCCCGCTAGTATTAAGTCACCTGCAACAAAGCTAGAGATAACACCAGAGTGCTGGGTAATTTTCTTATCCGAAATAGAACCTGGGTATAAACTCAAAAATGTGACGCCATTTGGTGCTACACCAACTAAACCTTTAACCGTGTTTCTATGTTTATATGCACTGTATGTCAACTTTTGCTTCATCATATTGTTTGGATGTATTGCTGACATTTCAGTGCAATCTATAATTACTTTACAATTTGTGAATGAACTAAAACTAGAAGGCATACACAATTTGTTTTTTCCCTACTTGGTATTTTCTGAGTAAAATTTTTGAACAACACTTCATGCAGAGCGTACAACCATGTTACACAAATATTAGAGGTAGTTGTTCTCTAATTCTTTGACTGTATTAGATTTTGGCCACTTTTTATAATAATTTAATTTAAACCCTGCCATTAAATTATATATCATACAGAGGTCATTCGTTGGAATACCCGTATACATATTTACAAGAGTATCGTTGTGCTTTATATGATCATATGAAAACCTCATTTGCAGATTTTGGTTTTGAAGTGTTTTAACTTTTTGCAGCAAGAAATAATTTTCTGCTTCATTCATAGCAATACATACTGACTTCAATGTTGACACTTGTGGAGGCTGCTCTAATCCAGGGGGTCCTGGTTCTGCCTGTGTTTCAACAATCTGCTAAAACCTCTCACTTTCGGCCTCTATTGTCTCCTGAAGATTACTAGCTGCTGCTGTTACAATAGGCGCTGTTGGAGATCTCACCCTGCAAATAAAAAATATGCTTAATTTATGTAATTACACTTTGAATTTTACAAACACTTCCCTAACTTTTAATTGTTTTTTTCTTCTTCTCTGGACCCTGAAAGCTAAATTGCTTCCTAATATTATGTTTAAATATTGTTGGACCATTAGCTCTATCCGCATCTTTGAAATGACAACTACATACGAGAAAATGATTTGTTGGTTCTCGATCAGCTCGTCCAAAATTTTATAATTTCTTCTAAAATACAATTCACCGTCAATTTTTAAAGCTTGCCTTAACAGGACAATCACCTTTATTTTTCTTGAAGCTTTTTGGGAAATCTAAAATATTGTTTGCATTCTCCTCTCTCGGAATAATGTTTGCAATCAGGTGCGAAACACATAACCATTGTATATTTTTTACATTATGTAAAGGAATAGTTATAATCACAATTTAAAAGTTTGAATTACCCGCGTAAATTTTACTTACATTGATATAGGGAATTTTTGTAATACAGAGGGAGAGGTTAGAGAATTTAGAGGGAAGTTGAGCGTGGTAGAAAGAAAGTATGACGACCTTGTATTTTTGATAAGAATAAACGTTTTTATTTTATTAAAATACGGTGTTTTAGTTTTGTGAGTTTACAAATCAGAAGTGAGATTGTGAACGTGATCAAGGTAAACAAGAAAAGCTAACCAGAAAAAGTGGATGAAAAAGACGAAAAATGAGTGACGACGAGAACAGTGTCGATAGTTTAAACGTAGCAGAAGCAAATGGTGATAATTCACCAACAACAACGAGAATGACCATGAAAGATTTGTTAAAAGTTATGATAGAAGAAAACCAACATCGTAATGACCAAATAATAAAGCTGGTGCAAAAGGTAACGGATTCACAAGTTAACTCAACATTAGTACAAGATAAATCTTTTCATGTTATGCCCGACCTTACGAAAAATATAAAAACTTTTGATGGCGAAGGAGATGCGACAAAGGCTCAAGATTGGCTGGCGAATATTGATGGAATGCAAACTTTGCATGCGTGGCCCGATGCATTCGCACTTGAGACTGCCAGAACGCATTTAGAAAAGGGTGCACAACACTGGTACGCGTCCCGCAGATATAGAATAAAATCTTGAGACGAATTCAAAGAGGAATTCAAGAAAACATTCGGAGGTAAGGTTAGCAAAACTGTTAAGTGGCAACGAATGATACAGCGAGTCCAGATTAGAGATGAAACATTAAGCCAGTACTTTTATGAAAAGGTGAAGTTATGTTACGATGTGGATCTGCAATTCGATGATACGAGAGAACAAGCATTGACAGGGTTGTATTCCAAGTATTTATGCTAGCGAGCAATCAGGTAACAATAATAATAAGCAATACTCTAAAGAGTTCACCACTGAGAAACGAGAAAGATGAAGTAAAATGCTTTAATTGCCAAAAGTATGGCCACATAGCGAGAGAATGTCAACAGACAAAGCCAGTACCGAAATGTTATGCATGTAGACAAGATGGACACATAGCAAAGAATTGCACGAAGACGAAGATAGAGGAAAAGTCAGTAAGTGTGATTAACAACAAAGATGACGGAGACTTAAAGTTCTTGAAAGAGATCGAAGTAGCAGATAATCATAAAATGACAGAATTAATTGACAGTGGATCAAGTGTATGTACCATTAAACAGTCAGCAACGAAAGAAATCCAAGTGGAAGAAGAAAGTCTAGAGAAAGCAGTTACTCTAACCGGATTTGGAAGTGAAGCTAATCAAATTATATGTACAAAAAGGATCAAAACGAGTCTAGCTGTTGATGGAGTCCGAATCGATGAAATAGAATTTATTGTAGTTCCAGATAATTCACAAGACCCGAGTGTTATTGTTGGAAGAACATGCACAGAATCACCTGATATCGCTTATATTCGAATTGATAATATTTTAAAATTTGGATACAAGGATGAACAGCCATTTAAAGATATTGAAATAGAAGAACTGAAGACAGCCGCAGTAAGAACAAGTGAAGAGAGTGTACTGAAAAGCCAATGTATAAACCTGATAAAAGCAAAATATGGAGAGAACGAGATCGAAATTCCGACTTGGAACAACAGTTTCAATGATATATTAGTAAAGAAAAACGAACTAATTGGTAGTGCAAATGTAGAGTACAAAACCGAAAGCGTGAAGTACAGTGAAATAACTCGCGAAATGGTGAACATTGACGAAGTGATCGAAACAGATGCCAATAAACTGGTAGACTTAATAAATAAATATCGAGAGTGTTTAGCGATGAATATTAATGAACTTGGGTGTACTAATTTAATGACTATGACAACTGAAGATAATAATATACCAGTGAGAGCGAAACCGTATAAAACTAGTGTCGATGATAGGCGAAAAATTGCTGAAATTGTGGGTGAATGGAAGAAAACTGGAATAGTGCGTGAAACAGACTCCGAGTACGCAAGCCCAGTGTTATTGGTACCGAAAAAGACAGGTGAATCACGGTTAGTCATAGACTTTCGTAAATTAAACCAGCAAATGAAGAAGAAAAACTTTCCAATTCCCGATGTACACGATTTTTTTGAAAATCGGAGTAACTGTAAAATATTTACGACTCTAGATCTTGCGCATGGTTATTTACAGGTGCCACTAGCGGAAGAATCAAAGCCGAAGACTGCGTTCATCACCCCAGATGAGACCGGTGAATTTCAACGAATGATATTTGACCTAACAAACGCAACATTTGAATTTTCACGCTTAATGAATTTAACTTTGGGACCATTACGTAATAAAGTCGTAAAATGTTTCCTTGATGATGCCCCTATGCCAGCTACAGATTGGGAAGATATGCTGAAAAGATTAGAGTTAGTATTTGAAGCATTCCGACGAGCAACGTTAACTTTAAAGTTACGTAAGGGTGAATTTGGGAAGAAGTCCGTAGAATTTTTAGGGTACATTTTAAGCGAAGACGGAATAAAACCAGGGAAGAGAAAAGTGCTGGCTATAACTGAATTTAGAGAACCTAAAAATATTCCCGAGGTACGAAGATTCATTGGACTGACAAGTTTCTTTAGAAGATTTGTTCCAAGATACGCTGAGTTAGCAAGACCAATAACGAACTTGTTGCAAAAGAAAACAAATTTTGTATGGGGGAAAGACCAGCAGACAGCTTTCGAGAAGTTAAAGAGTATTCTCACAGATGAACCTGTTTTGAAAATGTTCGATCCGAAATTGGCAACTGAGTTACATACGGATGCGAGTAGTGAAGGTCTTGCAGGTATGTTGCTACAAAGAACAGAAGACTGCAAATTACATTTGGTATATTGCGTAAGTAAGAAGACTACGTCAAGAGTCAGAATACCACTCCAGTAGACTTGAATTAATGGCTATTGTATGAAGTGTACAACGATTGAGATCACTACTAATAGGTATACATTTTATAGTAGTGACTGATTGTCAAGCACTCGTTTACCTAAATTCAAATAAAACAAATAATCCGCATATAGCACGTTGGGCAATGTTGTTACAAGAGTTTAATTTTGAAATAAAACATAAGCCAGGTGTGAAGATGCAACACGTAGATGCTTTATTAAGAGCACCAGAAGAATCAGCCAGCGATACCATGCAAGAGGTAAGAGAAACAAATTTTGAAGTAATGTTAACTGTTACAGAACACGATCATGTGGCAATTATACAGAGAAGCGATCCAGAATTGAGAAAAATAGTGGAAGTATTGAAAAAGGAAGAAAATGAAAGAACAATAGATGAGAAAAATACCGTAAAAGATTATGAAATCAATAAAGGTCTGTTATACCGGATTTATAAAGCAGAAAACGAAACGCGGAAATTATTTGTAATGCCAAAGTCAATGAGGAAAAGTATCACACATAAATTTCATAATTTGGAAGGACATTATTCAGTAGACCGAACGATTGCCAAAATACGACAACGCTATTGGTTTATGAAGATGAGACGTTATGTTAAACAGCATATACGTATGTGTTTGGAGTGTGCAATCAGTAAGACACAAGGTGGCCGAAAGCAGGGTTTCTTAAATCCCATAAACCCCGGAAGAAGACCATTTGCGATAACACATATCGATCATCTAGGACCTTTTGTAACGAGCAACAAGAAGAATATGTATCTTATGATTGTAGTGGATAATTTGACGAAATTTGCCAAGCTCTACCCAATGCGTACGACAACAGTAAAATATGTGTTGAAGGCGATACGAAGCTTTGTGAACGAATATGGTTTACCCGAACACGTGATTACAGACCGAGGCACATGCTTCACAGCAAAAGAGTTCGAAAAGTATTGTCAAGAGAATGGTATCCGACATACAGTCATCAGTCATGGACAAGTTGAGCGCCTGAACCGAACCATTGTCCCGATTATAATGGCAGAAATGAAGAATGAGTTAGAACAAACAGATTGGGATAGAAATATAATAGTAGTAGAACGCAACGTAAATAACGCTATCAATAATAATACTGGAAAAACCCAATTTCAAGCATTACACGGGTATACACCTCACTTTCATGATGGCATAATACGACGAATAGCAATTGAAGGACAACAGTGGACAGAACCAGAAGCTATTTGTGAAAACTTGCGTGAACATATAAAGCAACAACAAGAGAAAATGAAGGAAGCATAAGACGCAAAACGTACGAAAGGTGAAAAGCTCACAATAGGACAAATTGTATTCTTGAAGAGAAACCCCATTTCAACTGGAATGAGTAAAAAAACACAACAAAAGTATAGAGGACCATTGATGATAACCTAGATTTATCCAAGTGATACCAAGTATCCCAACTACGAGAAGAAACGCCAGGGAGATTCTTTACAACGACGGCGCACATTTCACAGTTGAAACCATATACGAATGCAGATGAAGAAGAAAACATAAGTGAAGACAAGACACCAGAAGTCGAAGAAGATTATGAAGAACAAGCACCGAAAGAGATAGACCGAGGAGAAGATTTTGATGAGGAAAAGGAAAGTGAACGCCCACGAAGGATAAGGAAGACACCACCAAAATATAGAGACTATATGTTGTATAAATAATTTAATTTTTGTAGTAAAACTGAAATCGAGGCCGATTTCTTGTCAGGAATGGCCGAGTGTAAAGGAAAAGTTATAATCACAATTTAAAAGTTTGAATTACCCGCGTAAATTTTAGTAACATTGATATAGGGAATTTTTGTAATACAGAGGGAGAGGTTAGAGAATTTGGAGGAAAGTTGAGCGTGGTAGAAAGAAAGTATGACGAACTTGTATTTTTGATAAGAATAAACGTTTTTATTTTATTAAAATACGGGATTGGCAACACTGTTGTTAAAAAGTTAACACGTGCGATTTTTTCACAGCAAATTTTTTCAAAGTATACCTGTACAAAATCGAAATTAAATGCAAATAGTCATAAATAATAGTGATTGTGATTTGGCAGAGTGAATTTTTCTTTCTTTTTAGAAAATATAAACGTTCTACTCAACAAATCTATTCATAAAAATCCTAACCTCATTACAAGGTCAGGATCAGCATGGAGGATAAAATTAATAAAATACTTGATAAAATAAATATCCTGGACTCAATACACTCCCAAATAGATCAAACACAACGGCAGGTTAGTACGTTGTCATTAACAATGAGCACATACAACGAAAAAATATCTGAACTTGAAGCAAAAATCGTCACACAAGCCAAACACATTGACAATCTTGAAAAAAGTATAAAAAGCAAAAATATTATACTCTTAGGCCTCATTGAAAACGAAACTAGTAAAGAAGAATTAGAGGCAAACATTTTAAAGATTTTTTGCGATACGTTGCATGTTGTCATTAGACTCACCGACATTGAAGACGCACACCGCATAGGGCAAATAAGAAGCTCAGCAAGGCCCGTCTTGGTTAAACTGACAACCAAACGAATCAGGGATAATATATTCTCTAAAAGAACTGAACTAAAAGGCACAAATCTGTACATCAACAAAGATTTAACTTATAATGAGCAATCAAATCGGAGGATTCTGATCGAAGAAATGAAAAAAGCCAGAAAAGATGGAAAACATGCCTATATTAAAAATAATAGACTGATAGTCGAAACAAAAAAAACCATACAGCATAAAAGAAACAGGCAGTCATCAGAAGACACGCCCAATAAGGATCAAACTCCGAAATTAAAGAAGCAACACTCCGCACCGACAGGCCTCCCGCCAACCAGTCAAGCAGCAAAGGAAGCAGTTCCGTTTTTTCCGAGTCTACAGACACCACAAGCAGAAGCGTAGCCCATACGATCCAAGCAACACGTCCTGCAGCCGGCCAGGAAAACAACAATTTAAAAACCTACAGTTCGCACATTATTGCGGTAGTAGGTGATTTCAATGCTCATATTGGCCAATTGAATCAAATAAACGAAGACATCTCTCTACCTCCAAATGTGTACGAGAAGCGGATCTCTCTACATTCAAATACTAATCCAAAGGGAATAAAACTAACAGAAGGCATGGAAAACTTAGGCTACTATACATTAAATGGTAGGACTAAAGGCGATGTCCCAGGTATGTTTACCTTCTTAATTAATAGTGGGAAAAGTGTTATTGACCTAGCTTGGGTAAACACAACTGGCCTAGATCAAGTATTAAACTTCCAAGTGTCCCCCTCTCTGATTTCCCCCCATAGTATATGTTCCATTCATTTTGGTAAGGATTACTCTCCTTTGACAATTAATACTATAATACCAAATTCTGAATTATCGTATGAAACTAAATTTAAATTCAACTCGGTAAAAGTACGAAATTACAAAGAAAACCTAGATAGCTCAAATAATATTTATTTAAACGATGAGGATGTCAATTTACTATCTAATAACTTAAATATTGCAATAAAAGAGGCAGCCTGCTCGGCAGGCATGCTAAAGGTGTATAAAACTAATAATTTAAAACAAAATTTAAATAAGCCATGGTATAATAGAGAGTGTGTTAACCTGAAAAAAACATGTAAACGTAGTTTAAATGAATTTCGGAAAAGTTACGAGGAGGATAATTCAAAAACATATCTAAATAACAAAAAAGCTTACAAGGACTGTCTTCAAAAATCGAAAAAAGACTATACAGAAAATATTAAAAATAAATTATCGAACACGAAAAATAACTCAGAATTTTGGTCTGTAGTAAGGTCATTAAAACATAAGAATTACGGCACTAACGAAATTGAACTAAAAGAATGGGAAAACTTTTACTCGAACATTTATAGTCGCAACATTAAACCGCTTGCTCCTACATATTTCATAGACTGCTTGCACCCTTACCTTGACATAAATTTTTCTCTAGAAGAAATTCAATATAGTATAGATAACAGCAAACTAAACAAGGCCCCGGGGTGTGACGAACTAAGTAACGAGTTTTATAAAAATTTAACGCCAAATTGGCAACATTATCTCCAAAATATGTTTAACAAAATTTGACAATGTGAAAAAGTTCCAACTGCATGGTCCTCTATATTTACCTTTCTAATCTACAAAAAAGGCAACAAATCAGACCCAATGAACTACCGCGGGATCGCACTAATAAACTCCATATGCAAATTATTTACACAAATTTTATACTCTCGTCTACAAAATTGGTGCGAAACTAATAATATTTTAAATGAAAACCAAGCAGGATTTAGGAAACACAGAGGTACCACGGATAACATTTTTGCAATAACAGCCGCAACACAGATACACCAGAGATTACCTAAGCAGAACTGTTTTGCAATTTTCATAGATTTTCAACGCGCGTTCGACACGGTGGACCATTCGATCCTCTGGCAAAAACTGTTCTCTATAGGAATTTCTTCAAAATACGTAAGAATATTGGAAAACTTTTATAACAATGCTAGTCTACAAATTAAAAAAGGAAATATAGTATCCAACCCAATTAAAATCACACAGGGTGTGCTGCAAGGCGATGTCCTCTCACTTTTATTATTCGCGCTTTTCATTAATGACATCTGGGAATTTTTTGTAGCATCAGGAGTTAGAGGACTTAATATTGACGGGGAAAACGAAATTTTATTACTAGCATACGCTGACGACCTGGTACTTTTGTGTCACTCACCAGTTGACGCCCAAAACAAACTAAACTTAATGTATAAATATTGTACTAATAATCGCCTAAAGCTAAACACCAGTAAAACTAAAGTCTTACGTTTTTTCAAAGGTAGACCTCAAAAAATTAAACCATTTTATTACAATAATATGAACTTAGAAATTGAATGCGTAACCAACTTTTGCTATTTGGGCTCAATAATATCATCATCCACAAAATCGAACCTCGCGGTCCGAGAAAATTACAAAAAAGCAGTTTTAGCCTGCTGCACAGTGAAAAATATACTAACCAGAGGGAAATCAGAGGGATGGGAGGAAAAAATTAAATTACTTAATGCCATTATTAAAGCTACTGCTTTGTATGGTTCGGAAACCTGGGAACCCAGTCAGATGGATATAATAGAAAAATGCCAGTTACAATTTTTAAAGAATATTCTTCGACTACCATTCAATACCCCAAACTACTATATTAGACTAGAAACCGGCCTCGCACATTTGAAGGTAGAGATATGGAAACGTATTTTAAATTGGTGGGCAAAAATTTTAGTAATGGACAATAGTAGAACACCAAGAATTTTATATAACCGCCTCTTACAATTGGCAAACAATAATGTCTCAAATAAGGAAAATCTTAACTGGGGTTTGCAAATTAAAAAATTCCTTATAAACTTGAACTTTGAACAAACCTGGAATGACCAAACGGTCTCCAAAAACAAAATTGAAGAAATTTTAAAATCCTTCCAACAATCATTAGTACAAAAAGATCTCAATGACCTACGAGACTCGAAGTATAGCAATCACTATAAACTGATAAAACTCAATTATGAAACCGAGGAGTATTTAAAACTCAAAATTTCTATATATAAAACTCAAATAATTAGCCAAATTAGACTTTCTAGCAAGCGAGGCCTCAGAATATTTTACAAAAATATAAAATACGAACTGATAGAAGCAGAACACTGTTCTATTTGTAATTTAAATAAAAACGAAACATTATTTCATTTTTTAATTGAATGCCCGATATACTATGGTTTGCGGGTACATTATCTATATAAATTAAACATTTCCAATCTTAATGAAACAAATTTTCACCAAATATGGCTAAATCTCGATATCGATAAAATTAATACGATATTTTATTACGTAATTAATGCACTCAAACTCCGCAGCTTTGCGAGAAATGAATGAATAATACAATATTAATAAATATTTATGTAAATGTTTGTAAATGCATGGGTGTAATTCTTTATGTCTAACCAAACTCAATATAGTTTTTTCAAAACAGTTATGATCCATATTACTTAATATTTGTTGTATTGAATATACACATGTATTTCTGTATTTGAATATTGGTTAAATTATATATTATCAATTTGTGATATACATTACTTTGTTATTGTTATACAATATTTTTAGTATCCTTTTATGTATCTTCTTTATAAGATTTTTTGTTATATGTATTACAATCTATTTGTATGGAAATTTCCGAAGGCAAATAAACTAATAATAATAATAATAATAATATTAAAATACGGTGTTTGAGTTTTGTGAGTTTACAATTAATAACCTGCAAATGTTATTATTGTTATATATTTGAATAAAATAGCATTATTATAAACTAACCTCAAAACACGTTCCACTCAAACCGGTCACAGGAGGTTCTGGATGTATATTATTGACAGTTACAAAACTAATTATTATTTTGAAAGCCTTTCCACTGTTGATAAGGGTCCTCTGAACACAAAACTAGGAAAAATAAGAACACAAAGCATTCTCCTATTGCACTTGCATGGAACGAAACTTCTATTTGGAAACTTAACCATGACCTATCGCAAATAAAATGGCTACCGTGACGTAGTGACCCCGTCGTCTATTACAATGTAATTCATTTGAGTTATTATTTGTGAATGAACCAGTAGTAAAAGAAACTGCAAAGTGGTTTAAAAAGAGTTGCAAATATCTTTACCTTTACATATATCAACATTATTATAAAACATATTATTAGGAATATTACACTGTTTAGTAGTTGATGATAAGAAAATCCAGAATTTTTTACTGTTGTGTGGTTTTTGATTTTCCATATTCGTCACATAATTTCTGTAAGACTGAGTAGCCAAATTTTTAACTTTTCTTCTAGCAAGTGAAAATTACTTATTATAATACTCTGGTGTCTTAAATCGTTTAAATTGTTTATGAGCTTTATGCTTAATTTTAGTTAGTTTGATCAACTCACCAGCATACCACAAAGGATACTTACTATTAGAAGATTGTATAGCGGGAACGAATTCATCAATTATTTTATAAAGCAAGTTATAAAATGAGTCAACCACCCTCTCAGTATCCGAATTGTTAAATAAATTGTCCCAGTCAATGTTATTAATTTTATTGTTTATATTATTGTAATCAGCTTTGTGAAACAAGTAAATTTTTTTATGCGCTGGAATAAGATTATTAACAATGGGAATATTTACAAAGATATCAAGTGGAAGATGGTGTCTATCAATATTAACAAGTGGTTCATATTGGAATTGGGTTATGATTAGTAATAAACTCTTGGTTTTACTAATTAACACTGATTCTATTTAAATGAATTTATCTTACAACAGCATAGCATGACATCACACGAGACTCATCTTACCAACTGACTCTAACGGACTACTTGAGACATCTAGTGGTGAAAGTCATAAACTCTAACACCCCTTCTCAATTTCAAGTTTAAGTCAATTAACTTGAAATTGTAATACATATATATATATATATATATATATATATATATATATATATATATATATATATATATATATATATATATATATACAAATACAAGCTGAAGAACTCCAATATATTCATTACTAATGACCTTAGTAAACAAAAACTAGAAGAATACCGAGCGAAGAGACGACAAAAGACAGAGCAACAAAAGATAAATCAGAAAAAACGCGACAGAGAATCGTCAGAGGAATTAACCCCACTGAAAACATACGGACAATATACAAACAACCACTATACCGATAATCCGTCCAAAGCACAAAAAGTACTTCCCCGCATTGGACAACCATCAGCCAGTACCATAAAGGAAATCCCACAGGCTACACAAAACGCAAATATCCCTCGAACCCATACAGCACCAAATCCAAGCGAAATCGGAGGAGAACAACACAAAAAATTTTTTCGAGGCCAATCAGTTACAACACCAACTACAGGCGAAATCGGAGGAGAACAGCACAAGAATTTTTTTCGAGGCCAGCCAACTCCATGCGAAACCTGAGGATACGAAATCAGCTAATAACACGATAAATACACCAACAACATGCAAGTTAAGAAAGCGTGATCATCGGCGGTGACTTCAACGCCAGATGTGGTATACTTAATCAATTCGATGAAGAATTCCCCCTAACTCCTTTTTAGACCATGTACGTAGATCTGAGGATAACAAAATTGACCCCCGGGGACGCAAAATTGTTGACTTAATGGAGGAACATGGGTACATTCTGGTCAACGGAAGAAGCAAAAGTGATGAACAAGGTAAAATAACCTGTACATCATTTGGTGGGCAAAGTGTTGTAGATCTAGTATGGGTAAACCCTCACGGCTTAGAATATTTCTTTGATTTTATAGTATTTGATGACATACATATCTCTGATCATTTTCCATGCTCAATCTCATTATTATTAACACCCCTCGAAAAGAGATCGAACTTATCAGTAAATTTCTCAAATTATAACAACTCCGCTGTAGAGATAAATTTTTTAAAATGGAATAATAGCTACAGAAACATCTTTATTAATACTTTACTAGAGTTAGCAATTCACGCTGGTAACTTAGAGCTATTCGATCTTAATAATTTGTACCATTTTTTTATTAATTCTATATATACTGCAGCCTCCACCTCTAACATGGTATCTTCGAAAAAAATATCACCCAACAGAATTAATTATAAACAGTCATGGTTCAATTCGACTTGCAAAGAACGGAAGGCAATAATGAGAAAAGCATATAGACAATTTCGTGCTAGCGGTTTTGATAATGAGAAAAGGGAATATTATTTACATACAAAAAAAATATATAGGCAAACGTTAACAGAAGCTAAAAAAGAATTTAGTGATAATTTGAGATCAAAATTATTAAATGCAAAAAATCAAAGAGAATTTTGGGAGGCAGTAAAACCTTTCCGAAATAAAACTATACAAGCTAACAGTATTAGTATTACAATATGGGAAAATTATTTATATAACCTATACTCTCAACATATGCCATATTACAATCTAAAATTTTATGATGCAGGCCACTATTTACTAGATAGCCCTATAACAATAGGGGAACTGACTTTAGTCTTGAAAAAGGTAAAACCAAATAAATCCCCTGGATACGATAAAATCTCTAACGATTTTCTGAAAAATATCCCATTACCATGGAAATACTTCCTTGTAAATCTGTATAATCAAATCTTAACTGAAACAAAAGTACCAATAGATTGGGGTAAAATTATTCTATCGATGCTACATAAAAAAGGGGATATAAATGACACAAATAATTATAGGGGAATTTCATTGATTAATAGTGTAGTAAAAGTGTTCACATCAATTTTGGCAAATAGAATACTAAACTGGGCTGAACACAATAAGATACTCCCTGAAACACAAGTGGGTTTTCGGAAAAACAGAGGGTGTACGGACCAAATTTTTACTCTAAGTGCTCTTATTGCGATCTCAACTAGAAAACCGGGAGACAAATTATTTGTTTCCTTTCTAGACTTCAAGAAGGCCTTTGATTCTATAAACTATTGTATACTTTGGCCAAAATTATATCAGTTAGGCATAAGTGCTAGAATCATCAATACCCTTATATCCTTGTATAACTCGGCGTCAGTGTCCATAAAAAGTAACAATGTTTGTACTAATAACGTAAAAGTTACGTCGGGGGTACTGCAAGGTGACTGTCTGAGTCCCTTATTATTCATACTATTCATTAGTGATTTCGACAACTTTCTTCTATCACACGGCCATAGAGGTATTAGTCTAGACCCGAAAAATGAAATTATGTCTCTTTCTTATGCGGATGACATAGCTCTGCTAGGCTATTCGAAAATAGACCTACAAAAGAAACTCAAAACTTTAGAAAAATATTGCAGAGTAAATGATTTAATATTAAATACGGATAAATCAAAAATCATGATATTCAATTTTGGTGGACGCTTCAAAAGTCTACAATCATTTAAATTTATATATAACAATGAAAAACTTGAAACTGTTAATAACTTTACTTACTTAGGGGTTGTATTTAGTACTAACGGTGTTTTTAATGACCACTTAATATCAGCTAAACAAAAAGCAAATAAAGCTCTAGGTTACTCAAAGCAAACCCTAATCAATAGTAGGTCCTCTTCGTGGGAAGATAAAATCATAATTTTTGAAGCATGTGTAACAAGTAATTTACTATATGCAGCAGAGGTATGGGGTCTTCGCTATTTGCAGGAAGTAGAACTAATACAAACAGCATTTTTCAAGTCAATTCTTAACTGGCCAAAAAACACTGCCAACTATATTGTTAGGCTTGAAGTAGGGAGATATCCATTAGGATATAATATCCAAAAGGCAGCTGTTAATTGGTGGGTTAAGCTGCTCTGCATGAGTGACGAGAGATTACCAAAAATGTGCTACAACCGGCTTCTCACTCTTTCTAAATCGAAAGAAAGAAATGAAAAACTAAACTGGGTTTGTCACATAAAGAACCTTCTATATGGCGTAGATCTTAAATCTCTTTGGGAGTCTCAAAATCCAAATATCATCAAAGAAAATTTCAAACTTATTACAGATTCAATAGAAAGAAAATTTAGAAAGTTAGATTTTGATAAAATGCATGCTTCAGTAAATTTTTCTACATATAAAAATTTAAGAGTTTATTGGGGTACAGAGCCATATCTGAAGCTCAAAGCTAACATAAAAATTTTGAGACTAATTAGTCAAGTTAGGGTGGCATCCACCTTAAGAATTTCTTTCTTTAATAATGGGGAGCTAATTATACTAAATGCAGTAAACAACTGCGAGTGCTGTAATTTAAATGTTGCAGAAGACGTGTTTCACCTATTTTTTGAATGCCCCTTACACCGGGCACTTAGGAAATCATTTATCGATAAATATGTAAAATATTTTAATAGTAAGTCTAAAATATTGAGTTCTCTATTAACAATAGATAATAGTCAAAAACTAAATGATATTTATCTCTATACCACTCTGGCGTTGAAGGAACGGTTGCTGGTAACGGAAGAATAACCTTACTCTCTTTTCACTTTTACCTTTCCAGCCAACTGTTACAGGTAGTTTTTATTTTCATAGTATTTAGTCTATTTATCACCAAATAAAAAAACAATATATTGTCTACACACCAATACTCAAATTATTCATTAATATATTTGTAAAAAAAAAAAAAATATGTACTACTTGTTTAATATCCTTTGTTATTTCTTTCTGTAACGTATATATTTGTAAGGTTAAAAAAAAATAGATTACTTATGCCATTTGTTCTTTTTTTTTTAAATTTATTTATATATGAAGATGTTTGTAAAAGTTATTATAACCACTATATGTATGTACTATAACATATACCAACCTCAATTTGTAAGAGAATACTTATACAAATAAATCTTATCTATCTATCTATCTATATATATATATATATATATATATATATATATATATATATATATATATATATATATATATATATATATATATATATATATATATATATATATAAATAAACTAAATTATTTCAAATACACACAGATGATATAAAATGCAGCAATTACAGATTAACAAGTTTTACATCATGTTTAATAAGTTTCTAAATATCTTAAATTTTTCATAACATAGTGGTTTAGTAAATGTATCTGCTACATTTTTCTCGGATGATACATATTCTACGTTAATAAGACCTTTAGAAACAATGTCTTTTATGAAATGCACCTTAATGTCTATATGTTTGGATCTTCTTGTGTTTTCATAGTTTTTTATCATTGCAATTGCACTTTGGCTGTCTATTTTTAACACAGTTTTCACTTCACAACCAGCAAAGTCTTTAGCAAGTCCCTTTAAATATAGTAATTCTGCTGCACACGTTGCTGACGCGACATATTCTGATTCGGCACTAGATAGAGACACTAATTGCTGTTTTTTCGAACACCATGAAACTAAGTTTCCACAATAGTAAACAGCCATGCCACTAACACTCTTTCTGTCTCCTTTATCACCACCCCAATCGGAGTCACTATACGCGATTATGTTTTCTTCCAAACAGTTACGTTTAAAAGTTAAACACAAATGTTCAGTATCTTTCACATATTTTAAGATCCGTTTTGCAGCTTTCCACACTTGAGTTGTGGGTTTATCAAGATATCTACCCAAGTAAGATGTGCTAAAACATATATCTGGTCTTGATATCATAGCTAAATAGTTTAAGCTTCCTACTATTTCTCTGTAAGGTACATTTGATAGTACTTTTTCTGTAGTATCCGCTTGAAAATTGTTTTCCATGGGAGTTCTAAGACCCTTGCAATCGGACAGATTAAATTTTTTCAAAATTTTGTCTATGAGTTTACGTTGCGATATTTGAATAGTATTCTCATTCATATTGATTTCTGCTCCAAGAAAAATTTTTATTTCACCAAGATCTTTGGCATTAAATTCCAGTTTCATTTGAGTAACCAGTTTTTCAATTTTCTCTGCATTTCCGGTGATGAGGACGTCATCCACAAAAAGAACTAACCAAATATTTTTGCCAACGTATAAACACACGTCATTTAGTGATCTTGTGAGCCCTTGTTTCATTGCAAATTCATTGAAACGTTCGTTCCAACATTTCGGTGATTCACGTAACCCATATAATGCTTTATTTACTCTTAAAGTTTCGGTTTCTGTATACTTTTTGATATTTGTGTCTAATCCTTCGGGAATTTTTATAAACACATCATTTTCCAAATTTCCGTTTAGGAATGCGGTTGGAACATCTAATTGTCTGATTTTCCATTTATTGTGTAAGGCATGTGCTAATGTCATTCTTATTGTTGGCATTTTTGCCACAGGAGCATATACATTTGCAGTTGATTCCTCTTGGTAACCTTTTGCCACTAATCTGGCCTTTTTGGTTCCATCTGATTTAGTCCGAAACACCCATTTTGTGTCAATAGCTTTACAATCCTTAGGTAAATCAGTAATCGTAAAAGTATTAAATTTCTCTAATGATTCAATTTCGTTCCTAATAGCCTCCTTCCAATCTTTTGATTTTATGGCTTGCTCATAATTTTTAGGATCTTCATCATCAGATGACAGTAAACAGTATGCAGTATATAATTCATAATCTTCATATCTTGAAGGAATTTTTACATGTCTCTTTCCTGTAGCTCTTCCATTTTTATTACATTGTTCTTCAGTCTGAATATCTTCATTTTCCTTTTCTCCTTCTTCTTTTTCTTCTTCTTCTTTAACGTCATGTTCTTCTTCTTTTTTAACTTCGTGTTGTTGGTTGCTACTTTCCTTTAAAGATTTTTGTTGTGAACCTTCATTTGATTTCATATCTTCAAATTTGTAGTCTGACTCATCAAACGTAAACATCACGTGAAATAACAATCTCATTTGTTTTGTGATTCCAGAGTCTGTAGCCGGATCCTGAATAACCAACCATTCTCATTTCTTCTGCTCTTGGTTCCAGTTTATTACCTTTTGGGAGTTTTAAAGCCCATGCTTTGCATCCAAAAACTTTCAATTTATTTAAGTTGTATTTTTCTAAATATATTTCAGCCGGAATTCTTCCTTCTAAGGCTTTTGTTGGTGATCTGTTTATTTGATAAACGGCACAGCGAACAGCTTCTCCCCAAAGTTGCTTAGGTAATCCTGTGTCAACAAACATGCATCTTACCTTGTCAAGAATGGTTCTATTTAACCTTTCAGATACCCCATTCTGCTGTGGTGTATATTTACAACTGAATTCTTGTCTAATACCATTAGCTGCACAAAATTTCTTGAAATTATTTGACGAGAATTCGCCACCATTATCAGTCCTTATTCTTGAAACAGATATTTTTGATGCTTTCAATTCTTGTACATAATTTATCAATATATCTTCAGCTTCTGATTTATTTTTCAACAGATAAATTGAGCTAAAATGTGAGTAGTCATCAGTAATTGTTATATAATATCTCTCACCGGTTTTGATGGGTGTAGCTGTTGGACCCCAAACATCACTGTGCAATAGTTCTATTCGTTTTGAACGAGGTTTAGTAGCGTTTTTAAAAGGCACACGGGTAGCTTTTCCTTCTTTACATGACTTGCATACTTCTTGATAATGTGGTAGATTTAATAATTGTAGACCTCTTCTATTTATGTGACCTAGTCGTAGATGCCACAGTTTGTCTTCTACATTTGCTGACATACTTGTTGTTGATGATTCATTTACTTGAAATTCAACAAAATAAAGTCCTCTTTCAAGTTTGCACATTATTTTATTTTTATTCGTAACAATTTTGGCGCCTTCAGTTTCAAATATGACACTAAACCCTGCTTTATTTATTTTTTGTACAGATAGCAAATTGTGATATAGGTTATTCACAATTAGTGCTTCAATCTTTATTTTTAAGTTGCAGTCTCTTTGAATAATATTTACTTCTAAAATGCCTTTCTTTTTTGCAGTCATCGTCTCTCCATTTGCAATTTTTATATTGATGAATTTTAGTTACATTGCACATAAACTTCTCTGTATTCTCACTTACTAAGTGTTGAGTTGCGCCCGAATCAAGAATAAACTTTATGTTTTCGGTGTCATCTTTGTGAGTTGTCGTCATTGCCACAAAGGATATTTCTTCATGTGCAACATTTACTTTTCTTTCTTCATATCTACTCTTTTCTTGATATTTATGATTTTTTCCTTTGTAACCACCTCTATAAATTTTCTTTGACTTTGGACATTTTGCGATTAAATGATCTTTACTTCCACAGTTGTAACATTTTGGTTTTTCTTTGCCCATAAATGTACATTCGGTGTTTCTAGTATCCGTATTTGATGTCGTATTCTTCACTTTTATTTCGGCATCTAGCAGTTTGCTTTTAACAAAGTCTAATGTGAGTGTTACTGTTGAAGTTTCTAACACGGTTATTACAGTTTCATATTGTTCTGATAGTGTCAATAACAGATGACATACCTTATCATCTTCTTCTAAGTTTGTACCAGTTGCTTCCAAATCTCTTATTAGGCTGTCAAATTTCATAAAATGATCCTGGAGATTTTTGTCTTCACATTTCAATGTCAATAACTGGCGTCTTATGTATAGTTTTGATAAGGTACTTTTTCTTTCGAATATTTTCTTCAATGAAGTTATCATATCATTTGACGTTTTGGAATCTTTTACATATTCTATATGTCTGTCAGATATACATTGTACAATGACAGATTTAGCTTTAGTATCTTTGAATAAATAAGATTCTTTTTCTGTCCCTGTCAGCGCTTGCACTTTTTCTTCACTTAAAGGAGATAACGCAGCATCTTTACATCCCTTTTCATCTAAAATGCAGCTTACTCTGAATAACCAGTTTGAAAAGTTTCCATCAGATAATAGAGGAAGATTGCTGTTTGTATTACTTGCAGCTGCCATTTTGTCTATTGCAAAACAATGACCTTTTAACTTACACAATACTGTTTGACTTTACACACTCAGCACAACTGGGCCCATAACCTATTGGAATTGGGTTATGATTAGTAATAAACTCTTGGTTTTACTAATTAACACTGATTCTATTTAAATGAATTTATCTTACAACAGCATAGCATGACATCACATGAGACTCATCTTACCAACTGACTCTAACGGACTACTTGAGACATCTAGTGGTGAAAATCATAAACTCTAACAGTTCATTACATTCATAAATTTTAATATAAACAATATTGGAGTTAATGAGATCTAAGATTCTATTATTATGGTTTTTAATCGAATTGAATTGTGAGAAATTACAATAGGATATGCAATCAACATATTCAGAGGACATGGTATTATAACTGTTACTGGGTAACATACTATTATTTGCAGCTAACCATCTCCACATATTAAGAAGTTATCATTAATACAGTTATCTCTAATGTTTAATAGGTTACTCAAAAATGTATTAGCCATAAAGTGATCATCTGGTGGAAGATATCCACAACACATATGAAGCACCGAATTGTTAATTTTCAGAGACAACCACACATCCTCTGCATCACTGAACCACGTAGATTTGATTGATATGTTGATGTGTTTACGTATACCGATGAGAACTCCATCGCCATCAGATTTAAGGGAAGATGTTGTCGATCTATCTCGCCGAATAAGATGGAAGTTATGTGACAAAACTTCGTTGTCATTTATAGAGTCATTGAGAAATGTTTCTGTTAAGCATATGGCGTCATATTCACAAACTGACGAATTTAAGTTTAAATAATTTAATTTAGTACGCAGTCCACGAACGTTCTGATAGTAAACAGACAGTACCATAAATGGAAACAAAAATTATAACATTGCACATTTAATTAATTTTATTTAATTCCTCATCATCCCGTATGAGGTATATACAAGATGTATCAGTTTTTCTAGCAAAAATTTTGCAATTTTTGGTCCGAATATATTTTTTAATTTTATTTTATTTAAAGTTTAGGCTATACAACAGGACGAGTCCCAATGACAGTACAGCACATTACAATGTAAATACAAACAGAAAATAATTTTTCATCAGACAAACCTACTTAAATAATAAAGTGAAAATTTATGAAAAAGAGAGATATTGATTATGACATATGAGTAAAATAATTATTTCTTATAAACGACTTAAACGTGTATAAAGAGCAATGGAAAATGTCAGGTGAATTGTTGAGAGAGAAGAAATTATTATATTTACACATTATTCTGTTTAGAGGAGAGAACATAGCTGAGTTAGTTTTATAATTCCTTAAAGAAAATAGATCACATGAACGTGTAAAATGAGAAGGTATTCGAAAAGAAATTTTGTTCAAAAGGGTAGAACTGCTGATATGATTATTTACAATTTTATACAGATATATCTATCAAGTCTCTACGCTTTTGTAAAGGGATGAAGTTTAACGAGTTATTTGGAAATTTCCAATTTAAATAAGAAATAAATTTCTTTTGAATACCCTCTATTCTATTAATATACATTAGATAATGGGGAGACCAACATACAGCAGCAAATTCAAGTTGAGATCGAACTAATGTGTAATATAAATGAACTAGCGTTTTAAACCTTTTAAAATGAGTATCAATTCTTAAAATGAATCCTAGGATTCTATTAGCCTTTTTGACAATGCAATCAATATGGATATCGTAAATAAGTTTATTATCTAGAGTAACACCTAGATCTTTGATATGAGATACACGGTTTATATATTTTCCATCTAAATGATAATCAAATTTAACCACATTCCTATTTTGCGTGAAAGATATAATAGAACATTTATTGAAATTAAGTAATAAATTATTATTTTGTAAATAGCTATTTAGCCTGTCAAGATCGGCTTGAAGGGCTAAACAATCAGATGTTGATTTTACTGTTGTATACAACTTGAGATCGTCAGCGTACATTATAAATTTTGAATTATTTAAACAATTTTTAATGTCGTTAATAAAAATGTTAAAAAGGAGAGGTCCTAAATGGGATCCTTGTGGGACTCCAGAGGTTACTGGAAAATAATCTGAAGCGAATCCATTGACAGTAACACTCTGTTGCCTGTTACTGAGGTATGATTTAAACCACTGAAGCACATTACCATGTACACCATACTTCTCTAGTTTATAAATTAAAATGGAGTGATTAATTTTGTCGAAAGCTTTACTGAAGTCGGTGTACACAACATCTACTTGATTTTTGAAATCCATAGAGTGGAGAATAATCTCAGTATATTCCACAAGATTCGAATCAACAGATCGTCCACTATAGAAACCATGTTGTTCAACATTTATGATTTCTTTGAATGCAGCAAATAAATGCTTATAAATTAGTTTTTCAAAAATCTTTTCAAATATACATAGTTTCGATATTGGACGATAGCTGTCGACCGAATTTTTATTGCCAGATTTGAATACAGGCACGATAAGGGCTCTTTTCCAGATATTAGGACAGTGACCTTCGGTGAGCGATTTATTAAAAATTATTGTTAATGGGCAACATAAAGACGTAGCACAATGTTTAACGAAATAACTAGGAATCGCATCAGAACCAGCCCCTTTGTTAACATCAAGGGATGGCATTAAATCATGTACCTCATTTTCTTCCACATGTAAGTTACTGAGATCTATATTCGTGTCACAGTACTCTTCCGCGTAATTTCCAACGACATTAGTTTTGTCCAAAAAAACTGATTGGAAAAATTTTGCGAACATATTGCATATATCATTACCGTTACTAGAGCTGGTACCATTGTAACTTATGTTAGAAGGTATGTTCTGTTTTTTACCTGAGGATACAAAAGACCAAAACTTTTTTACGTTGTTGGGGTTTTCTTGTTCAACATTATTAATATAGTTTGCATAACAAATTTGTGTTAAATTTTTCATCTTGGTTCTAAGTGCAGAGAACTCTAAATAATCAGAAACATTATTAAAACGTATAAATATGCGATGCAATTTATGTTTTTCTTTAATTAAGTTAATCAGGTCAACATTGTACCAACAAGGATAAGATCTTTTAGAAGAGCGTTTTTTAGGGACAAACATATTGATAGCAACACGCAGTATTGCATATATCATTACCGTTACTAGAGCTGGTACCATTGTAACTTATGTTAGAAGGTATGTTCTGTTGTTTACCTGAGGATACAAAAGACCAAAACTTTTTTACGTTGTTGGGGTTTTCTTGTTCAACATTATTAATATAGTTTGCATAACAAATTTGTGTTAAATTTTTCATCTTGGTGCTAAGTGCAGAGAACTCTAAATAATCAGAAACATTATTAAAACGTATAAATATGCGATGCAATTTATGTTTTTCTTTAATTAAGTTAATCAGGTCAACATTGTACCAACAAGGATAAGATCTTTTAGAAGAGCGTTTTTTAGGGACAAACATATTGATAGCAACACGCAGTATGTCGTAAAATTTATTTAGTGAATCCTCAGTATTTAACATGGACAATTCATGCGACCAGTCAATAGACAACATATGATTATTTAATGCATTAATATCAGTGTTTTTAAACAAATGTAATTCCATATTATTAAAATTTAATACCGGTACATATTCACATTTATAATGTAGTAGTAATGGAGGATGGTGCGAATCGACTTTACTCAAAGGACTGTGACACGGGCATATTGAACATATTGAAACCCTTTATTTTTGAATGAAGTACGAGCATTTTTAAAGAGAGCGCTATTATTTGGAGTTAGATGTTCAATGACAAATATTTTTTTCTCAGGTACGTCGAAAGTAAGAGTGGTTGTTGTTAAGTTTTTATTTTTACTCGCGGAGGTAAAAGCATTTTTAATATTTCTGTTTAAGAATTTAACTACTATATTCTTTGGTTTAAGTTGCATACCATTCCTTGAAGGTAAGCGGTGGGCAGTGGCGTAGTGAGCATAATTGGCGCCTGGGGTATAATACTTTTTGGGCGCCCATTTCCCATAAGAAAATTTTCCATAAAATAATCTTTAAATGTCATTTTAGGGCATTTTACTGCAGATATTTAACCAAAAAAACGGGTATATAAATACAAATATATTTCATAGATATTTTAAAGAAATTTTAATTTCTTATTCCAACATTTAGAAAAAAGTTTTTAGTTTTATTCATTTTATTTCGATAACAGAGTGCAGTACCTACCTAAAATACTGTTAACTGCATAATACATTATGAATAGTCACTACCTAAGTGCGCGTCTACAATACACTTGGTACTATTTTTCAGGATAAATAGGGACACAAGTTCAAGCTTATACTTTAAATTTGGGAAAAAAATTTGCGCTAAAAAATAAAGAGGCCGAACAAAGAAATAATGAGATTAATAATAAATTTAAAAACATATGGTAATATAAATGAATGAGAAGAAATAATTTTAAATTAATTTTATCTTTAGATAGATAGAACTTTTAAACAAGAGTAAATAAAATAAAAAGAGGAGAACTTATTTTATAGTAAATGCAAGCAATACATTAATAAAATTTCAATATTCTGTATGCCTTCTGTGATTTTTCTCCAATTATTTTATTACATATAATACACTATTATATTTCACTCCAGCCTCCAGCACACTGAATGCAATGTGTCAATTTATAGTTGGAAGTAGTGCTTGGTTGTTGCCGCAGCGGAACAGCGGATACAGCTAGATAGCCAACTTTTAGTTCCTAGACTGACGTCACTTGCGCAGTAACGTATTTTCGCCGTTGTCATAGCAACCGCTCTGGAATGGCTGGTTGTTTACAGTTGAAGGAAGGCAGTGTCGTTCCCGAAACTCAAATATTATCTCCCCAAAACGAATCAAAATAAAAATTGAAATTTTCCGGAAAATCTTGTTTGTCCTGCGGACAGTTTGGCGCCCCTGTGAGTGGCGCCTGGGGCACAATAGCCCCCTTTGCCCCCCCCCTTCACTACGCCACTGGCGGTGGGCGGCACCGATGTCTTTATTTTCAATAGGTACTTCGATGGATTCTCCAATATCACGTACGGTTTTAAACACATCGTCATCATGCGCTTCCGGTATATTTTGTATAACAATATTATTTTTTAAGGGAATATTGTTCTAACTCATTAATGTGAAGACACAGAGAATTAACTTCTTTTTTTAAAAGTTCATTTTCTTTTTTAAAAACTTCCACACATCTTATTTTTTCACTAAATAATTTAAGCTCTGATTCAAAGTCACTTACCTTATTGCTGCAAAAGATGACAGACTGAATCAAAGAGTCAATTTTAGTATTCATTTCCGTCATTATTTCATTTTTAAAAGCATTTAACATACTGAAGATGTCATTCCTAGAGACAGAAGAGCCAGCCACCTCGCGAACAGGGTCTTCATGATCGTCGTCCACAATTGCCGGTTTCTTAATTGCGTTTGGGCGGCAAAGTAAACAGTACCACGCTACCGCTTCAGACAGAAAGATTTGCAGATGTTCTGGGTTGATATCAGCACAAGGTGCATGAAATGTGCACTTACATTTAAAACATTTTACGCCAGGATATTTATTATTTACATTTCTTCTACACTTATTGCAAATAGCCATTGCGGAACGTGTGGAGCCGGCTTTAAAGTGATTAATTATTATAATTATTATTAATAAACACAGTTTTTACACAAAAAATCACCTTAATATGACAGTCACATATGTAGGATTGCACTAAGTTTTAAAAAAATATCTAATGCACCTTTTAATACACATTTAGTGAAAACTTATGCACTGGAAACACCATAAAAAGGCAAAAAGCAAGAGAGTAAGAAACACGTGTATCAACACAACTAAGAATAGGACAACTCGACCGTTTTTTGTTTTATACAAAATGTTGTCAGAAATATGTCGTGTTTGATACCAAATGAAATGTTTTCTCAAGAGCTGCTAAGCAGAAATGTGAAAAATATGACAACCCGATTGTCATTTATTTTTTGAAACAGTCAGAAATATGTCGTGTTTAGTATCAAATGAAATGTTTTATCAATAATTTGACATAGTCGTCTTTTTTGCGAAAAGTCAGCAATATGTCGTGTTAGGTATGAAATGAAATATTTTTTCAAGAGAGCTGCTATACAGAAATGTCTAAAATTTGACAACTCGATCATCTTTTGTTATATGCAAAAAGTTGCCAGAAACATGTCGGCCGCTAGTATGAATGGTGATTAAGGGTGATTAGCGAACATTTGACTAGCATTGTTTTATCTCTGTCAATCGTTTAGAAATTATTTTATAATACCGAAAGGCAGTTGTGAATATTAGTCGAGTCAATAAAGGTTTTTACTTCTAAACCCACAAAAACAGATCCGATTTCAATGATTTATTTTTTTAAATGTTTGTTATATTCAATTATTCAAAATCAGAAACATTTCAGCTGGGGCGCTCAATTATTTATACAGGGAGTCCGGATTTCGAAAACCACCATTGGGATCTCGAGAACTATAAGAGATACAACTTTAGTTATATGGGTCATGTGGTGCGCCTTTGGGAGGCCATCTTAGATGTGTTTTTGTTTTGCCAAAAATTCTCATAGGTTACTTGATAATGGGGGAGTACTGAAGTTAGTCGATTATTTTCATTTCGATATTATTTCTAAACTATCAATAATCGAGAAAAATGTTTCATATAGAAAAGTTAGAAAATTTTATTGTCTATCCAGCGGAGTACGAAAATAATTTTTCTATCGGCAAATTTTCGAGGTATAACACAAAATTACATTTTTTTAAATGGAAGCCATATTTGATTATTACTTTACGAAAATACTTATTTTTTATTTCTTTCGATTAGTATAAAGGTTATTGTATTTTAAATATGTTTCACCCTTCAAACCTTAAATTTTTCGCAATTTTTTTTCCAATATTGTATTGCTAAGTTATACAAAATACAACGGAATAAAATGTTTTTTGTAGTATGTACTTTTTATCTTTATGTAGAAACTATAGGCCTAGACCGTTCCGATATCGTAAATCGCTAGTACTCAGATCTCGGTAAAAAAAATTCTTTCATAATATGTTAAAAGTTAGTCTAATATAGTCGAGTCAATGAAACGGAAAATACAATGTCTTCTAAACCCTCAAAAACAGATCCCATTTTGATGAATTTTTTTAAAATGTTTGTTATTTTCACTTATTTAAAATTAGAAATATTCAAGCTAGGGCGCTCAATTATTTACACAGGGTGTCCGGATTTTGTAGGCCACCATTGAGATCTCGGGAACTATAAAAGATACGACTGCAGTTATAATGGGACATGTTGTGCGTCTTTGGGGGGCCATATTAGATGTGTAGTCGAGTACTATACGGATTTTGTGTAAAACACTTTTTGGTGTTCCTATCGTTGGGCATACTACAGGAAATGTCTTCAACGCCCGAATATTCAAAACCAGAATATTCATAACCAGAATATTCATACACAGAATCATTCAAACCCCGAATATTCAAAACCAGAATATTCAAAAGCAGAATATGTATACACAGAATCATTCAAATCCCGAATATTCAAACACAGAATCACGCATTGACCGAAAATGCATCAACAGAATCGCTCATACACAGAATCGCGCAAAACCCGAAAGCTCTTTGCCCGAATCATTCAAAAACCGAATAAGTGGGCGTGACCAGGTTAGGCTACCTATCACTAGATGTCACTATGAAACTTAGTTCAACGCATGTCCACCGATGGTTAAATGTATGAATCGTCGATAATCTAGTGTGTTTTAATTTAGTTAAAAGAAAATAATAGTAGACATACGTCTTCATTCAATTGAACTGTCATAAATGACAGCTTGTTACTGAGTGTAATTTATTTCAATGAATAGTTATTTACGTAATAAGGCTGAGAAGTCAGTGATTACGGTACGAATGAGAGAAGTTTAAGGAATTTTGGAATGTGTGCCGTAATACTATTTCACGGCCGTATGAAATATACTTTATTTCATGCAGTCTGCGTGTTTAATTTTTTTTTTTTATTAATTCATCATCTCTGAATTTATAAATTAGGTGTGTATTTGTTTTATTTGTATTGTTTGTCTAAATTATCATAAATGACAGCTGAATATTCTTTTGAAAGTGTGTTATTTAAAATAAATATACCAAAAATTGAAATTGCCGTTTCTTTTTGTTCAAAATAAACAGTCAGGGATATGTTTTTAGACAACACTTCTCGGAGTGGAATCCAAAAACTACGCTATGATAGCGTAGCGATAAATAACACTTTGTTTCCCTAACAGCCGTGGAAGTTAATAAGGAAACGACATGTTATTTATTGCTACGCTATGATAGCGTAGCCAAAAATACCCCATACGTTTCACCTACCTTTCCCTATTAACTTCCACGGTTGTTAGGGAAACGAAGTGTTATTTGTCGCTACGCTATCATGGCGTAGTCTTGGGATCCCATCACTGGTACTGTAATGTGCTATTTCTCGGACTCAAATTAACAATGTAATGTAATATACAGTGGACAGTATGAAATAAAATAATATACGTTTTCAATTTTCAAAAATAACATCTTCATCAATAATTAGATATATGATCTGATGTGAAATATTAATATAACTTAATTCTAGATATTAGGAATGTACAATACCAAGCATGCCGACGGAAAATATGGAGAACTTAATAACTACATATTAAAATATATTTTTAATGTAAAACCATTTAATAAATAAACAATCAGAATTAATTTTTTTAATACCTGAAGATAAATTTATTAAAGACACGAAGTGTCAATATTAAATAAAGCATGTATATTATAATAAGACTAAATAAATTTTTGATTATAAAAGATTTCGTGAGCGCCGCAACACCTACTGCAAAGTTCCTAACAAACATCGATGATTATGATCTACGTCTACACGATAATATACAAAATCGTCCAGGCGTCGTACAAACCTCTAATCTGACATCTCTTATTTTCGCTCTTTTCATTGAAAATTTGTGCTCTGAATTAAATTCAAACAACGTGGATAATCTAAAAATACTAGAAATGATTTTAATATTATGACTTCATGATGTAGTAACAATTCCTAAATTTTAGAAAATGCCAAATCAGCAAATTTCTCATATTTCATCCACTACTCCGATACCGTTAAAGACATTATACCGCGGTTTGAATTTAAATTCGACATGCATTTTTCCTTGCTATCATGTACTTGCACGATTGTTGCTGAAGAGTGGCTAGTGGGTCTGCATAATTTGCTGACCAAAAAAAAATGTAGTAATGTTATATGGTTTGCCTACCATCTTAATATTGTACATACAGCCAACATAAATACATAAGTTTATGCTACCACCTATAAACCATCCCTACAACCCCTGACAGATAGACTTTACTTGTGTAACTATTACAATTATGCTTTAAATTCGATGCTTTAATTAATGCTACCAACTTCATATTACACATGCTTACTTCGATAATTGATGTGATTATGCTACCACCCATAAACCATCCCTACATAATTGTAATAGTTACACAAGTAAAGTCTATCTGTCAGGGGTTGTAGGGGTGGTTTATAGGTGGTAGCATAATCACATCTATTACCAAAGTAAACATGTGCAATATAAAGTTGGTAGCATTAATTAAAGCGTCGAATTTAAAGCATAATTGTCATAGTTACACAAGTAAAGTCTATCTGTCAGGGGTTGTAGGGGTGGTTTATGGATGGTAGCATAATCACATCAATAATCGAAGTAAGCATGTGTAATATAAAGTTGGTAGCATTAATTAAAGCATCGAATTTAAAGCATAATTGTAATAGTTACACAAGTAAAGTCTGTCAGGGGTTGTAGGGGTGGTTTATGGGTGGTAGTATAATCACATCAATTATCGAAGTAAGCATGTGTAATATAAGGTTGGTAGCATTAATTAAAACATCGAATTTAAAGCATAATTGTAATAGTTACACAAGTAAAGTCTTTCAGGGGTTGTAGGGGTAGTTTATGGATGGTAGCATAATCACATCTATTACCGAAGTAAGCATGTGTAATATAAAGTTGGTAGCATTAATTAAAGCATCGAATTTAAAGCATAATTGTAATAGTTACACAAGTAAAGTCTATCTGTCAGGGGTTGTAGGGGTGGTTTATGGGTGGTAGCATAAACTTATATATTTGTGTTGGCTGTATATACAATATTATGATGGTAGCAAATCATATAACAGTTCTACATTCTTTTTTTTTTTTTTTGTCAGCAAATTATTTTTTCCCGTGGCTAGTAGATTTGACATTTAAAGATGGTCAATATATTTATTACAGAAATTTCTTTGGAATGATATTTGTTTTATTTGTGTGAGAGTGGCGAATAAAAAAAGAGTATTGAGCCGATTTGAATATGTGTCTATAACTCGCAAGTACTTAATCTTTATAATACATTTGAAAATCTTTTGGAAACCATTGACAAAAATGTTGCAAGGAATAATATTAATAATTCCAAGCAATTATTTAAAATTATAATTGATGCATGGAAATCTATAAACCATAAAATCATTCATAATTTACTTAATTCGATGAAACAATAAATGCAATCTATAATAAATAATTATTAAAGTATTAAATATGTAACATCGTTTACTTTTTATCTAATTTAAATTTGTTTCATAAATTGTTATTCCGGTTAAATTTTATAAAAAATAAATATAATTCTTTTCACTCGCTCTATTTTTGTCGCACCTCACATATTCAAATAAAGTACTTGTAAAATTTAGTACGATACTTTTGAATTACTTAAGGTCCATCAGGTTTTATGAATATATCACCTTACATTATATAAATATATTGAATAATTAAAATATGGGGGAGTATTTTAAATTCCGACGGATTCGCTCTATTTATGTCCGATACAGAATATTTAACCAAATTAAGACTTTATCCATTATTATTAAATTATTATAAATAAATAGTACGTATTATGTCAAATTATTTATTATAAATTTTAAAGTAGCGTCTGCCTGTAGGAGTGTACGAAAAAAAAATACATTTGTATTTTTCAATTTGTTTTCAAAACGGTAGAGGTTAGAATTTATGTTAGTGTTAGAACTTGTATCATAGATGGCACTGTAGCATAAAGCTTGATCTACATATTATATTATGCAGGTGAACACGAAATCACGTGAAATCGTGACAAAATTATTTTCAAATATTTTCTGTACCGTAAAACTTTATGCGATACATTTTACGTTGAATTTTAGAGTTTTATAATAATATAATATAAAAGTCAACAATTTTATATTAAATAGAGATATCATTAAGTATATATTTTAAATTAATTCTCTTGATATTGTACCACAAATTAGAAAAATAAATGTAGTAATAAAATAATATAAATATAGATAAATAAAAATGAAATATTTGACAAATAACAACAGATGAAATACAACATACAGGGTGTTTCTCGAATAGGGACAGCCCCATTATTTTCTTTATTATTGTGAAGAGAAAAAAATCATTCAAATTAAAGTTATAGTATAGATAGTATAGAAAGAAGGACATACATTTGAAGAAAAAAAAAATTATTTGGGGTTCTCACACTATAACATAAAGATATATTTTTTAAATGGGATTATATATATTTTTTAGGCACATTCGATAGACTATTTTTTCTGAATTCAACAATGTAATCATTTTATATTTTTACATTACAAAAATATTGAGTAAAATGCAATTGAAATTTAAATAAATTTTATTATTATCCTTCCTATTGTCTATGGGTCAAACTGACCCATCGTCATGTTAATATTAGGTAGTTTTTTGAAACTATTGAAAATTATGGCTTCATATTACACGTAATTCTCAAACGTGGTCAACAGTACATTTCTTTTAAATTTTATATCATTCATTACATTTTTTTATCAATAAAGTTAATAAGTAACATTTGTGGTAAATGGATCAGTTTGACCCAGTGTTGTTACTCTCATAAATCAACACATACTAATTGTGATTAGAACAATTATCGTCGTTGGGAACTTCTTTTTTTGTGTATTGCCGTTTGGTGTATGTAGAGAGTTCAATTTGTTTTCATTTACAATATTCCAAGTGAACTTTGGTACAATAAATATGATTCGGTGTGGTTGGACTGAAGTTAAACTAGAAGAGTTCTTTTATATGGAAGTGATAGTAGTTGAAGTAGAGGGTTTTAGTGATGTAGAAGACCCTAATGAAAACGATAGTCCTAGTACGTATATTTATATCTAAAGTGAGAGATGTTTGTAGGGTGAATTTGGCATTTGTAAAGCAATGAGTCTTCACACTTGCCAGGACCGTTCGATCGATTTGTATTTCGTATAATCAAATTAGAAAACCTACACAAACGGTGAATGATGAGATATTTCTACAACTTTAAAATATAGATTTTAAATTTACAAAAGCTGAATATGGTATTCAAAGACTCCATCATTTAATAATAGGGAGTTACATCGCATTTATAAAAATAATAACATCTTTAATTCTAAAAGATAACAAATTTACTGGAAATCAGCCAACTTTATTCTCATTCCCGACTAGTTTCGACACCACATGTGTCTTCCTCAACAACACACAGCAATTTTACTATTATCAAGTGTTAAGAAAACTCATCCTTTGAGGAAGACACATGTGGTGTGTTGTATCTGTTGATTTGCACAGTGTATGAACAATGAATAAGAACAAACCATATAAATGAAACTGTATTTATTGGAAAACTATCAGTGACAAATATTAATTCTGACGTATATATCTATTTTTTTCAACTCGCCTACTACTATATTTCAATTGAGGAAGTATATTTTAATTGCTCTTTCTAACACTCCTCCTCAATTAAAAATACTTTTACAAATTTTAAATATATTTAACAACATACTGAAATAATAACAAATTATATAAAACAAATTAATATTAAATTAGTCCTAAACCATTGCGCAGTTTTACGAATTGGTGTTTCGGAAGTCCTTTCGTCAAAATGTCAGCTATCTGATCATTACTTTGAATGTATTCTAGATGAATGATTCCTTCTTCTATCTGTTGCTTGATGTAATGATATTTTACATCTATGTGTTTTAAGCGTTTCGTATTTCCTGGTGTCTGCGCAACCTTTATCGTTGACTGGTTGTCTTCGAAAATATAAATTCTTCCAATTTCTCTAATTTTCAAATCATTCATAACTGATTTTATCCAGCATCCTTCTGTTATTGCGTTAGTTAATGCCACATATTCTGCTTCACAAGATGATAATGTTACTATAGGCTGCTTTTTCGATGCCCACAATACTGGATTTCCATATACCTTCATTATAAAACAACTTGTAGACTTCCTATCAATGGAATCACTAGCGAAATCAGCATCAACATATCCTTGAATTATTTTACTAACTTTGTTTTTAACATAAATGAGTTTTAAATTAATCGTATTTTGAATATACCTTAATACTCTCTTCAACGCATTAAATAGTTCTTGACTGGCTTTATTTTGGTATCGACTCAATTTTCCAATGGCTGTACACAAATCAGGTCTCGATCCTAACATAGCATACATGAGAAATCCAATTAACTTTCTACATTTATTTTCCAGATTCTTATCTGGTGGGGGATTTTCTGGAAGTTCTAAATTTTGTTCTAATGGAGTTGACACAGGATGACAATTTTCCATTCCAAATATTTCTAATATTCTCTTCAAATAATTTATCTGATCTATCTCAATGGAATTTTTACTTTGTTTAATATGCAATCCCAAATAGTTAGATATTTTTCCCATATCTGTCATTTTAAAATTTTTCTTTAGCCTTCCTTTGAATTTTTCTACATCTCCGTCGCCACATATTACCAAATCATCTACGTATAATAGAACATAAATCTTTCTAGTATTTTCTGTCTTTACATATAAACAATAATCCGCCTGTGATCCTTCAAATCCGTCATTGATCATAAATGTGTTAAATTTTTCATTCCAATAATGAGGAGATTTCTTCAGTCCGTATAAAGATTTTATTAGTTTCAACACATTACCTTCGGATACTTTCATTCCTTTTGGGGGATACATAAATACATCCTCATTCAGATCTCCGTAGAGGAATGCACTCTTGACGTCCATTTGGTAAATAGTATAGCCAAATTGGTTTGGTACTGATAATAGTATTCGCAAGGTTGACAATTTGGCAACTGGCGTATAAATTTCAGAATAACTAAAATCTTCATCTTGTTTGAACCCTCTTGCAACTAATCGGGCTTTGAATGTCTTGGGCTGTCCTTCTTTATGTGTTTTTATTTTGAAAACCCATTTCGTATCTAGGATCGTTGCATCTTTAGGTTCTTTTACTATGATCCAAGTTCCATTTTCATTCAATGCATCAAACTCTTTCTTAATTGCTTCTTTCCATTGTGTAGAATTTGGTCCATTCATTGCTATTTCATATGTTAACTCTTCTTGTGGTGAATTACATATCAATGTAGTATCACCTATTTCTGGAAATCTTCTGGGTGTCTGCAAATTTTCTCTATTTCTTAAATTATATCGTAATGCAGGTATAGTTGACTCATTTTGTTCGTGTGTAGCCATCTCATTCTGTTCTTCCTCAGCTACAGTTTTTATTCCTGTTATTATGTCTAGATTTTCTATATCTTCACGAGTTTGTTTTTGATCTATATCTTGATCTTCCTTTATGTTCTCTTCTTGAATTTCTGTCATGTTTAATTCATCGGTTTCTTGATATTCAAAATTTTCTTCAATAATTTCATCTTCTGTTTCATTTTTGTTCTTCTTTGTCTTAAATATTACATTTCTTGATATTTCTACTTTTCTTTCTTCTTTAAAATATATTCTGAAGCCTTTTGTGTGCTCTTCGTATCCTACAAATATACCCTTTTTGCTTTTGGCGTCCCATTTCTTTCTTTGTTGTTTGGGAATTAAAACGAATGCTTCAGAACCAAAAATCTGGAAATACTTAATATCTGGTACTTTCTTATGCCATAATTCGTAGGGTGTTTTGTCTTTCACAGTACTTTTTCCAGTGCGATTTATAACATAAACCGCAGTTGCTACTGCCTCGGCCCACATATTCTTGTCTAAATCACTTAATTGCAACATACTTCTAGCTGCTTCTACGACTGTTCTGTTCTCTCTTTCTATTTTTCCATTCTGCTGGGGGGTATAACTACAACTCTTTTGATGAATTATACCTTTACTCGCTAGATATTCTTTTATATCTATGTTTACTTCTTCTAAGCCGTTGTCGGTTCTTAAAATTGTAACTTTATTGTCAGTATAATTCTCAACTAATTTTAAAAATTCTATTATCTTGAATTTAGCTTCTGATTTCTGTTTTAAAAAGTATACCGTTCGATAATGACTAAAATCATCTTTCAAGAGCAAAAAATAATGAGCTCCTCCAACTGAAGACACTTCCATCTTGCCGCATACATCTGCGTGTATTATCTCTCCAGCAGCGCTAGCATTACTTTTACTTGTTTTAAAAGGTAGTGTATGTTGTTTCCCTAAAATACATCCATCGCAGAAGAAATTTTTGTTATTCTTGAATTCAATTTTCAGATTTTTCAAAGTTTCTCGAACTTGAAATACATTTTGGTGCGCCAATCTTTCATGCCAAACTTTCAGATCTTGAACTTTCTGATTATAATTACCTAAGAATGCTTTATGTTCTTCGTTTTCTTCATGTTCTTCGTATTCGCTATCAATCGTCAATTCCTTTTTATATAACCGATTATCTTTCTTTCCTATTGCGAAAACTTCACCATTCTTCATTAATCTGCATTCATCTTGTCCTAGTTTAAATTCATAACCTTTTTCTGTTACTGAAGTAATTGAGAATAAGTTGCATTTTAAATCTGGAACGTGTAAGACGCTTTTCATTAGTGTTTCTGACGAGACGATCGAGCCGAGAAACTACATTGTCTCGTCTCGTCTCGTCTAGAAGACAAAAAATTAACTCTCGTCTCGATTTTTTCTCGTCTCGAACAATGGAGTCTCGTCTCGGCCGAGAATCTCGACGAGATTTCTCGATTTTTTTAATGGATCCAATATGTAACTTATTATTACCTATATATTTACCATAAAAACATAAATAATATTCAGGGTTATATAAAAAAATTGAGACAACTATTTTCTTCAGTATCAATTTTATACCTATACAACAAATTACAAAGCTAGAGACAGAGTAATTTGATACAGCACTACTATAATTATAAAAAAATGTTCTTATTCATGAACAGTTACAAATAAACAACAAGTTAACAAAACTTATTTGGAATAATAAAATATGTAATATAGAAATAATGTTAATTATTAGTATAAATATTAATTAAGTAAGGGTGATTAGCGAGCAGTTGATTAGCATTGTTTTATCTCTGTCAAACGTTTATGAATTAGTTTGGAGAAAAATTGGTCAAATAACAGTCGTAGAAAAATTTAATTATATGCATCTTTTATTTGAAGTATTTTTCTTTAAAATAATTAATAAGCGAGTTGAGAGATAAAACAATGCTAATCAACTGCTCGCTGTAGTGTACTACCAGCCAGGCAATTTGCACCACCAAAAGGCAAATTTTATGCTTTGCTTAAATAAAATAATGAAAGGGAAGATAGATATCATTTAAAATAATGGACATTACTGTCAAACATTCGAACTGCTTTTATTTATTTAAATCAAGTTTAAAATTTAACGTCTGGAGGTGTAAATTGTTACATTATTTATCCAGTTAAAAAGTTTGCTGTTAACCATGATTTTAAACACAAAATGCTCTTTGCAGAATCTTCATTACGCCGATTTCTATGTTTTCGTAACACTAGACCAGCTTGCGAAAATAATCTTTCCGATGGTACGGAAGTAGCAGGTGCACTTAAAAAATCTCGCGCCATTTTGGTTAAATTAGGATAAATATCTTGATGCTTATTCCAAAATTTTAAAATGTCCTCTGCTTTATCTGATCGTTTTGTAGCTAAATATAGATAGTTTTATTTAAGAAAATTTAGCCCGATCCTGTATTAGATTTATAATTTAAAAAATATGATAATTTTTTAATACAAATTTACAAAATGTTCCAATGAAAATATAAAAAAACGGTAGTTTTAAAAATACAAAAAATTGTCGAGAAATCTCGGAATAATTGTCGAGAATCGAAAATCTCGACATGTAAGTATCGTCTCGTCTCGTGAGTTCAAAAAGCTTTCTCGTCTCGGCGAGACGAGAAATTTCGAGACGAGACGAGACGAGATTCGAGAATGTCTCGTCTCGTCAGAAACACTACTTTTCATTGTACTTTCTCTCTATTTGTTTCCATCAAATGACTTAACTTTGATTTCACCTTTTCCTATTCCTAAAATTATGGTACCATCTCCAACTTCTACATTTACAGGTTCGGGCAATATTCTATAATTTTCCATCCATTGTTTATTTGACGACATGTGTTCTGTTGCTCCTGAATCGGCGTACCAGTAAGTTTGTTTCAATTCTGCTCCATTTAATAGTGCTACAGTTGTGTATACTGTACTATGATGCTTCTTTTTATTTTTAATTGAACTTTGATTATTTGATCCTCTATTATAATAGCAGTCATTAGCTCTGTGTCCTGTACGATGACATTTAAAGCATCTTCCTTCATCAAAATCTTCTTTATATTTACAATTATTTGCTATGTGACCATATTTCTTGCAAATGTTACATGTAGTTGACTTTCCAGTATTATTAATATTCTTCCTAATTAGTTTTGTATATTTATTTCTATTTATATTCCTATTAACGAATGCTTTCTCATTTGTATTTTCATTTTCCTTTAATCTTCCTTCTTCAATCATCAGTCTACTTATTAATTCATTTAACTTTCGATTACTACTAGGTGTTGAGTGCCAAGCACTTAAAAAATATTTATATTTATCCGGCAAACCTGTCAGAATTCTTGTCATCATCATGCTGTCAGATATTCGTTCACCAAATTGTCCTAATTTTCCTTTAATCTCTTCAAGTCCTGATATATATTGCGCCATACCTTGATGCTCATACTTGTAGTTAAAAAAATTTTGCTGGAGCATATCCACACTTATCTCTGACTTTTGTTTATAAACTGAACACAGTTTTTCCCATATTTCATAAGAATTACTACATGTCAAAATATGCGTCATAGGTCCTTCATCAATTCTACTTACAATCAAATCTTGAGCTTTAATATCTCTTGACTCATAATTTTTAAGTTTATTTTCATAATTTTCATTCTTCTTTTCTTTTTCATCATATTCTAAAGGTTTTCTTGTACATCCAGTGACTATATCATACACACCTCTATTCTTTAAAGAGATAACTATAGAAAATTTCCATAAATTCCAATTTTCTTTGCCGGTCAGTCTGATTACTTTATGGTTTCCTTCCATTTCAATCTTAGTCTGTTCTTCAATCTTATATCAGTAAATACATCAATTCGAATTTTCTGAAATATTTTCTGTTTGCTAATTCTTTCTATATTGGTCTGGGCCCCATAACCTGTTGATTTGCACAGTGTATGAACAATGAATAAGAACAAACCATATGAATGAAACTGTATTTATTGGAAAACTATCAGTGACATAAATATTAATTCTGACGTATATATCTATTTTTTTCAACTCGCCTACTACTATATTTCCATTGAGGAAGTATATTTTAATTGCTCTTTCTAACAGTATCAAAACTAGTCGGGAATGAGAATGACGTTGACTAATTTCCAGTAAATTTGTTAAGTTTTATCATCCATCCCAGTCAAGAAATTACCAGATCCCATCTTTAATTCTATTAGGCATTGTATCCATAAGCATTGCGCATTCTTCTGACAGAGTATTACCCCATATGTCTTGCAAGGTAGTTTTTACTATCCACACTGGATTTTTCCGAAGTTTTTCATATTTTTTTTTTTTTTTTGATATTGTACACGCATATGCGTAGGTTGTGTTTCTTTTGGCTCCTCATCTTTGTTAAATTTGAGTGGTTATTTTGCTCTTCATTATACTGATTCTGATATTATCCTATTCGTAAAGTGATCATCTATTCATCGATAATATAATTTTTGTCATATCTTAGCCTATGGGGGTGAGTTTTTATCGTTTTATTACTTTTTCACTTGATTTTTGCATGCGTACATCACTTCGGTACAGCGGTGATCATACGAACCTGTCTGAACTGCTAATTAACTAACACTTGGCATCCAAAACTTGTCATCTACATATACTGGGAGTTTGCTTTACTCTTAGTATACAGGGTGTTTGCCTTACTTTCTAATTTTGTTTTATTTTCTAATTTTGTTTTCAATTCTTAATAAAATGAGTAGTTCAGCTTGTTCCTGCTGTAATAAAATGACAGAAGTTCACCGACTTGTGGTATGTTGTATTTGTAAGAAAGGTTACAACATAGATTGCAGAAATATCACTTCTTCCGAAGCTCGCAAAATTCATAATTCCACATCTGGTATAAAGTTTACTTGTCCCGATTGTATTAAACTGGGTATTGATATAGATAGTCTTAAAGCTGCTATAGTTAGTCTGCAGAACGACATAACCGAACTTAAAAAAATCAGTAATATTGCTGCCACCCCAGTGCCGTCTTCGTCCCTAACACTAGTTGAAACCATCATTACGGAAATAGCTGAAAGAGAAAAACGGTCTCACAACATTATGATATTTAATTGTCTTGAAAGCAAAACACTTTCAAAGGAGCAACAGTCTAATACAGACTCCGTGTTAGCAAATACTCTTTTATCAGATGTAGGAGTTCAATCTACAATATTAAAAGTCTCCCGTTTGGGTAGATCTGATACTACCAAATCTCAAAGTCGTCCTATAAAAATTCAATTATCATCAAAAGATGATGTCATTAAAGTTTCCCAAAATTTATATAAAATAAAATCAAATCAAAAATGGAACAATATTATTATCTCCAGGGATAGAACGCAAATGCAAAACTCACTATATAAATCAGTTAAAGATGACTTAAATAATCGTAAAGCGGCTGGAGAGTCTAATATCGCAATAAAGTACGTTAAAGGGATTCCAACAATTGTAAGTTCGGAAAACTAATCTTGCCCAATAGCTGTCCAGTTTCACTTAGTTTTTACTATCAAAATACAAGAGGTCTCAATACTAAAAGTCATAAGTTTTATATTAATTGTTGTAGTGTGTCCTATGATGTTATTGTGTTGTCTGAAACTTGGCTTCACAATTCTTTTAACGATGCCGAGTTATTTCCCCCCCTGTACAATGTTATTAGAGATGATCGAAATTTTTCTACAGTTGGTCGTTCTAGAGGTGGAGGTGTTATAATAGCCTTATCAAATTACATTAATTATAATATACTAGATACCTCAAATATACTAAATGCTGTCCCTTTAATAGATTTTATTGCATGTAAATGTTACTTTGGCAATTCTACTTTGATTATATGTGCCCTTTATATACCTCCAGATATTAATGCAAATGAACTAGAAACATTTACTGATGCACTCGAACCCCTTCTCATTAATGAAGATGTTCTTCTTGTAGGTGACTTCAATCTACCATATTTAAATAACCCACCTAATACTACGAGTAATTGCACCAAATCATCAAATTTTCGTATTTTTTGCAACATACTGAACTTAAATCAGTACAATACCATCACTAATATCAATAACAATACGCTTGATCTTATATTATCAAACACATCTGCAGATATTAAAGTACAACAATCTGATTGCCCGCTAGTTTTGGAGGATTTACATCATCCAGCTTTAATTTTTAATTTCGAGATTTCCACCTGTAAGTCTATTAACTTTCCTTCAGCAAATAACACTCGGTATAATTTTCGTAAAGCTGACTACAATCAGTTATATGATAATATCTGTAACATAGATTGGTCTAGTTTGTCTCAATGTCATCAAGTTGATGATGCCATCTGCAAGTTTTACAATTTGTTGTATGAAACTTTTGATATATCTGTTTCTAAATATCACTCTGTAAAATCAAATTATCCACCATGGTTTACGTCCGAAATTAAATATAACAATAAAACCAAAGAGTATTATAGGAAAAAATGGACTAAATCAAAGAACCTAATTTATCTCAACGAATTTAAACGCTTAAGATCAGATATTAAATCTCAAATTAACGAAGCATACACCAGCTACGTTCGTAATGTGGAAAATAATATAAAATCTAATCCCGCAGATCTTTGGAAATATGTCCATCTAAAGGAAGGTACTACTCGCATTCCTGGTCGACTTCATGATGATGTGTCTGAATATAATACACCCATCGACATTGTAAACGCTTTCGGAGAATTTTTTTCCGGTTTCTATTCCATTAGTTCGCCATATACTGGTACAGATAAATGCTCTAATCACTCTCCTTTCAATATCACACCTGTCGACGAACATGATCTACTCTCTATAATGGCCACTTTTTCTAATAAATTAACAGCTGGTGAAGATCAAATCCCTTGCTTTTTAGTCAAGGACTGTAGATTTATATTTGCTACACCCTTATTAATAATTATTAATACTGCAATTAGGACATCTACGTTTCTTGAACGCTGGAAAAGAACAAGAATAACACCTGTCTTTAAAAAAGGAGATAAATCATGTATTAAAAACTATCGTCCTATCTCACTCTTAAATAACTTTAGTAAGGTATTCGAAATGGTAATATATAATATTATTTCTAAGAACACACACTCGTTAATATCCTTTGATCAACATGGGTTCATGAAAGGCCGGTCTACCACAACCAATCTCACATGTTTTACACAACATATCTCTGAGGGAATTGATGCACGTGGTCAAGTGGATGTGGTTTATACGGATTTCTCTCGGGCATTTGACTCCATCGATCAAGGATTACTGCTTAATAAAATTAGTGCTTTGGGCGCTGCTCCAATGTTAATAAAGCTGTTGCAGTCTTATCTTACTGACAGGCCGTCCTACGTTTTCTACAACGGTTTTGCATCAACTAGCTTTGTACCCACGTCTGGAGTTCCCCAAGGCTCAAATCTCGGGCCATTACTCTTTATTATATATATAAATGAACTTCTTCAATCATTTACTTGTCCTGTCCTCGCATATGCGGATGATATAAAGATCTTCACTGAGGTGTCTACTATTGATGATTGTCAACTTTTGCAAAGTAATATTAATACGTTGTGTAACTGGTGTCACAATAATAGTCTTCTTCTTAACATTGATAAGTGTTACATCGTGTCTTACACCCGACCTATACTTCATTCTTACGTTATAGATGCTAGAACTATAACTCGCAAAAACATGATCAAAGACTTAGGAGTCATTTTTACATCGAATCTTAATTTTAGTGAACAAAACAGTAATGTTTGCTCTGCTGCCAGCAAAACCCTAGGCTTCATAATGAGAATATCCAGTATGTTCAACGATATCACTGTCCTTAAGTCACTATATTTTGCGTATGTTTTGAGCAAACTTGAATATGCGGGCCTAATCTGGTACCCATTCTATGAATATCAGTGTGCTGCTCTAGACCGTATACATCAGAGGTTTTTAAAATTTCTTTCCTTCAAAATAGATAAGGTTTATCCAGATAGAGGAATAGAGCAAAATTCACTTCTTGAGAGACATTCCATGCCATCTCTAGCTGCCAGACGAGAGCTATCTAGTGCCAAGTTCCTCTGGATGTTACTGCACAACAAGATTGACGTTCCTTACCTTCTATCCCGAGTGTCGTTCCATGTGCCGAGATTGGCATCCAGGCATTCAGGAACCTTCTACCTTCCAACATCCAATACTGATGTTTTGCAGCGATCTCCCATACATACATTATGTGTCAATGCGGAGAAAGTTTTCGCTGATATTTTTTTGTAGATTTTTTTTTATGCTATACTTATTATTATTACACTTTTTTTATGTATTTATAATTATTTGTATATGTATGTCAATTATTTTATTCACATTCTTGTATTTTGCCCTGTAAATGGACCTCTGTTGGGCAATAAATTTATTATTATTATTATTATTATTATTATTATTATTATTATTATTATTATTATATTGTGCCAAAAGTAAAATGTCTTGGTAGAAGATAAATCTGGAGTAGAAGATGACCTTTTAAATTTTGGTTGAACTATTATCTCCCGTCATTATTTGGTCCACAGTTTTGTAAGTTTTTAGACTACATTTAAAGTAGTCGAAAGAATTTTGTAGAAATATCTCAACATTTGTATAGGTTTTATAATTTGTTAAAAATGGAAGCCGGCCAAATTAAACCAGGGCTCGTACATGGTTGAGTAAAATGTACTCATTTGCTAAAAAAAAATAGTAAATCGAGAAGTTTGATTTATTCACATTCCTGACACTTTCCTTTGGTCCAACATTTAAACCATCAAACAAATATTACAAGTGAAAATTATTGAAATATGAATACATCATTTGAACAGAAAGTTCCTACGTAAGATACAAATCTTCTATTTGTAAAGCAAATTTTTTGAATAAAATTAATAAATTATTAATTATTATTCTTACAAAAATTTTGTGATAATTGTTGGAATTTTATCAAATAGTGGTTAAATCGTAAACATGTAAAATGTTCACAAAACCTTTAAGTTATCAATTGAGTGTAATTATAGTCTTTATTTATTTGTTTTTAAGTGTATTATGTTCTCTTTTGTTTTATTTATTGGACTAGCTGTCATTTTTGACAATTCATTTGAATGAAGACGTATGTCTACTATTATTTTCTTTTAACCAAATTAAAGCACACTAGATTATCGACAATCCATACGTTAAACCATCGGTGGACATGCGTTGGACTAACTTTCGCAGTGACATCTAGTGATAGGTAGCCTAAACTGGTTACGCCCACTTATTCGGTTTTTGAATGATTCGGGCAAAGAGCTTTCTAGTGATGCGCGATTCTGTCTATGCACTTTCGTGCAATGAGCGATTCTGGTTTTGAATATTCGGGATTTGAATGATTCTGTGCATTTATTTTCTGGTGTAGAATATTCGGGGTTTGAATGATTCTGTGCATGAATATTCTGGTTTTGAATATTCGGGCGTTGAGTATGCACCCCATACTACACACATATTCCAGCCATCTTATTCTAATCATTGATTTGTTTAAACGGATTTTGCATATCTTGGATAACAATTTGGAAGTTAATACATTGTTCAGACTATACGCATTCATTAGCGGCTATTATGTCGTTATTAATTTCAGAATCCATTTAATTTTTGTAACTGGGGAATCCAAATATTTAAATTTATCCACTTCAAAAGAGAGGTAAATACTTTTCGGTAGGCTTCACTTCTATGGACAAGCATATATTATACAGTTTATACATTTTTAAAAATTCATCAAATTCGGATCTGTTTTTGAGGGTTTAAAAGTTTTAATACTTTTTCCGCTTCATTGACTCGACTATATTAGGACAACCTTTAGCATATTATGAAAGAAAAAAAAATTGTACCCAGATTCGAGTATTTGGGGTTTTCTGATATCGGAACAGTAGGCCTATTGTTGTACATAAAGATAAAAAGCACATACTACAAAAAACATTTTATTCCGTTGTATTTTGTATAACTTAGCAATACAATATTGGAAAAAAAATTGCGAAAAATTTAAGGTTTGAAGGGTGAAACATATTTAAAATACAATAACCTTTATACTAATCGAAAGAAATAAAAAATAAGTATTTTCGTAAAGTAATCCCAAGTAACACTGACCGACGGTCGACCAAAAAGTGACGTCGATTATAGGTTGAATTTTCGTCATATGCGGCCGTCTAATTTGACGTGGATGCGACGGCACTGCGACGTTGATTTTTGGTCTGAAAAACGACTATTTAGACGTCTAATTTGACGTCTATGCGACGACACTGCGACGTTGATTTTTGGTCTGAAATAGGACTATTTAGATTAGTGGTCGCTATGACGACCATGTGACGACTTTATATGGTCATAATTAGGTCTATTTAAACCTTTGTGACACGTCTAATTTGACGTCTTTGCGACGATTATTTTTACTTTATTTTTAATCTTATTAAAAATTCATATTCAATTTTTAAATATATTTAATTTGGCAACTTATAGTTGTTTATAACACACGAAGGTGTATATTATTTTTATTTAAATGTCAAATTGATATTTTATTTTTTCTTAATGCAATAATATAAACAATAATCTTTAAAATTTAGAAAAAATGTAATAATCAAATTTAATATACATTTTTATTTAATTATGGTTATGCGTCATCGTCACCAAAATGGATAAGCCGTAATGATATTTATGTTTTATTTATTAAAAAAAAAAACATATTTACATTTATATACATACCATACCACTGTGAAAAAGAAACAATTTATATCTATTATATTTGTGGTACAAAAATCAAAGTTATTATTATATTGTAAATTTTAATTTTTAACATTTTAAACAAAATCTAATAGTGCTTTAGAAATAAATTTTAAATCTTACAAGAAATGTTATTAAAAGAAAATGTATTAAGGGATCTTTGAGTTTTGTATTTACAACTTTCCTCTGAAATTAAAAGGTCGTAAAATAAAAATAATAAATTATATTTTCTACATGACAGATTTCCAAACAGACCCTCCATGAACAAAACAAAACAATGACAATGCAGCATGTCACCAAGATGGCTACTGTTGCTTGTGTAGGCAAACATTGGCAAACATATCGATTGATGTTACAATGCTGCGGTTTGTTATTGTTTTTTGTTTTATTAATATATTTTCATACAGAAATATTTTTTTTTACACTGGAGAAGAAGAGTGCCTTGTCTCAAAACGTGCTAATACACAGGAAGAACTGAGCTTATAAAAGCCTAGATATCAATTTAGAAGTGGGGTTAGGTTACAAAAAACCAAACGATAATATTTATACCAATGTTTTTTTTTGTTATGGTGAAGGTATGTAAAATGTAACATTTTTGAAATTATACTTATTACTGTTTTTTTGTAGACAACATTTTCAGAAGTTTATCGAAAATTCTTCGTAAGCGTAGTATACAGCATATGAAAAGGCATAAATGTACACACTGTATTTGTATTGATTTAATTAATTTGTCATACAATATACTTCAAAAATAAATTGTATATTTTTCCTTGTAATTTTTTCTACCTATTTAAGTTATTTTCGGTATATATCCGAGGTCTATCTACACGTCGAAATAACATCTTAAAAAGACGTCGAAACACCGACTAAAAATGACATGGAAACAACGTCTTAAAATGACGTCTAAACAAGTCTTATAATGTCGTCTAAACAAGTCTTATAATGACGTCTAAACAACGTCTTAAAATGACGTCTAAACCACGTCTGAATATAACGTCGAAACTACGTCTTAAAATGACGTCGCACAGCTCCACGCTGAGTCGTCTTCCGGACGACTATATGACATGAATTAGGACGTCACAGTGACGTCGATTTTAGTTCATTTGTGTTACTTGGGTATATAGACAATACAAAATATGAAAACCAGATATGGATACGGAATCATATACTCAACCTACATCATATTCTTGAAACACAATATCTCTCCCGCCTTCTGTAAAGTAGTACGAATTAATGACATTTTTCAAATTTTATTATATTGTATTTAATTAAATAAATATACAAATATTAAATAGGACAAAATATACTTGTACTTATGTTATATATAACTTTATAATAACATAATAATAATGCATAATATAAATATATCATCACGGCATATTACCCATTTCTGGGTGTACCAATCTGCTTTGTACATAGATTTCGGTAATGATGACAAATTTGTACTGTGCGGGCGTTTACCAGGCGTACTCGTACTTATCGTATCGATTTTTATGTATTAATAAATACTCGTAATGGGGTGCAATTAACAAATGCAACCTTTTTATTTCATTGCATCTTACGTATATCTTTAGTGCAACGGAAAAGTGTATTGTTTGTAATTGTATTCAAGTTGTTTTTTTATACATATTACAATGGAAAGGGTTGACGGTAGTAGATCGGACAATTTTTTATTTTATTTTCGACGGTTTCATCTATTGTTTAAATAAAAGAAGATGCCAAAATATGTATTTTTCGTACCAGCATCGGTATGAATTTTCTGTGATTATAATTTCTGAATGGCATCTCAACTGTCTCCCAGGATCACAACCATGATGGAGATTTTGCAGAAATACAATTTCTGTTTTTCAAAACTGCTTTGAGAAGAGTTGAAAATACGCCTTTTGATACCATCTTCAGAGAGGAAGAACGAAGGTATCCCGAAGCCTTCGATCGACCATGGTAAGATCCGTCGTCAAGGAACTCCTCGATATCCAGGGAGTGTAGTTGAATATACTACAATGATTCAACAACAGCCGTAAGGATTTTTAAATTTAATTTGTATAATTTGTAATATAACTGAAGTATTTACTAATAGATGAATCCAACGATACGGTGTAGACTTGAGTCCAGAGGAAAATTCATTTTTCATAGGTTATGTAGCTTTGGATGGCTCAGTGTAGATAATATTTATATCCTAGTGGGTCATTTTGATGCTCACATGGAGCAACAATTATTCAGCCTACATATTCTAGACGATAATATAGCAAAAATAATATTTATTATTTGGCACGTATAATCGGCAATACTGAAATCAACAGTATAGTTACAGCTATGAAAACTGCTGCAATTTCAGAATTTCCCCGAATTAATCTACGAGGCTGCTGGTTCCATTATTATACCAGAACCATTTTGCGTAAATCTCAGAATTTGGGACTGTTCGTAACAATCTCCTTCAAATCACACGACCATTAGTGAGGGCAGCAATAGTATTACCATTATTACCCAACAAACTAATACCTAATGGTGTCAATATATGTATTAGAAGATATTGCGATGGAGCGATATATTAATATTATTCCTTCTGTGGAATATACGTGTACAGAAACAGTGGCTTCCTTTAAGAATCAGCATGCATGCTGGATTCCACAGGACAAACAATTCTGTGGAATCATTCTGTCGGCTCCGGTGTCTCAATAATTAGACTATCGCCTTTTAATCATAAGTGCGCTCGAGGTTCTGGGTTCGAATCCCACCAAGGCATGGATGTTTGTGTATCTGAACCCACTCTGTAATTGGGATTTAATCCTCTTTAGAGGTTTAAAAATATTATTATTATTATTATTATTATTATTATTATTATTAATATCATTAATATTATTAATATTGTTAATATTATTAACATTATTATTAGTATTATTAATAATATTTATTATTAGAGATTATTATTATACTTATTGTAATTATTATTATTAGTATTAATATTAGTACTAGCGTAACCTCGGCTTCGCCGAGTTTTCCCTAGGGCTCCGCCGATAGTGGTTTATGATGCCCACGCAACATGCCCACCCAAACTGCCCACGCAATATGCCCACCCAAACTGCCCACGCAACATGCCACCCAAACTGCCCACGCAACATGCCCACCCAAACTGCCCACGCAACATGCCCACCCAAACTACCCACGCAACATGCCCACCCAAACTACCCACGTAACATTTTCAACAATCTATTTACAAAATAATTTATAAAATAAGAATAAACATATCTTACATTCATAGCGTACCTTACGTCGTTTAATTCTCACATTATATTCTTCAATTTTAAACCGATTATTTTCTGTAGTTCAAATTTGTCATTAACATTTCAAATGTGACAGAAGACCGTATTTTTCTTTTTAATTTTACACATGTATTCTTCGTTCGATTGTGAAACTCTTCTAGTCTTTATCAACGTTTTCGTAGTTTTTAGTAACTTCTGACATTTCGTAATATCTATTTACAAAATAAAATCTAAATTAACAATAAATAATGCTTAAATTCATTACCTATACCTACCTCGTTTAATACATATTCTTTTCTTCAATTTTACACAATATATTTATTTAAATTTAGCATTGAAATGGTCGACAACCCATACGACATTCATAATTTGTCATTATTGACATTGACATCATGCCAAATGTCACACATGACAGCATTTTTATCTTCTAAATTTTTACATGTATTCTACGATCCACTGTTTCATTTTACGTTTAATAATTTTTACTCGAAAACTATGCATCCTACAGAAATTCGTCCCATTAGAAGGGCCCTGAAGCCAATCATTTCCTACAGTTTGTTACAACTTTCATGAAAATCGGTCGCACCGTTTAAGCTGTAGCCTTGTCTAAAGTTGGGCGATCGTCGTGATTAAAGAAACTATAGTGAGATAGTGAATCTAACTGTTTAGTATATAGTATTAGTATTAGTATTAGTATTAGTATTAGTATTAGTATTAGTATTAGTATTAGTATTAGTATTAGTATTAGTATTAGTATTAGTATTAGTATTAGTATTAGTATTAGTATTAGTATTAGTATTAGTATTAGTATTAGTATTAGTATTAGTATTAGTATTAGTATTAGTATTAGTATTAGTATTAGTATTAGTATTAGTATTAGTATTAGTATTAGTATTAGTATTAGTATTAGTATTAGGATTAGTATTAGTATTAGTATTAGTATTAGTATTAGTATTAGTATTAGTATTAGTATTAGTATTAGTATTAGTATTAGTATTAGTATTAGTATTAGTATTAGTATTAGTATTAGTATTAGTATTAGTATTAGTATTAGTATTAGTATTAGTATTAGTATTAGTATTAGTATTAGTATTAGTATTAGTATTAGTATTAGTATTAGTATTAGTATTAGTATTAGTATTAGTATTAGTATTAGTATTAGTATTAGTATTAGTATTAGTATTAGTATTAGTATTAGTATTAGTATTAGTATTAGTATTAGTATTAGTATTAGTATTAGTATTAGTATTAGTATTAGTATTAGTATTAGTATTAATATTAGTATTAATTAGTATTAGTATCAGTATTAATTATTTAAAATAAACCAACTTGGAACAGATTCACCATGCCTTTTAAGATATTAAAACAAAAAAATCACATGAATACGCGAATTGGTTCAAATAAAATTGGTGGAGCCGCAGCAAGTTGTAGTGGTTGTACATCCTCTTGGTCTGGGCCAAATGGTTGTGCAACAGCTATTTGAACTGGACCCTGTTGTACCTGATTTTGCTCAGGTTGCACAACGGGAACATTCGCAACTGGTGAAGCTGCGTCAAATTGTAGTGGTTGCGCTTCCTCATGGTCTGGGCCAAATGGTTGTTGCGCATCTGCTACAAGTGCAGGGCCGGGTTGCAGTTGTTGTGCAACAGCTACTTGAGCTGGACCACGTTGTTGGCGTTGTTTAGGTTGTATAATTGACACATTTCCAGCTGGAGGCTCGTCTTGATCTGTTATAAATTTCAAGTACAATGAAAACAAGTGTAATCAAATAGTAGAGCAAAGTCATACAAATATATTATATATATATATATGTATATATATATATATATATATATATATATATATATATATATATATATATATATATATATATATATATACCTGGCATTCTGTTTAAAGTTCCGTACAACCCAGTGACTCTGTGGCTCAAGTACTGTAAAAATCGCCGAACATTTCCATCCTCTTCCAAACGTTACTCTGCTCGTCGAATTTTTTGATCCAATATTATATAACGACGAGCTCGTCTATTGGGTAGCATTACACCAGCTTGCAATCGTTGAAAATCCACTGAGCGCGAATGTTCGAATTGTTGAAGGCGCTCTGTAAGCGCCCATATGTTTGGATGGGGGCGACCTACAAATCTGTAGAGCACCACAAAATAAAATAAATAAATTTTTAAGTATTAAGGTAAATTATATTTAATATAAACTAAAAGAAAAATTTACAGACCTGTACAGCTGTCTGTGGAATGATTCCACAGAATTGTTTGTCCTGTGGATTCCAGCGTGCACGCTGATTCTCAAAGGAAGCCACTGTCTCCTTATATATTCCACAAAAGAAATGATGTCAATATTTCGCTCCATCACCATATCTTCTATTACATTGATACCATTGGGTATTAGATCGTTAGGTAATAATGGTAACACCATTGCTACTCTTATTAGTGGTTGAGTGATTTAGGAGATTGTTCCGGACAAGTCCTAAATTCTGGGCCTTACGAAAAATGGCTCTCGTATAATGGAACCAGCAGCCTCGTAGATTAATTCTGGGGAATATTGAGATTGCAGCAGCTCTCATAGCTGTCTCATAATCGGCTATTATACTATTAACTTCAGTATTCCCGATTAGACATGCCAAATAACTTAGGACAGAGGTGTATGCCGACCGTGTTTTACGTTCCATTAACGAATAAAGTAAAGGAAACGTCTGAAATATTATTTTAATTTTTAATATATTTGTATACAGGTGACTCATAAAGTGTGTGCCAAAATCAATTCTTCAAAATATTTATTAACAGAAAAAAGCAATCAAGTTACCATAGGAAATAGAACAGAATATAAAAAGTAAGTAAAATTTGTTTATAATTATTGTTAATTACCTTATTTTTATTATGGATATTTTTTTCTGTTGGAGTTTATTTAATGGATATCGTACGTAATGGTAATGGTGATCATATTATATACGTCCAGAGAATGGTTTTATTTTGGCACACTGTTCATAAATCATCCTGTATAATTTTATTCTTTAACTCTCCGACAGGTGCAATATCAGAACCGGCGAGTTCGGACGCAATGTGCCTGACAGATGCAAGTAAAACAATCGCAAATTTATACCCATTACTTTTAATTTTAAAATTATAAAAGTAATTACTGACCTCCGTCGGGTTATTTAGACAAAAAACAAAACGAAATTCGTTGAAAAAAGAACGCATTTATTGTTCAAAAACAGAAAAGATTAGCCCGCTTCACAAAAAAGTTTAAGCTAATCGTATTTTTGGATTTGTGAATTCTATTACATCGCGGTGTTCAAAATTTAATTTAATTATATTATCAAAAAAGGTAGTTACTTAGATTATGTTAAACTATAGACTATATTTTCCCACAAAAATAAATCTGTTAATGTTAATTACTACAAAAGATTGTGTAGGTTACCAGTTGACATAGCTAAAAAAGACGAATGATTGAATGCAATACATCAACAAGGCATAATTTTGAAAGGGGTTCCGTCAAAATATTCTCAGTTTGTTCTCGATATTTTCAAGAATCTTGTTTCCTTGGTAATCGACTAAAGAAAGATTTACTAAATTTTTCTTCAATAATGGAACAAAAAATACAAAGTAAGTCCTTGATATTTAAATAGACATTTAAAAATAAATGTTACAAATAATCGCAACAAAATAACTATTTATTTTATATACATAATCTATCCATTTAATAAAAAATATAAATATGTAATAAATATATAATTCATTAAATCACATAACTCTTGATTTTTCAGAACAATAAAAATAACATTTTATCTACATATTATATAATTTTATACTTATATATGTCATATTATAGAGCAATCTTTAAATTTTCTTCAGATATTATTTCTTTGTAATCAAAATAGATATAAATATTTGATAACACTATAAATATAATTTTTCTTTTTAAAACCAAAATCGCTTATTAGGTTACTAAACAGCTGCTGCCACTTTGAAACTATTGAAAATGCAACCTGCATTTCATGAACGCCGCTAGCAAGCTCGGCACGCCCATGTAAGTTCCTGGTACACAACAAATGGTAGTATATGGAGTCTAATTGGCTCCAAACATCCCGTAAAGATAGGAGCTCAGACTAAACATAATTAGACGCCGCATATTACCATTTGTTGTGAAGCAGGAATTTAAGTGGGTGTGCCGAGCTAGCTAGCGGCGTTCATGAAATGCGGGTTGCATTTGCAATAGTTTGAAAGTGACAGCAGCTGTCATTTAATAACCTATTAAGCGATTTTGGCTTAAAAAAGAAAAATTATATTTACAATGATGGTATCAATATTCACATTTTGATTATAAATAAATCATTTCTGAAGAAAATTTAAAGATTGCACTATAATATAACAGAAATATAGTATTAGTATGTAGATAAAGTGTTATTTTTATTGTTTTGAAAAACGAAGCATTGAGCAACACAAAATAAATTTTTGAAAACAAAATACTTGAACATATAAATTTAAAATTAATTGAAATACAAACGAAAGAGTTATGTGAATTAATAAATAGACAGGTTAAATAATTCACACTTATAGTTTTTATTGAATCGATAGAATAAATAATACAAGATTGATAGTTTTCCACGACCCCTTATCCTTATCATCAAATGTCTTGCTGATATCAAAAAAGATGAATGGTTGCTATTAGATATAATTGCTCTTGTCGATGGAGAACAGTCTATTTCACGAGGTGAACTACAATAGAATTCAATAATAAACATTTACAGGTACCATTTTTTTATATACTTGTTAGGTTTTTAAAACATTCATTTTTTCTATATTAATTCGATAATAATGTCTTTCAGAGATTGACCTTTCTACTACATCCAAATCTATTACTGGTTTAATTTATTAAATTTCATTCTAATCAAAAATAATTGCAAGTTTACACACCTAGATGTTGAAGCAACAAGGAAAATATCGATCGAAACTTTTGTCTCCTGGGTCTTCATTCTGAAAACATTTATTTTCGAATGTTAATTTCAAGTACTTACTTATTCTGTATTTGTTTCCTTATTGAAGAAATATTTGGTAAATCGAAGATGGTTGGAACCGCATCTTTTTTTAGTCGATTACCAAGGAAACTAGACTTCAAAATGCCGAGAACAGACTAAAGAATGTTTCGACGGTACCCGTTTTAAATTAATGCCTTGTTGATGTATTATATTCAACCATTCGTCTTTTTTATCTGTATCCTTTGGCAACCTACACAATCTTTTGTAGTAATTAAGTTTAGTCTGAGGATAGGAGACTACTATGAGAACTCAAATGAAGCCAGTGACCTCAATACAAAGATGGGCCGGCAACGCGTATACTTTATCCTCCTTGTTTATTTCTATTGTACTAAAAAAAAGTTGCATATATTTTATCATATGAAAATATGACTAATTTTAAAAGATTTTGTACATAAATATTTGTAAAATAATTTTATTTTGCTGGTGTGTTGTGCGTAGTGGTATATTGAGTTTCTCTTTGATTACATTTTCAACTTTAAATTTAATGAATATAAATAAAATAACAAAAAATTAAATTCGTGATTGGTAGTATTTACAGAGTTGATTAAGCTATGAGTAAAATAACAAAATTTGGCTAAAGTTTCGAATAGGGTCCAAGCTCAAAATGCGTTTAAATGACTACATATCGGTACATTACCCTTCTATTCCATAAAATAAATCAAAATTAGGGCTCGGAAGCAAGGATTTGTGATGATTTGATGAGGTTTTGTAGTAAAATGTATCGTTGCTTGTCATGCCTGTCACACTGAAAATATAAATGCGTCGTTACTTGTTATGCCTGTCACACTGAAAAAATAAACGAATATTTCAAGGTATTTGTAATTATATAGCCTTGTGTAAGCAGGTAATTAATAAATAAATAATATATTCATAATTTCAAGTATTTTTTTACCTATTTGCTGCAATTTGAATTATTTGTCAACAAACAGGGTTATTTTATTCTTGTATGCAGTGCTGCCAATAGTAGGTTGATGAATATCTGAATTTGATTCAGCAAAAGTCACTAGAAATCTTTAACTTTAGAAAATCATTTATGCATTTAATTATTTTGGAGGGAAATGGAGAAGGGAACATTTATATTTAAAATATTTATATAAAAAAATACTTCGGATTATTCATGTCAGGTCGGTAGAGTAGAATACAATTTACCATCATAGGAAAAATTAAGACAGATGTACAATAAATGAAGGTTAAAGAAAGAGATGCAGAATGTCAAAATTTTTTAATTATGTGGCGATCGATTTCGGCTTTAATTGCCATCATCAGGCCGACGCTAAAAATATACATAAATACAAAGTTAACAATAAAATGAATATATATATATATAAATTTATTTGATTTATTTATGATTTTAGGTTAAGTGCACATGCTGTATGAGAAAAACAAGGAAACAGATACTTACAGTCAAATATGTGTAAAATATATCTTGGAATTAAATCCATTGTTGAAAAATAAAGGGATTAAATTGTATTAGAATATAAAAAATAGTTGAAATTTTTTATATATATAAGGAATCTATCCAGGAAGGACAGATGATGAAGACTGATTTATTTTAGTTTAATATTTAGGGAATAAATTATGAAGTAGGTGTCGTTAGTGTTAATCTTAATGTTTATTGGATTCGAAAAAAGGTGGTAAATATTTAAATAAGTGTGGTTCAGGAAAAACTGTATTTTCATTTAGTAATATGTTGTCTTTTGACATTGCATGTGTAATTATCTCGTACTTTTCTAAGAGAACTAATTTGTGATATTTACTCTCATTATGTAAAAGTTCTAGATTATTTTCTATTGTGATTTGATGATGTGTTGTGTCTATGTGCGCACCTACAGCGGAGAGCGGTCTTTTATTTATATGTTCTTTAAATCTTGTATTTAAATTTCTAGTTGTTAAGCCTATATAAATTTTGTTACAATTATTACATGTTATTTTATATATCCCCGATTTTTCCACAGGTGATGTTTTTGGTTTATTATTAATGAAATGTGTTGCTAAGGTATTGTGTGATTTAGATGTGATAGTGAGATTAAATTTTGTTAATATTTTCCTAAATTTATTGAAAGTGTTTTTATTATAGGGTATAGAAATATAGTGATTTATAGGTTTTGTATGTGGGTAGATTTCTTTAAGTATTTTGGTTTTGATGATATTATTATAAATATTTAAGATATATTTTATGGGATATTTGTTATTATAGCCTATTTTTATTATAGTATTGAATTCTTTTTGGAAATTTTCTTTAGAAAGTGGTGTTGAAAGTAGTCTATGGAATAAATAATGAAATGCTGATTGTTTTACAGTGGGATTATGGTATGAGTCGTATGGGATTATTGTATCTGTAGCTGTTGGTTTTCGGTAAATGTTAAATTCAATATTGTTGTTTGATTTAGTTAATGTGAGGTCTAAAAAATTTATTGAATTATTTGTCTCTTTTTCTATTGTAAATTTTATTTTTGTAAGATTATTTATTGTGTTAAGAAAATCTTGTAACTCTGTGTCCGTACCACTCCATAGACACAACACATCATCAACATATCTAACCCAAAATAGAATTTTATTATGAGAGGGTAGTTTCATTATATTTTGTTCTAAGTTATCTATGAAAATATTTGCTAGGATTCCACTAATAGGGCTTCCCATTGGTAGCCCGTTGTTTAAAATGTAAGTTTTGTTATTAAATTGAAAGAAATTTTGTTTAGTTGCAATTTTGAAAAGGTTTATAATGTTATCTAAATCTGTGGAATCTAGGTTAAAGGAATTTATGAATTCAGTATCATTTTTTAGAAAATCAGAAAGAATGTTAATTGTTTCATCTATTGGTACGTTCGTATAAAGGTTTACAATGTCAAAAGAGACCATCTTAAAGTCATTATTGTTCAAATTATGATTATTTAATTGATTTATGAGTTCTGTTGAATTTTTAATAGAATATCTAGATTGATAATTTGTAAGATCTGTGATTAAATGATTAAGAAATTTAGATAGTTTATGAGCTGGTGAAGATGTCGAACTGGTAATCGGCCGGATAGATTTATCATTTTTATGTAATTTTATTAAACTGTATAGAGTTGGTGTAGAAGGGTTAGGGTTGATTAACTGTCTTTTGTGTATTGAAAATTTATTGAGTGTATTAGAGCTTTGTTTTAGTAAGTTATTTAAATTTATATTGTAAGAATTAAATGGGTTTTTTCTAGTTTCAGTTATGTTATTGTTGTTGAAAAAAGTGAGTGTTTTATTGATATAATCTTCTGTATTTAAGATAACCAGTCCTGCATTCTTATCAGCTTTTGTTATTGTTAGTTTATTATCAGTTAGTTTTTTCTGTATAGATTTAATATTTTTATTAATGATTTTATTTTTAAAATTGATATTTGAATTGATAGGATTGTATGTTGTTTCCGTGTCATTCTCATCAACATGTGCACTCACCTCTCTATTGTTCTTGATTAAGTTGGCGATGTTGTTAAAGATGTCTTCATGTTGTGGGTGGTGTTGCAGCTGGGCTTCTATTTCTATGGTAGTTTGTAGTAGCATGTTTGATGTTGGTTGTGGTGCGAATTTGTGGCTGGTGTTGAGTAGTTCGGTCTCGTGTTTTGTGAATGTGAAGTTGGTTAAATTGGTTATACGAGGATGAAAATCGTTGGTTGGGTTTGGTTGAGGGTTTTGTTGTATTGTGTTGTTGTGTGAAGGCAGTGTATGTGGAAGATGTGTGTTGTTATAGTTGTGATTTGTTGTGTTGGTCGGTGTGTTGTGTTTATTGTGATTGGAATGTTTTTGTTGTATTAGTTTACTGAGTTTCTTTCTTCTATTTTGGTCTGGTTGGTATTCTTCGTAGAGTATGTTTTCTTGTAGGTCGGTGTAGAGTTGTTCATATTCTATTGTGTGGAGGTGTTGAAGTAGAAATCGGTGTAGAAACTTCAGCTGCATATGAATAGTTGTTTCCTTCCTGGATAGATTCCTTATTACAATATTTCAAGATGGTGGCTGGGTCCAGATACAGAAGTTTTATCTAGAAAATATATTCATAATTATAAGCATTTTTTACGTTCTTCTCGTAGTTTGAGGTAATTACAGATGTGTACACATATATTTACAACAAATTTCAAAAAAATTATATAACAAAAGTGACATTGTTGCTAGGCAATCAGGTTACATGGTAAGATAATTGACAAATTATAAATAAACAAGTTTGTTTTGCATTTCTTCACCATTTCGTGTTTGTGAATCACATCCACAATGGCTGTAAACATAATTTCGCTGTATAAGTTGTGTGAAGATAAATTTGCTCTTCTGCAGAAGCTGCAACAAGAGTGGAATTTAATCCCGCGTAACATGCAGTGCCGTAAGTGTGGGGGCAACCTAACGTTGTGCGAGGACAGTTCTCGCATTGATGGCTGGAGATGGAGATGTCGTCGCAAGTCCGTCCAAAAGAAGCAAAAGTGTAAGAGCTGTGATTATGCGGTAAGTTTTAGAACGGGCACTTTTTTTGCCCGTTCTAAACTACCCATTTTCAAGGTTCTAGCCTTTGTGAACCTTTGGGTTGGCAACGCGACGCTTCTCTTAATCCAAGAGCAGTTGGAGCTGGGCCACGTTACGTGTGTGGACTGGGCTTCTTTCTGTCGCGAGGTATTGCTGACACATTTTGTGGAAAGAAAAACGAAGCTAGGAGGACCAGGTATATTTCTTAATTTAATTATTTCATTATCATCATCTTAAATTTCTGCATAATATTTCAGGACAAGTAGTCGAGATCGACGAGTCCAAGTTCGGAAAGCGAAAATACCACAGGGGCCGACGTGTCGATGGCCAGTGGGTATTTGGCGGATACGAGCGAGGAACTGGCAGAATTTTCATGGTTCCGGTTGACGATCGGTATGTACAAAATTTTGAATTATACGAACACGATCGCAGCGCGAAAAATTAAATAAAAAATAGTCATTTCATAAATGGAATAGCGATCGTGTTCGGAGGCACGCGCGCGCGCGCCTTCGAACACGATCGCAGCGCGAAAAATTAAATAAAAAATAGTCTTATAAAATTTCATAAATGGAATAGTGATCGTGATCGAAGGCGCGCGAAATATAAAATCGTATAAAATTCGATTAGTTACATTAATAAATATATTATTTTATTTCAGTGGGGCGGATACCCTCATTCCTCTGATTGAGGAATGGATCGAACCGGGCACCACGATAGTGTCGGATTTTTGGAGAGTCTACGACTGCCTTGATAGGCATGGGTACCTCCACCTGAAAGTAAACCATTCGGTGAACTTCAAGGATCCTGTCACCGGTGCTCATACCAACAGCATTGAGTCATCGTGGAGAGCTGCCAAAGCGATAACGACTTCTTCGGGACGGAAGAAAGCACATATACCTGGCAATTTAGCCAGATATATCTTCTACAAGAAATGTGCGGAGCTCAAGTTAAACAGAACTGAAGAGTTCTTTCGTTTAGCGGGAGCGACGTATGATGCTACTCTTCCTGTCCCGGAGGAGGAAGTAGTAAACGACATAGATGTGGAAGACTTAGATTTCTAAGTTTGTCATATCTGTTTGTTTTCTTTTCATACTTGTCCTTTGTTCTACTGCTTTATTGTGGATTAGGGCTTCATGCGATACCACGTTAAAAAAAACGCACTAATGTATTCTACCTCATGGGTAGTGTGGAAATGAGTACAATGTTTAATTAAAAATATGTAATTCGATTATTGTTGTTATTAAAATACATACACATAAATGAATGATCTATGAACTTTGTGTAAATTTATTTTGTTTTACCCTTCTGTAGTAAATATATTATGTAAATTATGTTTTAAATGAAGTGTATTATTGTAGTAGTTATCTTAAAAATTCAAATTTCGCGCGATGTTTATGAAGACAGCTGCATTGTCCGCATGTTCCTGGTCATGTCGGTAAGGCAGGTTTGAAATGTTACGACTTCCGTTGCTACGTCAGAAATGTGAAAGTGGGAACAAATTAGGGATAATTTATATGAGCCATTTGGCAACACTGCTATTTAGTAATCTGTGATAAATTCAGTGTACTGTCTGTCAAATGTGGTTTTGTATTAATTTTTCTTGCTTTTTTCAGTGTTATTTGTTGTGTGTCTAAAATATTGTTTGCCTATAATATGACGACTGTGGATTTTTAAGGTCAGTGACAAATTTAAGTCTATTTAATTTGCTAATCTTTGATAGTAATTTGCATAACACATCCAAAGAGGTTAACTTGTCAAAAACTCAAATTTTTGTTAAAAAAAACCTATTAAAACATGTTTCCGAGCTCTAATTTTATGTTTTTATATGATATTTTACATAAAAGAATAGAGTCCAATAAAAAAAATGCATTTTAAAGCTGGACCCTATTCGAAACTCCGCCCAAAAATTTTAAAATTACCCAAGTGTAACTTTTATTGAGAAATTGACAGACATGATATTTGAAAAATATTTAAATTTTTGACGAATTTACAAATCTGTCAAAAAATCATTAATCTAATATTCGACGTTGAATTAGTCACAAGAATTTAACATAGGATACACGATCCAGTTATATATAGAGATCAGTGTTTCGTCCCCAGTAGGCTTCATTCGCCTCGCCTATAGTATCGTCTATACGCTCCCTCCATAATTATTCCTACCTCCATGGGCAGATGTCCACCCCTCCTACGGGTGGAGGCAGGAACGAAAACGTCCGAACTGTGCCGGTTGCGCCCCACAGAGGGTTAAAATTACGAATTCGTGTTATGTTTAATAAATATTATTCTTACCATATTGTCGTGAAGAACATGCACGCTGAATAATTGTAGGGCTCCTCCAGCACGTGGGACTATTTTAAAGGTGGCATCCATATGAGCATGAAAATGACCCACTAGCCGGACAAATTGTAACAACGTTTCGGAAATAAATAAAACAGGTACTGAGCCATCCGAAGCCACAACATGACCTCTGAAAAATGAATTCTCTTCTGGACTCAGGTCCACACCGTATCGTTGGATCCATCTATTAGTAAATAATTCAGTTATACTATAAATTATACAAATTAAATTTAAAAATGCTTACGGCTGTTGTTGGATCATGGTAGCATATTCAACCATGCTCCCTGGATTTCGAGGAGTTCCTTCACGACGAGCTCTTACCATGGTCGATCGAAGGCTTGGTAATCCACCAATAAGTAGAGCGGCTTCGGGATACCTTCGTTCTTCCTCTCTGAAGATGGTATCAAAAGGCGTATTTTCTAGTCTACAGCGTCTTCTTAATGCAGTTTTGAAGCGCAGAAGCTGTATATCTGCCAAATCTCCTTCATGATTGTGATCCTGGGAGACAGTTGGGATGCCATTCCGAAATATTAAACGTGCAGAACACACATCCCGATGCCGGCACGAAAAATACATATTTTGGCCTCTTCTTTTATTTAAACAATAAATGAAACCGTCGAAAATAAAAAAAACTACTGTCAGATCTACTGCCGTCAACCCTTTCCATTGTAAAACGTATAAAACACAACCTCAATACACTTACAAGACTTTTTCGTTGCACAAAAGGTATGGGGTAAGATGCAATGAAACAAAATGGCTGCATTTGTTAACTCCACCTCATATATTTGTTAATACAGAAAAATCGATACAACTACTTTCTCGCATTATTATTAATATGTTATTATAAAATTGTACATAAGATAAGTACGAGTATATTTTGTCATATTTAATATTTATATATTGATTTAGTTAAATATAATATAATAAATTTTGAAAAATGTCATTAATTCGTACTACTTTACAGTTGGCGGGGAACGCATTCAACATTAGAAAATACAAACTTTAGAAAGTGCATACAACAGAAAATGCACACAGTAGAAAGGTTCATACATTAGAAAATACACACACTAGAAAACGCAGACATCAGAACGTTCAACATCCAACCGTGCATGTTCCGAAAACAATATGGCGGCAGATTAAGCAAGGACGCAAACATCATTTCAAGGTTCAGTGTTTTAACTATTAAATAACAGATGTCGCCGTAGAGTATAAAGTACTAGGATACCTTTATAACCAGGGTATGGCCATGGGCCAAGATCGCCGCCATTGTCGGTAATTGATTTTCCTATTTATTTGTAATAAATGTGATATTATATTATAAAATAATATTAAATTATCACACTGTGAATTTATAAATGTAAGAAAAATTAATTTATTTAAGATATATACAATTATTATTAAGACATACATTTAGAGGTTATGTAGAATATATGACATGGGTTGTTATTATCACATCTAATTTAATATCTGTAGTTCTTATTTACATAATAATTGTATATTCTAAACTTACCTTTTAAAAATTTAAATGATTGTGCTTAATATTGGTAATTTTTAGTTGTTTTCAGTGACAGTAATCGTGATGGGTATCTTAACAAACTACACAAGTAAATAAGATAAAATATATTACTTACACTTTAAATACATATTAAAATGATAATTAAATGTGTTTTTCATTAAAATAAAACAAATAGCCACGAAAATACATAATACTTTGCGCAAGAACAACACATATAACAGATGTCCCGGTAATGGCGGACAAAACGTGAGCCACGCCATGGCCATACCCTGGTTATAAAGGTACCCTATAAAGTACTAGGGTACCTTTATAACCAGGGTATGGCCATGGCGTGGCTCACGTTTCGTCCGCCATTACCGGGACATCTGTTATGTGTTGTTCTTGCGCAAATTATTATGTATTTTCGTGGATATTTGTTTGTAATTATTATGTAAATAAGAACTACAGATATTAAATTAGATGTGATAATAACAACCCATGTCATATATTCAACATAATCTCTAAAGGTATGTCTTAATAATAATTGTGTATCTCTTAAATTAATTAATTTTTATTACCTTTCTAAATTCACAGTGTGATAATTTAATATTCTTTTATAATATAATATCACATATATTACAAATAAATAGAGAAATGAAATACCGACAATGGCGGCGATCCTAGCCCATGGCCATACCCTGGTTATAAAGGTACCCTATAAAGTACTAGGGTACCTTTATAACCAGGGTATGGCCATGGCGTGGCTCACGTTTCGTCCGCCATTACCGGGACATCTGTTATGTGTTGTTCTTGCGCAAATTAATATGTATTTTCGTGGATATTTGTTTTATTTTAATGAAACACACATTTAATTATCATTTTAATACGTATTTATAGTGTAAGTAATATATTTTATTTTATTTACTTGTGTAGTTTGTTAAGATTCCCACCACGATTACTGACATATTGAAAACAACTATAAATTACCAATATTAAGCACAATCATTTAAATTTTAGAAGGTAAGTTTAGAATATACAATTATTATGTAAATAAGAACTACAGATATTAAATTGGATGTGATAATAACAACCCATGTCATATATTCTACATAACCTCTAAATGTAAATATTAATAATAATTGTGTATCTCTTAAATTAATGAATTTTTATTACCTTTATAAATTCACAGTGTGATAATTTAATATTCTTTTATAATATAATATCACATTTATTACAAATAAATAAGGAAATGAATTACCGACAATGGCGGCAATCTTGTAAAGTACAAAGTAGCGTCATAATTCGCCATTTTTGGGCAAAATTAAACCGCCCAATTTGAATTATTTAACATGATTTTTTAAAATGTATGTTAGAAACTGTTAATATTATTGTTTGTATTCGCTTGAAAAAATCTTACTGTTTTGCAATACCGTAAAATTTTGAGTATATTAAATAATAACAGTAATTTTTGTTTGTTAATTGAATGTACATATTACATAACCGGGTTTTTATTATCATTATTATTATTATCATTATTCGAATTACGTGTATATGTTGAGTGAAACTTAATTTTTAGTTGGTTGTGTTTTGTGCTTCATGGCAGTCTGGATGTCGGAAATAAAAGATTGGATCCAACGATTGAGTTTGTGTTTTCTTTTAGTATTGCACCCAATCCTTACATGTATTTATAAAAAAAATTGTATTGATAAACAATTAATTTCAATTTTAATACAAGTTTAAATAGCTTGCACAGTAATAGTTCGACAACTTTGAATTATCTAAATATAATTTACATTTATTTTTTTAAACAAAATGTAGTCTACTTCTTAAAAATAGCTTCATTATATTGTGACACGTAGAAATATTATTTGGAGGATAATTTTTTTCGTTCATTAAAAGTCGTAAACTGTTTAAATGTTAATTTATTAGTGTAATAATTTATTACATAAAATTACAATGTAGTTGTTGAAAGATGTTTATAAGTTGAAGAATTTTGCATTACTATTTTCGCACACAATACCCAGGCATTTTAAAATGAATTCATGGTTTTACAATTGTAACACAAATGACCTAAAATCGACGTCACTGTGACGTCCTAATTCACGTCATGTAGTCGTCCGGAAGACGTCTCAGCGTGGAGCTGTGCGACGTCATTTTAAAACGTAGTTTCGACGTCATATTCAGACGTCATTTTAAGACGTTGTTTAGACGTCATTTTAAGACGTTGTTTAGGCGTCATTATGACTTGTTTAGACGTCATTTTAAGACGTTGTTTCCACGTCATTTTTAGACGGTGTTTCGACGTCTTTTTAATATGTTATTTCGACGTGAAGATTGACCTCGGATATATACCGAAAATAACAAATAGGTAGGAAAAAATACAAGGAAAAATAAACAATTTATTTTTGAAGTATATTGTATGACAAAAATTTATATAAAATACACAATAAAATATTAAACCTACATAGAATTTCTAAAAAAAAATATTCATAAAAAATTTAAATTAATTAAATAATGCATCTATCAATATTATACCATACATGTACATTTATTTAACAGAAATGGAGATTACAAGAATACATGAAAATTTAGCAAAATTTCCGGATCATATTGGATGCATTAGCTGTTAAAAGCAAAAAATACAATTTGGTCCGGAAAATTATCAATAACTATTCCTAGCAGGTATTCAAATTAATATGTAACAATAATAGATAAAATAATAACTGTTTGTTATACATTAACTTATCTTTACCCAGGAATAGTTCCTTTGAGAACTGTATAATCTTATTAGAATTATAAAGTAGTTTTAGTTTCAGAGTATTTATTTTTGTAATTATTATGAAATAAATAGTTAATCACTTAAATATGAGAATATTTTGCTTTGCCTTCTTACTTGAATGTCTTGTTTTATATTACCAACCAGTTCATGTTTAGAATTTAAAATAGAAAAATAAATTTCTTCGACTATGCCATTGTTTTAAGTTGATGGATTTAGCCACCTGATAATTTTCACCTGTTACTGTCACGGATTACAATGTCGTCAATTCAGAACAAAATACAAATACAGTGTGTACATTTATGCCTTTTCATATTCTGTATACTACGCTTACGAAGAATTTTCGATAAACTTCTGATAATGTTGTCTACAAAAGAAACAGTAATAAGTATAATTTCAAAAATGTTACATTTTACATACCTTTACCATAACAAAACAAAAACATTCGTACAAATATTATCTTTTGGTTTTTTGTAACCTAACCCCACTTCTAAATTGATATCTAGACTTTTATAAGCTCAGTTCTTCCTGTGTATTAACACGTTTTGAGACAAGGCACTCTTCTTCTCCAGTGTAAAAAAATATTTCTGTATGAAAATATATTAATAAAACAAAAATCAATAACCAACCGCAGCATTTTAACATCAATCGGTATGTTTGCCAATGTTTGCCTACACAAGCAACCCTTGCAAGCAACAGTAGCCATCTTGATGACATGCTGCATTGTCATTATTGTTTTGTTCATGGAGGGTCTGTTTGGAAATCTGTCATGTAGAAAATACAATTTATTTTTTTTTATTTTACGACCTTTGAATTTCAGAGGAAAGTTGTAAATACAAAACTCAAAGATCCCTTAATACATTTTCTTTTAATAACATTACTTGTAAGATTTAAAATTTATTTCTAAAGCACTATTAGATTTTGTTTAAAATGTTAAAAATTAAAATTTTCAATATAATAATAACTTTGATTTTTGTACCACAAATATAACACATATAAATTGTTTCTTTTTCACAGTCGTATGTATATAAATGTAAATATGTTTTTTTAAATAAATAAAGCATAATATCATCGGTGACGATGGCGGATAACCATAATTAAATAAAAATGTATATTAAATTTGATTTTTAATACATTTTTTCAAAATTTTAGAGATTACTGTTTATATTATTGCATTAAGAAAAAATAATGTATCAATTTGACATTTATATAAAAATAATATACACCTTCGTGTGTTATAAACAATTATAATTTACCAAATTAAATAAATTTATAAATTGAATATGAATTTTTAATAATATTAAAAATAAAGTAAAAATAATCGTCGCAAAGACGTCAAATTAGACGTGGGACAAAGGTTTAAATAGACCTAATTATGACCATATAAAGTCGTCACATGGTCGTCATAGCGGCTACTAATCTGACGTCTAAATAATCCTATTTCAGACCAAAAATCAACGTCACAATGTCGTCGAATAGACGTCAAATTAGACGTCTAAATAGTCGTATTTCAGACCAAAAGTCTACGTTGCAGTGCCGTCGCAACCACGTCAAATTAGACGGCCGCATAAGACTTATATAAAATCGACGTCACTTTTTGGTCGACCGTCGGTCAATGTTACTTGGGAACAGTTTCACAATTCTCGACTTTTAACCTCTATTTGTGAATTATTTAGTTGACAATAAAAAATCTCTAGATATGCCGCCATTTTTAATTTGTCAGCTATTCAAATTTAAATAATTGCGGGATGCTAATAAACATGGCCGACCAATCACAACTTGCCGCGTCGTGTCCAGCCAGACTCTTATTTTAGTATTTTTTAGTGTCTCTAGGGTTTTATAAAATATTCACATATCTAGGAATTTAAAATTATTAATGAAATAATTATTATTAACAGGTACCTACGGGTGAAAAGTCGAATATTGTGAAACATTTATTTAATTTAAATATGTGTGGGTGTTGCATCTTTGGCAAGGAAAATAGTAGTGCCAAGGATTTTTAGATCATTCAGCTTTCCAACTAGTGAAAGAAATAAAAAATTATTTATCGCTTAACGCTTTGAAAGTGTAAAAATTATAGGTACGAGTAGATAAATTAAATAAATTCATGATACTGAAAGAACATAAAATAGCAAATTGTTTAATTAATACAAAAAAGCATGAGTTTGCACACATTATTCGACGTAACATTTAATTTTGTTTGTTTTTGGAATTGTAAGACAATATACCATGCTATTATACAAGGTGCGTGAAGTTGGCACCAAGGTATAGGGTACTAATTTTTTAATTGATACTACGATTTAGTACCCAATTTGTACCAATTAGTACCCACAAAACAACTTTTGTTTTTTACTCAGCGTAGGAGTAATTCATTGTTTAATTATTTTGGTGCCAACTTCACGCTAGCACCACAAGGTTGAAATTTTCAAATAAAAATTATACGAAAATTTAGTACCTAATTGGTACCTTTAGGTACCCATCATTTTGTTTTCAAAATGTTTATGATAAATAAGTTATTGCAAATTAAATATTATTGGTGCCAACTTCACGCTAGCACCAAAGATATGATTTTCTAAGAATTTTTTTTACTAAATTTTAGTACCCAAATAGTACTAATTAGTACCCATGATAGTATTATGCTATTGTTTATATTAAATAAGTTATTACGTTTTACTTTTTTTGGAGCGTGAAGTTGGCACCACTCATACTAAAATAAAGCGTTTTCAAATTTTATTTTTATATAAGGATTTAGTACTATTTAGGTACCTCTCAAAAATGTATAAATAATTTTGTTATTGTTTATATTGCAAAAGTTATAACACTTTACTTTTTCTGAGCGTGAAGTTAGCACCACGCATATTAAAATAAAACATTTTTCAAATTAATTTTTATATAGGGATTTAGTACTATTTAGGTACCTCTCAAAAATGTAAAAATAATTTTGTTATTGTTTATATTGCAAAAGTTATAACACTTTACTTTTCCTGGGCGTGAAGTTAGCACCACGCATATTAAAATAAAACGTTTTTCAAATTAATTTTTATATAGGGATTTAGTACTATTTAGGTACCTCTCAAAAATGTATAAATAATTTTGTTATTGTTTATATTGCAAAAGTTATAACACTTTACTTTTCCTGGGCGTGAAGTTAGCACCACGCGTATTAAAATAAAACGTTTTTCAAATTAATTTTTATATAGGGATTTAGTACTATTTAGGTACCTCTCAAAAATGTATAAATAATTTTGTTATTGATATTGCAAAAGTTATAACACTTTACTTTTTCTGAGCGTGAAGTTAGCACCACGCATATTAAAATAAAACGTTTTTCAAATTAATTTTTATATAGGGATTTAGTACTATTTAGGTACCTCTCAAAAATGTATAAATAATTTTGTTATTGTTTATATTGCAAAAGTTATAACACTTTACTTTTCCTGGGCGTGAAGTTAGCACCACGCATATTAAAATAAAACGTTTTTCAAATTAATTTTTATAAAGGGATTTAGTACTATTTAGGTACCTCTCAAAAATGTATAAATAATTTTGTTATTGTTTATATTGCAAAAGTTATAACACTTTACTTTTCCTGGGCGTGAAGTTAGCACCACGCATATTAAAATAAAACGTTTTTCAAATTAATTTTTATATACAGATTTAGTACTTTTTAGGTACCTCTCATAAATATAAAATTTATTTCGTTATTGTTTATATAGCACAAATTGTAACACTTTACTTTTTCTTTGCGTGACAGCTAGAACCACGGGTGCGTAAAGTTGGCATAACGAAGTTAGGCACAAATTATGGCACTAGTATAAATAATTTGCGCCAATTTGTGCCCACAAAATTATTTTCGAAATATAATAGTGTTACGAAATAAGAGACTTACAAAAATTTTATGCTAACTTCACGCCAGCATAATAAAAATAAAAAATAAAAACTTTTATTATTTAAATAATTTGTGCTTAATTTGTGGCAATTTGTGCCCATGGTTTGAATAATTAATTACAACTGGTCTATGAGTTATTACCGTTTAAAAAATTTTATGCCAACTTCACGCTAGCATAAAAATATTGAAACTTGAATTTTTTATTACTGAAATAATTTGTGCCTAATTCGTGCTAATTTGTGCCAAACAAATGAATTTGTTATAATGATTGATATCAGAAATATTGACAGTTGTTTTAATGGAAGTGTGAAGTTGGTATAAAAAATATTTTATTTTAAATTTATTTTTACAGCAAATCAAAGCTTATAATTTGTCCCTATTTGTTGAACTAAAATATGCAAGCTGTAAATATAAGGTATTAGAAATATGGCATGTATAACAAAATTTATAAAAAACTTTATTTTTAGAAAACCGAAGAATATTCAATAAAATTTGAGTTTATATATATATACGAGTATATGTACAAAATATGTAAATAGAAATTTTGTAATGCAACAAAAATACAATTACTATACATATAGGCTCGTACCACAATCACAGTTTTAACTAAAACGCTGTTTTAAGAAATGTCAAATTTCATTATTTAATAATAATAATAATAATAATAATAATAATAATAATAATAATAATAATAATAATAATAATAATAATAATAATAATAATAATAATAAAAATAATAAAAATAATAATAATAATAATAATAATAATAATAATAATAATAATAGTAATAGTAATATTAATAATAATAATAATAATAATAATAATAATAATAATAATAATAAATAATATAAAATTTATTAAAATATGATTTTAAAGCAGAAAATAGTTTGTATTCAAAACAAATATTTATAAAAATTGTTCTTTAAACATAAAGGAGAAATTAAATATTGAAATTTGAATTTGATATTTATAAAACAGTGTTTTAGTTAAAACCGTGATCGTGGTACGGGCCATAACTTTTAAAATATAACAATTATTTTAAATAAAAAAGTTAAAATATGCAATGAGGTAATAATATTAATACAGATAAAATGTATAATTTTTAGTAAATTCAAATAATATACAGATTTTTGCCATAATAATTATAATTTATATTTACAATTTTCATCATATGTTAAAGATTCTTGAACGGTTTCATAAAGAAACACAAGTAAAAATTTGTTTCTATTTATACCCTCGTTATTTATTTAAATCAGTAAACAGAAAACATAAAACTTGGAAGTAAGTATTGATAATACACGTTTTTTTTTGCTTTTTGTGAATATTTTAAAATGACAAATCCAGTACCCGTACCAGTTTTCTCTTAGTAGGGGAGAAGTATACAATGTCAATGTACATAGATCGTCCTGTACATACCTTGCCTTATTGTACATTTTCCTAACGTACAAATGTTTTTCCATAAGTTGGCGCGTTTATATAAACTCCTCCTTCTCGCGCTCACAATTTAAAAAGTATAATCCGAAGTAAAAATTGTTAATAACAGTACTACCAATATCTAAACCTATTTTGATACTAGGTGCGTTGGGTTATTTTGTGCTGTGCTTGAGCTGTGCTGTGCATGAGTCGTGTCACGTGAACACTGTGTACTCTGTGCAGATTGGAATTAAAAGAACGAATTGTGCAGCCTGTGCGTTTGATACTTTCGTGACAGATAGATTTAGCAATTGAAAATCTGTGTAAGTGCAGATTATTATTACTAATATCGATTTTATATTAACCGTATGTGTTTGATAGAGGGCTGAATATGGATTTTTTTTTCCTTAAAAATATTTTTCGATGAGTCGGACTAAGAAGGGGAGTATGGTATGATTCAAATAGTTTAGAATAGAAAAAGTTAATAATTATGCTGAACAATACCAAATACATGTCTGAAGGGCAGTTTAAAACTCATTTTCGAATGTATCCCGATACTTTAGAAGAATTAGGCCCGGTTTTTTCACCTCTGGTTAAAGTGTTAATAACTGCCACACAAAACAAAAATATCTCATCGATATTTAAGCGTAAATTAACAAGATCATATACACGTTGATTATATGATGCGATATTTTTCTTTTATCTGGCAGATAAATTAAATGGCATTTTATCAAGAGGTGAAAAAACCGGGCCTAATATAAAATTACTCTTGTTCGCGAACTAAAAAAAAAGAGGCAATGATTTTAATAGGGTTTTTAGAAAACCAAGAAAACTTCCGGTAAATATTAATTAATGTAATAGCTTATATATTTTCAAAATTAATGAAAATTTGCATACTTCTCAGATCTAAATCGATTCTCGCTTCATACTTTGCGCGCTTACTCGAACGTGCACAGTCGGCCACACGTCCAGAGCTCGGCCGAACTGTGCATGCACAATCTTCAAAGCGCAGTATTTACTAGTGGTGGGAACCGGTTCCGGTTCGGTTCGGTTCCGGTTCCAAAATTACCCGGGTACCCGGTTATTTCAATGTGTAATTACCCAGTTCTCGGTTCCGAGTCCGAAACTACCCGGTTCTCGGTTCTGGAACCGAAACTACCCGGTTCTGGAATCGAAACTACCCGGTTCTCGGTTCTGGAATCGAATCTCATCGGTTCTCGGTTCTGGAATCGAATCTCATCCGTTCTCGGTTCTGGAATCGAATCTCATCGGTTCTCGAATCGAATCTCATCGGTTCTCGGTTCTGGAATCGAATCTCATCAGTTCTCGGTTCTGGAATCGAATCTCATCGGTTCTCGGTTCTGGAATCGAATCTCATCGGTTCTCGGTTCTGGAATGGAATCTCAACGGTTCTCGGTTCTGGAACCGAAACGTATCGGTTCCCGGTTCTGGGACCGAAAACGGGTGAATCTCGATTATGAAGCTAATAAAATATACATTATTACAATCCGTGAATTAGATTTACGTATTATGAATCAATATGTTATGATGAATAAGTTAATTATTTTGGAAGATATTTTTTTAAATTATTAAATAGGAACAGGTAAACAATTTAGGAAAGTTGGTATCAGATATTCTTATAAACTGATGTAATGCAATTCTCTGAAGAACACGTGCAAGAACTAGGTACTTTTTCCCCGACTGCACGACCGGTGTCTTTGTTTAAATTTCTATAGGATTTGTGCTTTGTAGCCCCTTTCGGTTTCTTTTGATCTTAAAGTTAATTCAATTCGGCATTTTAAAATAATTACCAATTTTTTTTACAAATTATGAGGCACGCTACTTTCACTTCGAAATTTATTAAATGGTGTTATGAAATCCAGAAAATAAGAGATATTCATTTATATACATAACTGAGAGATCAAAATGTAAAGATTAGAACAGAATGTATAAGTAGGTATAAGTGAAATTCTTGGAAATATTTATTGCTTTATCCCTTAAATTTTAGGGCCGCTATTGTCATTATGTAGGTACCGTTATTTGAAAATATGACTCAAGGTCAAGTTATTGCAATAAACCATATGAATGAAAATTGAAAATATAATATGAAACTGAAATCTGCATTTATTTACTATATTATGTGGTTACATTTTTAGCATCCTCTTGCCTTTGATGTAATAATATTTACACAGATATTTTCAATTAAATTACATATATTTTTTTAATATCGTTCAATAATATTTCTCATAAAATATGTTTATTTCTCAAGAATGACGAGGCTAATTTAAAATTATAATTGAGTATTCCATAACTCGGATCCAAAGTTCGATTTCACTGCTCGGAACTGGAACCAAAGATCGATTCCACTACTCGGAACCGAAGATCGGTTCCACTATCCAGAACCGGAACCGAAGATCGGTTCCACTACTCGGAACCGGAACCGAAGATCGGTTCCATTACCCGGAACCGAAAATCGGTTCCACTACTCGGAACCGAAGATCGGTTCCAGGAACCGGGTACCCGGGTACCCGGATAGTTTTGGAACCGGGTACCCGGTTCTAAATTTTTCCGGTTCTTGACAGCACTAGTATTTACCGAACGCGTTCTGTGCAACCCAGAGTGCACAGAAGTGAATAACCGAACGCTTACTGTGCAATTTATTAAAAATGTGTGCACAGAACTGAATAACCGAACGCACCTACTATTGTAAATTTGTGAGGGCGCGAAGTAAGCAATAAATACAAAACTAGGAAAATAAATAAAATTGGCGGGAAAATCCAGTTGAAAATATCCGCTGCGCTGAAGCCTATACAAAATTAAAATAAGGAAATAAAGTAGTATATATAACTTTATTTTTAGAAGAACATAAAGCTTATTCGACAACTTTGAAAACACATAACATTAGTACACAAGCATGTATGTAAAAAATATATAAATATAAATATTATAATGCAACAAAAATATAATTATTATATAATTAAACAATTATTTTGAAGAAAAAAGTAAAAATAGTATGTTTGCAAATATGAAAAATCTTATATACTATAAAATATGCAATGAGGTAAATTTTTGGTATTTTTTCTTAAGCCGGTATCCCACTGTAAAAATTTTGATAAAAATTTCTGTAAATTTTTTTATAAAAACGTTCCATGAAAAGTACTGCATCCCACTGTAAAAATTTTTACCCGTTTTTATGGAGTGTTGCATAACTCATGAAAGAGAATTGGCGCCAAATATACTACTAAACCTCATTTTGTAGCCGTTGTTCTGCAGAGGTAGTTGCGTTTTGTAATTTCATTATGAATAACGTTCATTCAAATAAAAAAATTGTTAGCTGCAATAATTGTTGGATTAATGGGTTACACAGTTATACAAAAAATAAAAAAATCAGAACATCGCTGGTGGACTAGTCTATGACTGGAGAAAAGAAATACAAATCGCAGTGTTTAATTATCAGACACACCAAATTACGAATAGAAGATGAAATAAATTACAAATATTTTCTTCGAATGAAAGACCATTTCTTAAAAATCATGGACATGGTTCGAAAGTAAAGTAAGAAATGTGACATTCAATTAAGGCAGTGTATTTCGGCACATGAAAGACAGACATTGTTTTATCTAGTGTACACATAAATTTTGAAAAATTAATCCTTTTATTGTCACTACTTAAAGGGTACGACGCGAGTATATAGGTGAATAAAGTCCATCTTAAAATGCTTAAACTAGGCGGATTTGTATGGGCTACTCATTTACTTCATATTTTATTTTTGCAAATTTGCATAGGTAATTTAAAATACACTTTCTATAAATTATAGATCAAGATATTTATACTAATACTACGTAAAATTATTGGTTGAAAAACTTTGTTGGTTACGATTAATGAGTATTCTAATAGGATTCGGACGGAAATGTAAAAGGAGAAAAAAGAAATGCAAAGAATAACGCATGTAAATATTAAATAACTTTAATACTTATTTTTTTGATGTATTGCCTGATTATTATAAGATAATAACATTTAACAGTTGAAAATCGCACTTTGCCTGGCGTATTTATTATAATATTCAGGCGATTTTGTGTGTTATCAAACTTCTTCATTTCTATACAAATCAATTAAAACGCTGTCTGTTCAGGCAAGCACACTACACATTTTGATTATTTTGCTTCATTATTTCCAATTTCAATATAAACAAACGCTCACCGCTGTTCAAATAATGTCAGAGAATAACAGCTGTCTTTAGAAAATGACTTTACCCATGGTTCAAGCAACCGCATTGCGCACGCCCGCATCAACATCCAATCAAAACGCAGCTTTCAACAAAATGAATACAGACTGCTGTATTTATGTGACGTCACATCAAAATTTTTACATGACGTCATGTAAATACAGATTTCATAAAAATTCTGTCAAAACGGTTTTTATAAAAATATTTACGTCCATTTTTATCAAAATTTTGACAGTGGGATACCGGCTTTACATTTTGACTGTATGACTGCAGGTCGTCATAAAGTTCCCTAGTCATATCAAGTCTTATGCAATAAGATACGTAATGGCCTATCACATATTTTTTCCTCTTTAATTAAAAATAACTGTTATATTTTAAACATTATATGTATAGTAATTGTATTTTTGTTGCATTATAAAATTTCTATTTACATATTTTATACATATATTCGTATATTTATAAACTCAGATTTTGTTGAATAAGCTTCGGTTTTCGAAAAAAAAGTTTTTTATAAAGTTTGTTATACATATTTAATTTTTTATTTGCAGCCTGCATATTTTAGTTTTGTCGGGGCTTCAGCGATTCCTTTCAACTTAGATTTTACCGCCAATTTTATTTATTTTCAAATTTTTCTATTTATTGTTTACATAGTTTTAAATAAATTGTATGGGCACAAATAGGCACAAATTATAAGCTTTGATTAGCTGTAAAAGTAAATTTAAAATAAAATTCACACTTCCACAAAAAACAACTGTCAATATCTCTCATAATAAATATTATATCATATTTATTATTTGGCACAAATTAGCACTAATTAGGCACTAATTATTTCATTAATAAAGAACTCATGTTAAATATTATTTTTTATACTAGCGTGACCATACATTTTTTTAAATATTAATAACTCATGAACCCATTGTAATTAATTATCGAAACCAAGGGCACAAATAGGCATGAATTATAAGCTTCGATTTGCTATAAAAATAAATTTAAAATAAAATATTTTTTATGCCAACTTCCATAAAAACAACTGTCAATATTTCTGATATTAATTATTATAACAAATTCATTTCTTCGGCACAAATTAGCACGAATTAGGCACAAATTATTTCAGTAATAACAAATTCAAGTTTAAATATTTTTTATGCTAGCTACAATTTTTTAAACGGTAATAACTTATAGACCAGTTGTAATTAATTATTCAAACCAAGGGCACAAATTGCCACATATTAAGCACAAATTATTTACATAATAAAAGTTTTTAATTTTTATTATGCTGGCGTGAAGTTAGCATAGAATATTTGTAAGTCTCTTATTTCGTAACCCTGTTATATTTCGAAAATAATTTTGTGGGCACAAATTGAGCACAAATTATTTATACTAGTCCCATAATTTGTGCCTAATTTCGTTATGCCAACTTCACGCACCCGTGGTTCTAGCTGTCACGCACAGAAAAAGTAAAGTGTTATAATTTGTGCTATATAAACAATAACGAAATAAATTTTATATTTATGAGAGGTACCTAAATAGTACTAAATCCCTATATAAAAATTAATTTGAAAAACATTTTATTTTAATATGCGTAGTGCTAACTTCACGCTCAGAAAAAGTAAAGTGTTATAACTTTTGCAATATAAACAGTAACAAAATTATTTATACATTTTTGAGAGGTACCTAAATAGTACTAAATCCCTATATAAAAAATAATTTGAAAAACGTTTTATTTTAATATGCGTGGTGCTAACTTCACGCCCAGAAAAAGTATAGTGTTATAACTTTTGCAATATAAACAATAACAAAATTATTTATACATTTTTGAGAGGTACCTAAATAGTACTAAATCCCTATATAAAAATTAATTTGAAAAACGTTTTATTTTAATATGCGTGGTGCTAACTTCACGCTCAGAAAAAGTAAAGTGTTACCTATAACTTTTGCAATATAAACAATAACAAAATTATCTATACATTTTTGAGAGGTACCTAAATAGTACTAAATCCCTATATAAAAATTAATTTGAGAAACGTTTTATTTTAATATGGGTGGTGCTAATTTCACGCTCAGAAAAAGTAAAGTGTTATAACTTTTGCAATATAAACAATAACAAAATTATATATACATTTTTGAGAGGTACCTAAATAGTACTAAATCCGTATATAAAAATAAAATTTGAAAACGCTTTATTTTAATATGAGTGGTGCCAACTTCACGCTCCAAAAAAAGTAAAACGTAATAACTTATTTAATATAAACAATAGCATAATACTATCATGGGTACTAATTAGTACTATTTGGGTACTAAAATTTAGTAAAAAAAATTCTTAAATAATCATAACTTTGGTGCTAGCGTGAAGTTGGCACCAATAATATTTAATTTGCAATAACTTATTTATCATAAACATTTTGAAAACAAAAAGTTGTTTTGTGGGTACTAATTGGTACAAATTGGGTACTAAATCGTAGTATCAATTAAAAAATTAGTACCCTATACCTTGGTGCTAACTTCACGCACCCTATTATACATATTTATTTTGTATGGCGGAAACCAATATATCTTTATAAGAAAAGAAATAAAAGTCTATAGACATAAAATTAAATTCAAATAGTGGTAAAAAATATTCTTATAAAATTATATATTTACATACCTACATCTATTCTCTATAAAAACAACTCAAAAAATATAATCCCAAATAGTTTATGAACTATCACAATCATCGTCAACTCAAAATTGTTGTCACTTTCCTCCAATATTGCTATATTCATGAATTGAATCATAATGAAATGAAACTGTTTGTTTCTTACTTACGTAAATGCAGCATTCCGCTTTACCACATAATACCTATGTCCATTGTATTCCATTTTTATACAAACGAAATCAATTAGACAATTAATATATACAATTTTCTAAACACAAATTCAATATTCAAACGAAATTTAAGAAGTAGAGGTTAAAAGTCGAGAATTGTGAAACTGTTGTAAAACCATTAATTCATTTTAAAATGCCTGGGTATTGTTTGCGAAAATAGTAATGCAAAATTCTTCAACTTATAAACATCTTTCAACAACTACATTGTAATTTTATGTAATAAATTATTACACTAATAAATTAACATTAAAACAGTTTACGACTTTTAATGAACGAAAAAATTGTCCTCCAAATAATATTTCTACGTGTCACAATATAATGAAGCAATTTTTAAGAAGTAGACTACATTTTGTTTAAAAAAATAAATGTAAATTATATTTAGATAATTCAAAGTTGCCGAACTATTACTGTGCAAGCTATTTAAACTTGTATTAAAATTGAAATTAATTGTTTATCAATACAATTTTTTTTATAAATACATGTAAGGATTGGGTGCAATACTAAAAGAAAACACAAACTCAATCGTTGGATCCAATCTTTTATTTCCGACATCCAGACTGCCATGAAGCACAAAACACAACCAATTAAAAATTAAGTTGCACTCAACATATACACGTAATTCGAATAATGATAATAATAATAATAATAATAATAATAATAATAATAACCCGGTTATGTAATATGTACATTCAATTAACAAACAAAAATTACTGTTATTATTTAATATAATTAAAATTTTACGGTATTGCAAAACAGTAAGATTTTTTCAAGCGAATACAAACAATAATATTAACAATTTCTAACATACATTTTAAAAAATCATGTTAAATAATTCAAATTGGGCGGTTTAATTTTGCCCAAAAATGGCGAATTATGACGCTACTTTGTACTTTATAGGGTACCTTTATAACCAGGGTATGGCCATGGCGTGGCTCGCGTTTCGTCCGCCATTACCGGGACATCTGTTATATGTGTTGTTCTTGCGCAAATTATTATGTATTTTCGTGGATATTTGTTTTATTTTAATGAAACACACATTTAATTATCATTTTAATACGTATTTATAGTGTAAGTAATATATATTATATTTTATTTACTTCTGTAGTTTAAGATTCCCACCACGATTACTGATATACTGAAAACAACTATAAATTACCAATATTAAGCACAATCATGTAAATTTTAAAAGGTAAGTTTAGAATATACAATTATTATGTAAATAAGAACTACAGATATTAAATTGGATGTGATAATAACAACCCATGTCATATATTCTACATAACCTCTAAATGTAAATATTAATAATAATTGTGTATCTCTTAAATTAATGAATTTTTATTACCTTTATAAATTCACAGTGTGATAATTTAATATTCTTTTATAATATAATATCACATTTATTACAAATAAATAAGGAAATGAATTACCGACAATGGCGGCAATCTTGGCCCATGGCCATACCCTGGTTATAAAGGTACCCTAGTACTTTATAGGGTACCTTTATAACCAGGGTATGGCCATGGGCTAGGATCGCCGCCATTGTCGGTATTTCATTTCTCTATTTATTTGTAATATATGTGATATTAAATTATAAAAATATTAAATTATCACGCTGTGAATTTAGAAAGGTAATAAAAATTAATTAATTTAAGAGATACACAATTATTATTAAGACATACCTTTAGAGATTATGTTGAATATATGACATGGGTTGTTATTATCACATCTAATTTAATATCTGTAGTTCTTATTTACATAATAATTGTACATTCTAAACTTACCTTTTAAAATTTATATGATTGTGCTTAATATTGGTTATTTATAGTTGTTTTCAATATGTCAGTAATCGTGGTGGGTATCTTAACAAACTACACAAGTAAATAAAATAAAATATATTACTTACACTTTAAATACATATTAAAATGATAATTAAATGTGTTTTTCATTAAAATAAAACAAATATCCACGAAAATACATAATAATTTGCGCAAGAACAACACATGTTGAACGTTCTGATGTCTGCGTTTTCTAGTGTGTGTATTTTCTAATGTATGAACCTTTCTATTGTGTGCATTTTCTGTTGTATGCACTTTCTAAAGTTTGTATTTGCTAATGTTGAGTATGCTCTCAGTTGGCGGGAGGGGTATACTGTGTTTCATGATGTAGGTTGTGTATATTATTCTATATTTATATGTACTTTTCATATTCAGTATTATCTACATAATTATTTACAAAATGTATATACACCTTATAATATTAATAAATTATATAGAATAATTAAGAATGATTGAGTCACGTGCCTTGAAAAATGTCAAAGTTTGAAACACGCGCTTGATAACTTCGCTTCTCATGTTAAGATGGCATCACGATCTCAGTATTCAAAATGGCGACTAAGCAGTAGAAAGCGTTTTATGTGTTAGAGTACGCGCAATGTTTATCGGTTATTTGAAGGCGGAATGTTCTAATGACCTGGAGATTCTGTACTCTAACACATAAAACCATAAAACGCTTTCTGCCGCGTAGTTGCCATTTTGAATACTGAGATCGTAGTGCCACCTGGACACGAAAAGCGAAGTTCTCAAGCGCGCCTTTTAAGCTACATCATTTTAAAACCCGATAATTCTTATTTTTTACTTTTAACATTAACATACCATGTACAAAATATATAATAAATAGACTAATTATGTCAAAAATAGACCTTCTATATGATACAACTGCAAGTATTATTCAATTTTAAGATAAATTTCTGCTTCTTTTATTATATTTTGTTCAAATTTTAACTTAAGAAACACATTTTTATATAATTCATTGTTTAAATCATACGACCATTGTTTGAATTTTATTCACACGATAAGTATCTTTTATAAGGAGAAATATGTAAACCTTCATGTAAGTAAAAAGATATCTGTTGAAAAGTTATTTTCTTACGCATATATTCCTCATATTCTTCGAAATTTATAAAATTTCATACTTCAATCGGTAATTTTGTCAGAATTATTACATCTTCCACTGCATCACATAATATTTGACGTCCTATCATTCGCATTCATTGCAAACATTTTATAAAATAGATATTTTAAAATTATTCTGACATAAAACATAATCTTGTTACGTTTCAATGAGTAACCACTGTTGTCATTTTTGTCCGATCTTGGCGCTGACTACTTTTGTGCACACCGCTTATATAGAGAAATACAAAAACAATACGAAGTTTAAATTTACAATAACACGAGACTCAGGTGCTAAATTAAAATAGGTCTTGAACGACCATTCTGTTAATAACTTAATACCCGACTGGAGACTGGTATATTATTATTATTATCATAAAAACCCTGCTTTCAGGGTTGTTATATAACAAATAAAGCCCAAGGGCATTATGAATTGTTTCTATTTGATTTTTATTTTTTTCTCCTTAGATTGGTGTGAGAGTAATAGTGTTTCAAATGTCTTTTGAAGACTTAATATTCGTGCACGTCTCAGAAAAGCAATCTGTATATTGTTATTATTTATACTGTTATTATTAATAATAATAATAATATCTTTATTCCGTGGACTTGAGTTATAATACCAGTATGGAATTATTAATAAAAGATATACAAGCAAATAAAATACGCGATGAACATTTAAAAACAGAAACAAAGGGTAAATTATATAAATTATTAGGGAAATATGACTCACTATTTCCTAAAGAAAATGAAACATTAACATCCACTAACAAAATACAACACAAAATATATACCACTGATGACGTACCCGTATACACAAAAAACTATCGATTACCCCAAATTTATGAAAAAGATATTGAAGAACACGTGCAAACATTATTAAAAACAGGATTCATACAAAAATCTAAAAGCCCGTACAATTCACCCATCTGGATTGTACCAAAAAAAGCAGACGCATCTGGCAAAAGGAAAACCAGATTAGTAATTGACTTCGATACACTTTTTGATAAAATAAATAGCCCAAAATTCTTTACTACACCCGATTTGCACTCAGGTTTTCATCAGATATTAATAGACAAAAGTGATAGAGGAAAAACAGCCTTCAGCACTACCACGGGACATTATGAATTTTTGAGAATGCCTTTCGGTCTAATTAATGCACCAGTCACCTTCCAAAGGTGCATGAACGAAGTCCTACAAGACTTAATAGGTAAAATATGTCTCGTATATCTGGAGGACATAATCATTTTCGGGAATACAGAATAAGAACATTTGCAAAATATGGAAACGGTCTTTGAGTACTTGAAAAACGCAAATCTAAAAATACAAATAGATAAGTCAGAATTTTTTAAAACAGAAGTGGAATACCTAGGATTTGTAATCTCGAGCGAAGGTCTTAAACCAAACGAGAACAAAATAGAAGTAATACAAAATATTCAAATCCCGAGAACGGTGAAAGAAATAAAATCATTATTAGGCAAGTTATCCTGGTACCGCAGGTTTATACCAAATTTTTCAAAATTAACTAAACCTTTCACTAACTGTTTACGCAAGGGATCCACAATAGATATTCATAATAATGAGTATAGAGAATGTTTCACGAAAATGAAGGAACTAATAACAAACCCCCCAATACTCTCATTCCCGGATTTTAATAAAAAATTTATATTAACACGCAGACGCATCCGACTATGCGATGGGCGCTGTACTTTCACAGGTACAAGACCTACAAGAAAAACCATTAGCATACGCATCGAAAACATTTAACACGCATGAACAAAATTATTCTACCATCGAAAAAGAATTAAAAGCAATAGTTTGGGCCATACAAAACTTCAAAACGTACCTATACGGACGAAAATTCATTATCCGTACTGATCATAGGCCATTGACCTGGCTGTTTAACATGAAAAATGCCAACCAAAAATTAATGAGATGGAAAATTGAACTTAATGAATATAATTTCGAGATAGAATACATAGCAGGAAAAACGAATAAAATTGCAGATTTTTTAAGTAGAATCAGAAATACATTCAAAATAAATTTTAAAGTAGGTGACGTAACAACGACACCCATCTTCGCGCACTGTATATCCAAGGATTACAAGTTCGGAAAAGGTTTGGCAAAACAAATAGATAACCAATTCAATAGTAGAAACTTTTGTGTAAATAAACTACCAAATAAGATAATAATTCAAAATGAGTATGATAAACATATTTTCCACTTGTTTTCAAAAGAATCATTTAGGGATGAATGCAACAAGAAACTATTAAAAAAACTCACTGATACAGCTTCGAGACTATTTAATAAAAATGACCTATACGAAATTAACATCCCATACTTATCATGCGGATTGGACAAATTACCGAAGGATGAATTAATTAAAATAATAAACTCCGCATTTGAAAACACATGCATACAAATAAACGTTTATACACTACCACAAAACTTCGTGCTAAGCGATGAGTTAGAATCCAGAATAGAACTAGAAAAGATTATACAAGACGATGACTCAATAAAAGGAATAATAGACACACAAGACGATATAGAAACTATACATTCAGCTCAAGAATACCCAATTAACGGTTTAAAAATATTAGAAAATCGCATAAATGTCGCGGATAATCAAATTATATTTTCCTTGGACAAAACATATGACGTAGACATCAAGAAATTATTCAATAATAAAAAACAAAGATTAACAGTCACTATCGAAAGAGATAAGTTAGATATACAATTACGGGAGTTCATAAAGGATTACATCATCCCCAAAGTTAGATACTACTGTATATGTGACGACAAAATCTTTAACGCCCTAAATAAAATCATTCAAAAAGATTTCGAAGTAAATACTATAAACTTAATAAAAGTAAATAAAGAGGTAAAAGATATAGAACAAATAGATAAACAGAATGAAATCGTTTACCTACATCACACAGGTAAAACAAACCATAGAGGAATCATGGAAACTTATAACAAACTTAAAGAAAACTACTATTGGCCAAAGATGATTAACTCTATTACTGCCCTTATAAACAATTGTCAGATATGTAAAGAATGCAAATATGATCGTAAACCTATTAAGCTCACAGATAATCTCACGGAAACACCTGAACGACCTTTCGAAATTATAAACATAGATCTTTTGACCCTTGACGGACAATACTACCTGACAATCTACGACCAATTCTCTAAGTACACACAAGCATATCCAGTCAAAACTAAAGAAAGTAAGACTATAGTAAAAACGCTAGAAACATTCATTAGAATTAAGATACTTCCACGGAAAATAATATGCGATCAAGGTTGCGAGTTTAATAATATATCCCTAAAAACATTCTGTCACAATAACCAAGTTGAATTACACGTAACATCTGCTCAAAATCCGAAATCCAACGCGGTAGAAAGATTTCACTCCACGCTGATCGAACACCTGCGAATAAAAACAAGAACACATAAGTTGAAATCCCTGAAGGAAATAGTTGATGATTGTATATTCGCGAACAATAATTCGATACAAACAATTACAAACATGACCCCGAACGAAGTACTGTACGGTAAAGACTACACAAATCTAAGACCAAAGGAAAGAATAAATAGTCAATTGCAGGTTTACAAAGAAAGAAACCAAAAAGAGTTAGAACAAGTAAAGAATAAAATAAAACAAGAAAAACTCAAACGATTTAGAGAACCGCTAGAAGATAACAAAATAAATAAATTAAAGACATTAAACGAAGCATATATACGAAGTGTGTTCAAAAACTATCGCGAATTTTGAAATTTCGCGGGTTACGTATATTCGAATTTCGATCTTTTTGTGGCTTTATGTTGGTACTCATGTCTCTCACTTATGTCGACAAGCTCGGCCATTTTGAATGTTCACTTAATTGTTGACAGCTGCTTTGCTTGCACGTGTTTTGGATCGTCTTCGATTTTTACCTATTCAAAAAAATGGAACAAAGAACCTGTATCAAATTTTGTGTGAAAAACGAAATTAAGTGCGCGGATGCATTCCGAATGTTGACTGTGGCATACGGAGAAGCTACCTTGGACCAAAGCAACGTTTATCGGTGGTACAAAATGTTCTCAGAAGGCCGAGAAGATGTGAACGACGAAAAGCGTGCCGGACGCCCGAGCACTTCAACAACAGACGAAAAAATTAATGAAGTGGAGAAAATGATATTGGCCAATCGTCGAATCACCGTTAGAGAAGTTGCTGAGGACCTAAACATATCGATTGGCTCGTGCCATTCGATTTTTATCAATGATTTGGGCATGAGACGGGTCGCCGCGAAATTTGTACCAAAATTGCTCAATTGCGACCAAAAACAGCATCGCATGAACATTGCTAATGAGATGTTGGACTCTGTCCGCGACGACCCAAATTTGCTCCAGAGGGTCATAACTGGTGACGAATCGTGGGTTTATGGTTATGACGTGGAAACCAAAGTTCAATCATCTCAATGGAAGCTGCCGCACGAACCAAGACCGAAAAAAGCGCGCCAAGTTCGGTCGAATGTGAAAGTTTTGCTGACAGTTTTCTTCGATTGCAGGGGCGTGGTGCATCATGAGTTCTTGCCACAGGGTAGAACGGTCAATAAGGAATATTACCTGCAAGTTATGCGCAATTTGCGCGAAGCAATCCGCCAGAAACGCCCGGATTTGTGGAAGAACAAAAATTGGCTTTTGCACCACGATAACGCCCCTGCTCACACATCGTTGCTTGTGCGCGACTTTTTAGCCAAAAACAACACACTAATGATGCCGCAGCCACCGTATTCCCCAGATCTGGCCCCCTGTGACTTTTTCTTGTTCCCTAAACTGAAGAGGCCCATGAAAGGACGACGTTACGCTACGCTTGACGAGATAAAGACGGCATCGAAGGAGGAGCTGAACAAGATTAAAAAAAATGATTTTTTGAAGTGCTTTGAAGATTGGAAAAACCGTTGGCACAAGTGTATAATATCTCATGGGGATTACTTTGAAGGGGACAAAATAGATATTCATGAATAAATAAATAATTTTTGAAAAAACACAAAATTCGCGATATTTTTTGAACACACCTCGTAAAACAAAACCCCCGACTAATAACAAAGTTCAAAAAACCCTTATACCTGAAATCCAAAATAAAGAATTATAACGATAAGTTCAAAACAATAAACATAAATCAAAAAGCAGAGAACGAAAGGTGAAAATTGACAAGATCAAAATTTAACTGTTTCAGAACCTCACATGGGTTCGCCGAAATAAAAAACATCACAAGTAACCCCGGATTTCTATTACGTACAATTGGTAAGTGCTACCTAAAAGAAAGCGAACAATTACACTATTATTATAACGACAAATCCAATATACACTGAATACACAAAATTAGAGCAACTCATCAATAATGAAGTTAAACAATTAACTAATGAAACATTTCTTATTGAAAATGGCAAAATTATAAATTTCATGTTCAAAGAACTCGAAACTAACATAATCAAATTATTCGGAAGAAGGAAGAAGAGAGGTTTGATAAATGGATTCGGATCCATAATAAAATCAATAACAGGTAATTTAGACGCCGCTGACGAAGAACGTTACAATATAATTTTAGAACAACTTAGTAGCAACCAAAAAGTATTACAGACACAAACAAACGAAATTATCTACCAACAACAAATTTTGACCGATAAATTTAACAAAGAATTACAAACTGTAAGACTAGACGAAAATAAACTACGAACGACAATTAACGAAGTAGTTGGAATAATGAAACAGGACAAAAGTTGGAAAGCGCTTATACACACAGAAATCCAAATTAATAAAATTTTAATATATATTCAAAGACTCAAAAGCATAGTAGACAATGCCATAAAATCCTTAGAATTCTGCTCTTTAAATCAATTAGATATAACCATAATAGATCCTAGTAGTCTCCAAAACATTACACAAAACCCAAATATACTACAAACACTCGAAACAGTATATGTTACTTGTACACTACAGAATAACAAGATACACATCTTATTAGCGATCCCAAATTACACAAAAAACTTATATCCAATTCAACAATTCACTCCAATACCATATTACGATTTGTCATACAAACAATTAGCAGAGGAAAACAATATGATTATTAACTATAATAACATATATATATATATATATATATATATATATATATATATATATATATATATATATATATATATATATATATATATATATATATATATATATATATATATATATATATATATATATATAGCCATACGTAAGTTTATAAATAATAAATATTGTATAACAAATTATAACCCTATTAGTAACTGTATTAATAACATACTACACAAACAAATATATGATTGTCTAAGCCAAGAGATTGCAACAAAAAATTACATTTCACAAATACCATTTACAAATAAAGTAATTATATTTTCCCCAAATCTTCAAAATTTAGAATTTAATTGCGGAGACAATTACAAATATAAACAAGTACAGGGTATCTTCTTCAATGAACAAGATATTTGCACTATAAAAAATTGGCTATTCCAAAAGTACGAACCATTATACCAAGAATACATTTTTGACACTATAAAAGAAATAGAAATTAAACAAATACCAGAAATAAATAAATTAAATAGAGTCAAGTTAAACATTACACATTTAGACCAAATCAAATCCATAAAAGGGATTGATAATCACCATGTACCTATATTATATATTATATTAAGTATTATAACTATCATTATTGTACTCATATTATGTAAAAAGAGAATATATACTCGTATTTTAGAATATAAGCAGAAGAAAATTGTGAACCAAGAAAAGGTAGATTTAGAATTGAATCCTCTGAAATAATGTCATTTCTTGAAGGGGAGGAATTATGATTCACTACTATCACAAATGACATTATTTCTTATCAAGTTTGTTTACGATAAACTTAGTATATAAACTAGTGTATAGTTAGCCATAGGCGTCATTTGTATCACTTTCTATAAACTGTTACTATGTTCAACCACGAATCTGTTTAAATAAAGGTTTGAAGTTAGAAAATAAAAATTAGTTTTGTTTTGAAAACTTCGATTCCAAAATCAAAATTTATATATATATATTATATATATATATATATATATATATATATATATATATATATATATATATATATATATATATATATATATACACACCAAGTGAGTTAAGATAATATTTATTTATGAAAAGAAAGTTTAAGCCACGAGTGGGTTAAACATTCTTAACTCACCTGGTTTATACAATATTTTATTCAATTTTGACGAAATAATAATATAAATTATTATAATATTTAATTTTGACTATTTCACTCATAAATATATAAACCAATCCAAATTCAGGATTCTACCTAGTTACCAAGTTTCATTTCGACAAAACATCGTCACAAAAATTTTATCGCTCCCTTTAAGCCAATAAGATGTCATTTTTTACAAGTAAGTGAGTTTTGATAAGCGAATTTTTTTTGACGTTTTAGAAACATATTGTTTACATACCTGTCAGTGTGTATATTTTCAGTGTTATCAGTTTTTATTAAAAACGAGTCGTTTCGGGCAGGAATAAATTTAAAACTTTCAAAAAGCAAACTTAAATATAACATCTCAAAACACAATAACAATTAGAAATTTTTTGTCAAGAAACGAAAATATATAAATGATTACCTGATTTTATCCTGGAAAAATTTTCCGATTGCTTTACTCGAGCCTGTTGCCAATTTATCTCGTGACATTGATCAAAAATCACTCGTTTGACAACTCGTGATTTTTTTGTCAATGTCGCTCAATAAATTGCTAGGCAACCAGCTCTCGTAACAATCAGAAATTTTTTCCGGAAAAAATTTACCACTTATGATATTATATATGACAAAATAAAAAACTAATCAATTAGTATGCTGTGCATAACAATGACCATTGTCGAAATCAAGAAAAAAAATCTGATGTGGCCAGCACATTACCTTCCGTCTGTTCTATGTATTTTGTACAAATTTCATACAGAAAGTTCCTTGCTAAAGATTATATTTCTTGTACTTTACTTTCCGGCAGTTCATGTATTTTATGCAAATTCCATACAGAAAATTTATAGCAAAAGAGCCTATATTTCCAGTAAAATTATACGACAGACACACTATGTCAATTTCACTTGACACTGACATCTTTCAATCAAAATTTTCTTAATATAGTAGCTGTTTCCATAGCTATGGCTACTTTATGAAATTTAATTTCTTTATAATTTTTTAACTCTATATCCATTTAATATTAAGTATAAAATGTAGTCAAATCGTATAGAGAATAAAATATTCTTTAATATTTATAATAATTTAACATAGTTTTTTCAAGAAAAACTGTTAAAATCTTCAAATGAAGGTACTTCCGGTTGTCCAATTCTAACCAAAATCTAATCAGCTCTTCGCATGGATATAACGAAAAGAAATACGAAAGAATTATAATTTTTAGAATTGTAGTATGGACGTTATCGCAGACGAAAATTTTGTTACATACACACACACGGACACAGATACATACACACACACGCACACACACACATACAGACATCATCGTAAAAATAGTAAAATCGTATTGTAGGGACCCTAAAACGTGCTTATTCATCAAAAACTAATCACCGAATTTTTTGACCAAAGACAATACCTTCCTTACCTAAAGGTGACGGAAGGTAAAAATCTGATGTGGCCAGCATATAACCTCTCGCCAGATATTTTACCTGGTTGTACGCATAAAACGAAAAATATTTTTAAATACAAATACATATCTTCATGTCTCACTACAAAATAATTCTCACATATATTTGCAAAGTCTATTGAATATTTTAATATAAATTATGTACTATACATACATTTTTTTTATATTCAATATCGAATATACTGAAATTTTCTTTTTCTACTTTCCTTTTCTTTTTCTTTATATTCGTCAGTTTTTCGCAAATTCCTTTTGTATTCTTTTTTACGTATAATCTTTTGCGTTGTTGACTTTTTTTATTTTCATAATCTTCATAATAATGTACAAATATGTTTGATAGCGGCATATAAATACTTTTTGACAGTGACAATTATGTGTCAATTACAAATATTTGAATTTCTTGCCTTGAAGTAGTTTAATTTGAGAATTTTTACATCAAATTATTTTATGTGCATTTCTTTATCTCTAAATCTATAGAAAATATGAATTTATATTTATCGAATAAAGAATTTAACATTCTTTAATATAAGTATATACATAAATTTTCGATAAATAATATTTAGATGATTTTTTTCTTGTAACTACTACTTCCGGTTGTCCAGTTGTTACCAAAACTTAATCAACTCTTCCCATTATTGTTAGATTGAGAAATCCGTAGTTAAAAATGTCTTATAGTATTTGAGAAATTGTGAATTCAACATGCACACATCCGCACACACATCCATACACACACATCCACACACACATACGGACATCATCGTAAAAATGTTATAATCGGATTCTAGGGACCTTAAAACGTGCTTATTCACTAAAATCTGGATATGCGATTTTTAGCATCAATACAATACCTACCTCTCTTAGCGAGAGGTAAAAAGTATAAAAATTATTGATTGTGACTACCAATAATAATGATAAAACTATATATTATCTTATAATATAACGTAGGAGAATTAGGGAATAGTTTACAAAGCTAAAAGCGGGAATTTAATGAACCGATTTTTTTACTTAATGATATCGAATAAATATTGTTAATGACAAATTAGCCAAAATTATTAATGAAACAATGTATAACATATTACACAACACACAACAGATTGTTTTGGTGTAACTTTGGTTTGCATTGAAGTGTTAATGTCATATATTACATTGACACTTCATCATATGACTCATACGGTTTTCGAAGGCTATTTACATAATACATCATTTGCAAAATGGAACCTGAGTTCTTAAAAGCAGATACCAGTAATTTGTCAAATGTATTCTACGATTAATGATTATTATCGAATGAATTCTAATTCTCCGAAGTGACGTCACATATCCCCTCTCCAAAATTTTATTATTGTTTATCTGTGGAATTAATAACAATTAAGCGATTTAAAAAAATATGGGTATTCTTATTTTTTATGAAGAATCATAAAATGGAAGAAGAAAAAAGATCATATAGCCCATTGTCGATGATAGACGTTAAGTCGTTTATTTATAAATTATAAACAAGCTTTATATTCTGTCGTAAAAATAAAATTCAGTGAGAGTAATCACTAGCAAATAAACAGTTACATACAGTAGTTGTAGCTGTGGAGTTAATAATGACAGTTTAAAATGTCAAAATTGAACAAAATATGTAATATTCACAACTGCCTTTCGGTATTTGCACATTAAAAAATTTTAATTCGTAATTTAAATATTGATATTACAAGAAAACAACTTGAAACTTGTTTAGCACAGCGATGCCTGTGCCATCTATTATACAAACATTGTACTTTATTTGGCCGTCTCTTTCGTACTATGATCATTCGTCTGGTCTACACTATCAACAGTGTGGAAGGGGTACATGTCGGCGCTATGAACATTCCAGTGTCGATACTACGACATTTCGAGGTACGAACATTTCACTGTCTGCACTACGGATAATCCAATGTCGGCGCTACGAACATTCTAATGTCGACACTAAGAACATGCTAGTGTCGGCACTATGACATTTCGACGATATGGACATTCCAGTGTCTGCACTACGGACAGTCTAATGTCGGCGCTACGGACATTCCAGTGTCGATACTGCACATCGTGGAGGGGGTAAGTGTCGGCACTATGACATTTCGGCAGTGTGGACATTTAAGGTTTCGATGCTATAGACATTGTGGAGGGGGTAAGTGTCGGCACTATGACATTTCGATAGTGTGGCTATTCGATGGTGTGGCGTTTCAATGGTATGGTTGTCGACAGTATGGACTGTTCCCTATTTCGTTACCCGCTCATGGAGAACAAATGGCAGCTGCCATTCAAGTGGGATACAAACAGCTCAAAAATTGTCTCTTATCGGTTACACTTACAGTCACAGTAATTAATAAACGAATCAAGGGAAATAACATTATTATTAATTAATACGTAATAATACAATTTTTAAAATAAATAAATTTAAATTTTGGTTAACAAAATTATAAAGTTGTGTATTGTAACAGGTTTTTGATCACATGTGAATAGTGTGAATAGAGGAAGACAAAGAGGGACGGGGTAACTAGAGGAAGAGCAAAAGCATAGTTATTAGGTTATGAGATGATTATTTATCGTCGACAAATCATAATATTTTAAATTCGTTATTCAAAAAATGTAAGTACAAACTTTTGTCCATTTAAAAGAGGTACATGAGTACCGATAATTAGTCGTCCATTTATTGTTCCCCAAACATTTTTTAATGAAATTTTTTACAGCATTTTCGTCTGTCGAGATGTGTATTGTGCATAATAAATACCCCTTCCCAAGTAAGTTCAGTCTCATTAATAAACATTATGAGCCATTCCCAAAATTGAAGTCTGTTATGTGCTGAAAACATTGAACTTTTTGCACAAGGTATGGATACAACTGTTGCTTTTTTAAAAATTGTCATATGTGACACTCCGTATCGTGATAAAGATGTACAAGATTAACAAATATGCGAATATTAAGAACAGAATGATTTGGTGATGATTTTGAAACGCTCCGTGTAAATGCGTTGGCAACTCCATGACACTGTCTTTATGTCAACCGTGATGTCAAGTAAAATGTAGTACAGATACGAGTAAAAAACAAATAAATAAACCATAGGTAAGTAATTACAAGTCTGTGTACTCGCATTTTGACAGAATTTTACCTTATAAACAAGTTTATTACTAATGTCAAAATTTAATTTCAACAATTGACAGGACTGTCAATTGCTAAAACAACAATTTTCATACCTATTGCTACTGCATTCAATTATCACAAAAATATTTGGAACGACTCGTCAATTTACGGGGTGGTAAAAATGCTAAAAAAATATGCGATTTAGAGAAAAAGTTATTAAGAAATATTGTTGCTCTCGATGAGTTATATTACTGGTTAAATTTAATGCACTTATTTCATTTACACCCTGTATATGTATATATATATATATATATATATATATATATATATATATATATATATATATATATATATATATATATAAAGATCCTCATGCTTTTTAGTATAAGGCTTCCCCTAGAGCTCCGCCGATAGTGTTTTATAATAATCTTTACGTATATCCAGTCTGGTTATGCACACTTTAAACTCAAAAGGCTAACGCTTACAGCGTTTTCAAAGGTTTAAATCATTTCCTGCCCACACAACTTGTTCGCCCAAACTGCCTCAACCAAATTGCCCACATTTGTAACCAAACACGACATATATCTGACCTTTTGTAAAAAAACAAAAGACGATCAATTTGTCATATTTTTAACGTTTTTGCATAGCAGCTCTTGAGAAATCATTTCATTAGATATCAAACACGACATATTTGTGACAACTTTTTGCAAAAAACAAAAGACAATGAAGTTGTCAAATATTTTACATTTCTGCAAAGCAACATTTAAGAAATCATTTCATTTGATGCCAAATAAAACATATTTCTGACTATTTGCATAAAACAAAAGACGATCACAATTCTGCACAGCACTTCTTGAGAAAACATTTCATTTGGTACGAAACACGAAATGTTTCTTACAAATTTTTGCAAATAACAAAAGTCGGTCAAATTGTCAGAATTTTGACATCTCTGCATATCAGGTTTTTAGAAAACATTTCATTTAATACAAACTACGACACATTTCTCACAACTTTTTGCATAAAGCAAAAGTCAATTGAGTTGTCAAATTGTTGTTATCTCTGCATAGCAGCTCTTGAGAAAATTTTTCATTGATTTACTTGGCGGGAGATACTATTGCTCTAGTTTAATTTTCAATTGGCGGGAGGCACTGTGCTACTGATTTTTTGTCTCCATTTGTAATTAGCGGGAGGCCTTGTTGCTAAAAAAATTTCACTATTACACTTTGACTTAGTTAGCGAAAGGCACTGTTGCTTTAGCCTCATTTTCAACTGACAGGAGGTATTGTGCTACAGTTACTTTATCTCAATTTGTAATTAGCGGGAGATCCTCTGAGTTAAAAAATCTATTGTGAATTTCACACTTTGATTTACTTGGCGGGTGATACTGTTGCTCTAGCTTCATTTTCCATTGCCGGGAGGTACTGTGATACTGTTACTTTGTCTCAATTTGTAATTAGCGGGAGGGCTTTTTAGTAAAAAGAAATCTGTTACTAATACACTTTGATTTAGTTGCCGGCAGGCACTGTTGCTCTAGCCTCACTTTGAACTGACGGACGGTACTGTGCTACTGTTACTTGATCTCAATTTGTTATTAGCGGGAGGTCTTGTTAGTTAATAAATCTGTCACTTTTAAACTTTGATTTATTTGGCGGGAGGTACTGTTGCTCTAGCTTCATTTTCAATGGACGGGAGGTACTGTGCTACTGTTACTTTACCTTAATTTGTAATTAGCAAGAGGCCTTGTTAGTAAAAGAAATCTGTCACTATTACACTTTAATTTAGTTGGCGGAAGGTATTGTTGCTTCATCCTCATTTTCAACTGAAGGGAGGTACTGTGCTACTGTTACTTTTCTCAATTTGTAATTAGCGAGAGATGTTGTTAGTTAAAAAATCTATTGTGACTTTCACACTTTGATTTACTTGGCGGGTGATACTGTTGCTCTAGCTTCATTTTCATTTCACGGGAGGTACTGTGCTACTGTTACTTTGTCTCAATTTGTCATTAGCGGGAGGGCTTTTTAGTAAAAGAAATCTGTCACTAATACACTTTGATTTAGTTGGCGGCGAGAATTGTTGCTCTAGCCTCATTTTGAACTGACGGAAGGTACTGTGCTACTGTTACTTTATCTCAATTTGTTATTAGCGGGTGGTCTTGTTAGTTAATAAATCTGTCACTTTTAAACTTTGATTTATTTAGCGGGAGGTACTGTTGCTCTAGCTTCATTTTCAATTGACGGGAGGTACTGTCCTACAGTTACTTTATCTCAATTTGTATTTAGCGGGAGATCTTGTTAGTAAAAGATATCTGTCACTATCACACTTTGATTTAGTTGGCGGAAGGTACTGTTGCTCTAGCCTCATTTTTAATTGACGGGAGGTACTGTGCTACTGTTACTTTATCTCAATTTGTAATTAGCGGGAGGTGTTGTTAGTTAAAAATCTGTCACTTTTACATATTGATTCATTTAGCGGAAGGTACTGTTGCTCTACCTTCATTTTCAATTGACGGGAGGTACTGCGGTACTGTAACTTTATTTCAATTTCTAATTAGCGGGAGGCCTTGTTAGCAAGAGAAACCTGTCAGTATTACTCTTTGATTTATTTGGCATATGTTACTGTTGCCTCATTTCCAATTGACAGGAGGTACTGTGCTGATACTGTATCAATTTATAAATAGCAGGATGTCTTGTTAGTAAAAAATTCTATTATCAATTTTACACTTTGATTTAGTTGACGGGAGGTACTGTAGCTCTAGCTTCATTTTCAATTGACGGGAGGTATTGTGCTGCTGTTACTTTTTGTTAATTTATAATTAGCGGGTAAAAAATCTACTGTCACTTTTACTCTTTGATTTATTTGGCATATGTTACTGTTGCCTCATTTCCAATTGACAGGAGGTACTGTGCTACTGTTACTTTATGTAAATTTTTAAATAGCAGGATGTCTTGTCAGTAAAAAATTCTATTATCAATTTTACACTTTGATTTAGTTGTCGGGAGGTACTGTAGCTCTAGCTTAATTTTCAATTGACAAGAGGTATTGTGCTACTGTTACTTTTTATCAATTTGTAATTAGCGGGTAAAAAATCTACTATCACTTTTACACTTTGATTTAGTTGGCGGTAGGTACGGTTGCTCTAGCCTCATTTCCAATTGACAGGAGGTACTGTGCTACTGTTACTTTTTATCAATTTGTAAAAATTAGTAAAAAAGGTACTGTCAACTTTACACTTTGATTTAGTTGGCGGAAAGTACTATTACTCTAGCCTTATTTTCAATTGACAATAGGTACTGTTACTTTATCTCAGTTTGTAAGTAGTGGGAGGTCTTGCTAGTAAAAAAATGTACTGTCACTTTTACACTTTTATTTAGTTGGCGGGAGGTTCTGTTGCTCAAGCTTAATTTTTAATTGACGGGAGATATTGTGCTACTGTTACTTATATCAATTTGTAATTGGCGTGACGTCTTAGTAAAAAAGATACTGTCAACTTTACACTTTGCTTTAGTTGGCGGGACGTACTGTTGCTCTAGCCTCATTTTGAATGGTACTGTGCTACTGTAACTTTATCTCAATTTGTAAATAGCGGGAGGTTTTATTAGTAAAAAGATTTACTGTCACTTTTTCACTTTGATTTAGTTGGCGTGAGGTATTGTTGCTACTGAATCGGACCCCCTGTATAATTTTGCGGAATAAAGTTCTAAATAAATTTCTCTTTACAATGATGTATAACAAGTAAGGGTTTACCTTTAAATTATGACTAATAAAGCAAATAGAAATACGATAAAATTAGGCTGTGATATTCTATTGATAATACTAGTAACATCTGTCAAAGATTTAATAATACTGATTATAATAGTGAGAAAGGTGTTAAGATTCTTATTTAACTAAGAAAAATGAACGTCGGATGCAGTAATAGTGAAAAAGTTGATATGCTTTGTTTTTTCCACAGATCAAATAATAATAAACGTCGGGCTGCTATCCTGTATCAAAATTTATATCCTGATAGAAGACAGCCTCACGTAAATACTTTCCAAAATTTAGAAAATTCTCCGCGACAGACCGGTAGCTTTTCAGAGCATATTCAAAATGGAAGAAGAAACCGATGAGGAAACGAACACGATGGTGAAGATGTTATTTAAGCGTACTTCAGAGCAAATCCTAGAATTTCTACAAGACAGCCAACTTTCGATTTGAACATTTCAAGATACAAAATTGTAAAAGTTTTAAAATTGCACAAACTAAAACCATTCAAAATACACTTAGTCCAATCACTACATGCTAATGATCCGAACAATAGAATACAGTTTTGTGATTGGCTTTTGAATGTGGGAAGACAATATCTGAATACTATTATTTGGACGGATGAATCCAATTTTAACAAAAATGGAATTTTTAGTAGGCATAATACACATTACTGGGACGATCCAAATCCTCTCCAAATTGTTGAAACTCGCGCGCAAGTACGTTTTTCCATTAATGTGTGGATAGAGATAGTGGGAAATGTAGTTTTGGGACCTCATTTTTACGAAGGAACATTGACACAAGACAGATATTTATTATTTTTGCAAAATGAATTTCAAGATTACATAGACAATCTCGCATTAGTTGTAAGAAGAAACTTGTGGTTTCAACATGATGGCGCCTTGCCTCATAACGGAGGTCTAATAACAATTTTTTTGCATAACGAATTTAGTCAAAATTGGACCGGCAACAGAGGACCATATAGTGTGGCCAACCAGATCGCCCGATTTGTCTATTCTTGATTTTTTTTGTGTGGGGTTTTCTAAAAAATCAAGTTTATAATACGCCTTCACAAAATCTGGAGGAACTTAAAAATAAAATCACGGCAGCTTGTTTGCTCATTACACCAGCAATGCTGCATGACGCCAGGAGAAATTTAATTAACCGAACCCAAAAATGTTTAGAATTTAATGGTAGACAATTTGAACAGTCGTTATAAGCCACTATCTAGTATTAAGTTTTATTAAATTATAATTAAGTAAAAGTTCTAGTAATAGTTTTAGTATTAAGTTTCGTTATAGTTTAATTACAAAAGTTATAATAATATTATGTTGTATTAAATTTTTCTACTTGATATTTAACTAAAAGTATTAATAATTTTGTAAATCATCATTGCTACTAATTCTATTACTTGCTTTATTAGACATAATTTTATTCAAAGGAAAACCCCTACGTAGCCAATGTTCATGTATAACAGAAGTTACAGGTACAAACAATAGAATATCATAGCCTACTTTTATTATATTTCTATTTGCTTTATAGGACATAATTTAAAAGTAAATCCTTACTTGTTACACATCATTGTAAAGAGAAATTTATTAAGAATCTTATTTTGTCAAAATATACAGGATGTTCCATTTAAAAAATTAAAGTTAAACATTTATCCAAAAAAATCGGTAGGCCTTGGACAAAAATTGTTTATGCTAAATTATAGATCAGGTTGTATTAAACAACTTTTGTATTTAACTTTTTCTTTTATCTTTAATATTTCAGAATATATACGCTGGACAATGAAAAATCAACCAGCCTGTATATATATACAGGCTGTTCAATTTAAGTGTTTCACTATTGCTATCTCGAGAACCGTAAGAGATACGAAGTCGGTTAAATTAGCAAGCAATGTCTATATTATAAGAATATTAAAATGGGCATTACAAAAAGTTTTTTCAGCCAGTGATTCTCAAAATACAGAATTCAACTTTTTAATTTTAAATGAGAACCTACTTTTTTATTCACCTATTCGATTCAGCATTTTTTTCTGAATACAACGATATAAAAATTTTGTACCCTAACATAACAAAAAAAACGAGAAAAATGCAAAAGAAAAATTATTATTTTCATATTTATTTCTACATGTAATCAGAGTGCCGTGACAAAAACAATTGAATATTTTATTTTCATCATTGTTTGGGCGATTTAGATGCTTTAAAAAATATTATAAAAATTGTTCAAAATTATTGCCATGCTGATTTATACATAATTCCAGCCTTCTGAACATATGACTTCTTACTTTTCTTAAATTTCGGCCGTCTATGTGCGAAATAATATTTTCGATTGCATTTTTAAATGCTGAATATCTGGATAGATAGTTTTGTAGACTTCATCTTTAACATAACCCCACAAAAAAAGTCCAGGGGATTAAGGTCTGGTGATCTTGCGGACCACGGAATAGGACCATAAGTACCAATCCACCGATTTGGAAAACGTTCGTTTTGGTAATCCGTAACTTGACGCGAATTGTGACCTGGTGCACTACCTTGCTGGAAATAAATGTTTCCCAACTCAGCTACTGGTATGTCTTTCAAAATAATACCCAGCATATTTTGAATTAAATTCAGGTATCTGTTACTGTAATATAAGTTATGTCAGACAGTTGGCAACACTGATATACATGTAGAGATTGTTAGAAAGTGTTAATGTCGTTGTTGTTATAATAATTACAACTGTGTATAAATAAAAATCATAATTAAACTATACCCTATTTATATTATTAATAAGAGTATATATCATGGTGACAGCGATACAAATGGTATAAATAATACAATATTAGAAGTTCGTATTGAAAAAACTAACCTGGATTTTGGAAGCAAAAATTGGCGCCAAGTAGATAAGAAATTTTCAAGACATGGATTTATACAATAAACCTGGTAAATTGAATATGAAAGGAGGTTCTGTAGATTGGATTGTATGGAAGAAAAGTTTTGAAATGTATTTATTGGCTGCTGGATTAGATAACAAACCAGATGTTAGAAAAATAGCCATTCTTATAAACCTCATTGGAGACGATGGCTTAGAAATATATAACAATTTTACGTATGATAATCCAGAAGATAAAAATAAATTTGATATAGTACTAAACAAGTTTGAGAATTACTGTAAACCAAAAATGAATGTAACAGTTGAACGATTTAATTTTTTCAATACTACTCAAGCTGAAAATGAACCATTTGAGTCATTTTTAACTACAATAAGAAGTAAAGCAGCTACATGCGAATTCAGTGAACAAAAAGATAGCCTTATTCGAGACAAAATAATTTGTGGAATTAGAGATAAAAATCTACAGAAAAGACTGCTACGTGAAATGGATTTGTCGCTAGAAGATACCATTAAAATTTGTTTAACTTCAGAAATTAGTGAAAGGCAAGCTAAAGTGTTACAAGATAGTGGTCAGCATAATGTACATTCATTAAGAAGAAAAGACATGTCACAACAGAAAAACAATAACAAACTGAAGAATGAAAACAAGAGCAGAGTTTCAGAAGCCAGTGGAAGTGGTACCAGTTTAAAAAGTGGCAATCAGAACAAAAGGTGCTCCAAGTGCAATACAAGTCATGCATATAAGAAGTGTCCAGCATTTGGTAATCGGTGTTATAAGTGTAATGGTCCAAATCATTTTGCCAAGGCCTGTAGAAATCAAAACAATAACAGTAAGCGAGTACAAAGTATAGAGACTGAAGATGGTGAAACATTTTTAATATCCAAGATAAAGACAGAAAAGGTTTCAAAGGACATTTGGTACGTAGATTTAGATGTAGAAAATAATAATAATTTACAGGTTAAGATAGATTGTGGTGCAGATTGTAATGTACTACCTCTAAAAATATTTAAAGGGTTAAGTATTAATGATAAATTCAAAAAATTAAAAAAGTGTAATGTTACTCTAGTTGCATTTGGTGGATTTAAAGTTAAGGCTATAGGTAAAATAGAATTATATTGTAAAGTAAATAACAAATGTATTTTATTTTATGTGGCAGAAGTGGATTCTAGCCCTATATTAGGTCAGGCAGATAGCGTAAAATTAAATTTAATTAAACGGGTTAATAACATTACAAAATTTAAAGATTCTGAAGAATTAATGAATAGTTATTCAGATGTATTTGACGGTTTAGGAAAAATTGAGGGAACTTATCACATAGAAATTGATAAAAATGTCAAACCGGTTGTTCATACTTGTAGAAATATTCCTATATCCCTTCAGTCCAAATTAGAGGAAGCGTTAAATAAATTGGAAACGCAAGAAGTTATAGCTCGTGTAGATTATCCGTGTGAATGGGTAAATAGCTTAGTTATAAGTGAAAAGAAAGATGGTAGTTTAAGGGTTTGTCTAGATCCTAAAGAATTAAATAAAGCAATCAAAAGAGAACACTGGAAAATCCCAACTTTAAATGATGTAAAGACTAAATTAAATGAAAAAAAAAAACATTTTTCTGTAGTTGATTTAAGCTCAGGATTTTGGCAGATACAGTTAGATAAAGATAGTTCTGACTTATGTTGTTTTAATACTCCCTTTGGCAGGTATAAGTTTTTAAGATTGTCTTTTGGTATACGATCGGCACCAGAAGTATTCCAAAAGCGAATGACTGATATTTTTGGACATATTAAAGGTGTTTTTATAATATTTGATGATATTATCATAGCCGCCGATACGGAGCAAGAACATGACAAAATCTTAGAAAAAGTGTTCGAAACAGCAAGAAATAATAATATAAAATTTAATAAGGAGAAACTACAGATTAAAATAAAGCAAGTAAAATTTATGGGACATATTTTAAGTACAGAAGGACTGATAGCGGATCCAAATAAAATAAAAGCTATTGACAAAATGGAAAAGCCAAAAAATAAAGAAGAGTTGAAACGATTTTTAGGTATGGTTAGTTACCTATCACCGTTTATTCCAAAGTTAGCAGAAATAAATGCACCTTTAAGAGAGTTATTAAAGAATAATATAGTATGGAAATGGGACAGTAGTCAAGATAAAAGTTTTACAGAACTAAAGACATTATTATGTACGACACCAGTTTTGAGGTACTACGATCCAAGTTTACCCTTATGTATACAGACAGATGCTTCGGGGGAAGGACTAGGAGCATGTTTAATGCAAAACGATCAACCTATAGAATATGCGTCAAGAGCATTAACCGAAAACGAGAAAATTTTTGCTCAAATAGAGAAGGAGTTGCTTGTAATTGTATATGCTCTGGAAAAATTTCACTGCTACGTTTATGGAAATCAGGTAACCGTACACAATGATCATAAACCACTAGAAGCAATTAAAAAAAAGATATTACCAAAATTACGAGTAGACTACAAAGAATGGTATTAAAACTGCTAAAGTACCAATTTAAAGTAGTTTATTTACCTGGAAAGTATATGTATGTCGCTGATACGCTCTCAAGAGCACATCTAAAGGAACCAGTAAAAGACGATCCGGAATTAGAGACAGCTGTACATTCTATCTCTAAACATTTGGCTGTTACCCCTGAGAAAAAACAACAGATACAGAATCTAACAAAAGAAGATTCTCAGTTACAAAAAATTATAAAATATCACAAATACGGATGGCCAAATACTAAATATGAAGTAGATCATGAAGTCACGGAATTTTGGAAGTTTAAAAATGACATAGACGTCGAGGAAGATCTAGTCTTTGTGGGAGAAAAACTACTAATACCTAGAGAATTAAGAAGAGACATATTAAATCAAATACATGCGGGGCACATGGGAATATAAAAATGTAAAATAAGAGCAAGGTCGGTAGCTTTTTGGCCGGGTATCACTAAGCAAATAGAACAGTTGGTTTCACAATGTAAAACTTGTGAAAAATACCAGAGAAAAAACCAAAAAGAAACATTACTGACACATCCAGTACCAGACAGAGCATGGCAGACAGTCGCATCAGATATTTTATATTACCCGGGAAAGGACTATTTAGTAGTTATAGATTATTTTTCAAACTGGATTGAACTGATTAAATTGGAAGGGAAAACTGCAGAACATATAATAGTAAAATTTAAAGAAATATTTTCAAGGAATGGAGTTCCAGAGATTTGTATTTCAGACAATATGCCGTATGATAGCTACAATTTTAAAAGATTTGCAAAAGAATGGGATTTTCGTATAGTAACTACTAGCCCGAGATATCCCCAATCGAATGGACTAGCCGAGAGAGCAGTTCAAATTTGCAAAAATATGCTAAAGAAATCATATGAAGAGAAATTAGACATATACACATTTTTAATGGAGTATCGTAATACCCCTATTAAAAAATTAAATAGATCACCAGCTCAATTAATGATCAATAGAAGACTGAGAACTAAATTACCAATAATATCAAAATTATTAGAACCTAAAATAGAACAAAATATTAAAGAAAAAAGAGAAGAAATGAAGAAAGAAAATAAACATTATTATGACAGAAATTCGAAGGATTTGAGTATATTAAAGGAAGGACAAAGTGTAAGAATTCGAAGAGATAATAAATGGGAACCAGCCCAAGTAGTAAAAGTAGCAGACACTCCAAGGTCTTATATTGTAAGAACTGAAAACAACGAATATAGAAGGAACAGAAGAGATTTAAGATCCTCTTTGAATAAACCTCCGTCCTATAACCCTGATACGGAAGCCCTATCGAATAAACCATTCATTGAACCTTCGTTGTCTAGTTTACCACCTAATCCTATGCCTTCTGTAGAACCGAATTTATTTGCTACACCAGTAGTTAGTTCAGAAGGTCAAATTAATTTAGATATTACCAGACCTAAAAGAGCTAGGAGGCCACCTGTTAAATTTAAGGATTATGTATTATAAAAAAAGGGAGATGTAATATAAGTTATGTCAGACAGTTGGCAACACTGATATACATGTAGAGATTGTTAGAAAGTGTTAATGTCGTTGTTGTTATAATAATTACAACTGGGTATAAATAAAAATCATAATTAAACTATACCCTATTTATATTATTAATAAGAGTATATATCAGTTACCACTCAATGTACCTTCGTACATGTGTACGTAAATATTATCACTGAAAATGGCATACCAAACATTTATATTAACTTTTCGCTGGGAACTTCTCTCTCGTACAGCAACAGGATTTTCTCGGCTCCAGTAGTGTGTTTTTTCTATTTGACATACCATTATTAGAAAAATTGGCTTCGTCAGTCCATATAATTGATTTTAAGATATCTGGATCCTCATTTATCAATCAATTACAATATTCTAATCTTCGCTCACGATCACCAGGATGTAAATGTTGAATTTTAATCATTTTAAATGGCCTGTATTTATGTTTCTTTAAAATCCTGTGGATCGTGCCCACACTTAAATTACACTCAGCGGCAGCCATTCTAACTGAAGCTGCTGGATTAGCTTCAAAATATGCTAATATATTTATCTCAGCTTCTTGATCTTGTACGCTAACTCGCTTCAATACATGCATCCGTATTAGCGCGCAGTGCTAATCCCAATTTTCTAAAATACTGACGACAAGGAACTCGCCGCTCAGGATAACGTTCCCTATACATATTCTTTGCAGCAACAGTATTTTTCAGAGATAATATGAAAACTTCGTACATATCACATGTGATACAAAACAAAATATTCAATTCTTTTTGACATGGCACTCTGATTACATGTAGAAATAAATATGAAAGAAAACAAGAAAATTCATAAACGAACTACTTTGACATGTGATACAAAACAAAATATTCAATTGTTTTTGTTATGGCATTCTGATTACATGTAGAAATAAATATGAAAATAATTTTTCTTTTGCATTTTTCTCGTTTTTTTCGTTATGTAAGGGTATAAAATTTTTATATCGTTGTATTTAGAAGAAAATGCTGAATCGAATAGGCGAATAAAAAAGTAGGTTCTCATTTAAAATTGAAAAGTTAAATTCTGTATTTTGAGAACCACTGGTTGAATATTTTTTTGTAATGATCATTTTAATAGTCTTATAATATAGAAATTGTTTGCTAATTTAACCGACTTCGTATCTCTTACGGTTCTAGAGATAGCAATAGTGAAACACTTAAATTGAACACCCTGTTTATATCTTGACATTTCTGCATGACAGTTCCTTTATCTCATTTGATACCAAATGCGACATATTTCTGACAAATTTTTGCAAAAAACAAAAGACGATCGAGTTGTAATATTTTAGACAATTCTGCATAGCAGCTCTTGAGATAACATTACATTCGATACCTAACACAACATATTTCTGACATTTTTTTACAAAAAACAAAAGACGATCGATTTGTCATATTTTTGACACATCTGTAGAACAGGTCTTTAGAAAACATTTTATATGATACTAAATACGACATAATTCTGACTTTTTTCAAAAAATAAAAAACGTTGCTCTATCCTAATTTTCATTAACGCGAGGTTCTATTGCTTTATTTCCATTAGCGGGTGCTAAAATCTGTCATTTTTACACTTTGATTTAGTAAGAGGGAGGTACTGTTGCTCTACCCTAATTTTTATTTGACGGGAGGTACTGTTATATTTTCCCTATTTGTAATTATCGGGAGGTACTGTTGCTTTACACTTTGATCTAGTTGGCGAGATGTACTGCTGCTTTACCGTTATTTTAAATTGACGGGAAGTACTGTTGTTTTATCTACATTTGTAATTAGCAGGAGGTATTGTTGCATTACACTTTGATTTAGTCGGCGAGAGGTACTGTTACTCTGCCCTTATTTTCAATTGGCGGGAGGTACTGTTGTTTTTATCTACATTTGTATGTTGTGTATTTTTCAAAAAATATAATTTGATCTATTTGAATTTTCAAAGTTGGTGTCATAATCCTCTTTCCCTGATTTATCCAGTAGGCTACCTGCCATGAGCACGTCATACTGGACTGTTCCGAATATAGACGGCATAGTTCGCCATATTCAACTACAGTGCTAGCATAGTTGTGCAAGAGAAATCAATTGCCATCGTTGGTGGCTCGTAGCTCAGTTGGTAGAGTTCCCGCCCGGTAAGTGGGAAGTCCCGGGTTCGAGCCCCGGCGGTGCTAGTTGATTTTTTAAAAACTTTCCTAAGTTATTTACTTTGCTGACAATTTGTCATGATCCTCTTTGCCTGATTTATCCAGTAGGCTACCTGCCATGAGCACGTCATACTGGACTGTTCCGAATATAGGTGGCATAGTTCGCCATATTCAACTGCAGTGCAATTGTTGTGCAAGAGAAATCAAATGACATCGTCGGTGGCCCGTAGCTCAGTTGATAGAGTTCCCGCCCGGTAAGTGGGAGGTCCTGGGTTCGAACCCCGGCGGTGCCAGTTGAGTTTTCAAAAACTTTCCTACGTTATTTACATTTGTAATTAGCAGGAGGTATTGTTGCATTACACTTTGATTTAGTCGGCGAGAGGTACTGTTACTCTGCCCTTATTTTCAATTGGCGGGAGGTACTGTTGTTTTTATCTACATTTGTATGTTGTGTATTTTTTAAAAAATATAATTTGATCTATTTGAATTTTCAAAGTTGGTGTCATAATCCTCTTTCCCTGATTTATCCAGTAGGCTACCTGCCATGAGCACGTCATACTGGACTGTTCCGAATATAGACGGCATAGTTCGCCATATTCAACTACAGTGCTAGCATAGTTGTGCAAGAGAAATCAATTGCCATCGTTGGTGGCTCGTAGCTCAGTTGGTAGAGTTCCCGCCCGGTAAGTGGGAAGTCCCGGGTTCGAGCCCCGGCGGTGCTAGTTGATTTTTTAAAAACTTTCCTAAGTTATTTACTTTGCTGACAATTTGTCATGATCCTCTTTGCCTGATTTATCCAGTAGGCTACCTGCCATGAGCACGTCATACTGGACTGTTCCGAATATAGGTGGCATAGTTCGCCATATTCAACTGCAGTGCAATTGTTGTGCAAGAGAAATCAAATGACATCGTCGGTGGCCCGTAGCTCAGTTGATAGAGTTCCCGCCCGGTAAGTGGGAGGTCCTGGGTTCGAACCCCGGCGGTGCCAGTTGAGTTTTCAAAAACTTTCCTACGTTATTTACTTTAGCTGTGTTTTCGGGCTGTGATTTACAATCTAAATGATAAAAGTGATCATGATTAAGAAGAATAATGTTTTTACGTTTCCTATTCGTATCCCCATTTTCTCATTTTGTGATCACTAGACAACCTTCCCCTTCCCCTCCGGAATCAACCATTTTGAGTGATTCACACGGATTCGGTTCATAGAAAATTTAAAAATGGCTTTTCGAGTGTAGAAATTTATGAATGTGGGGTTTGTGGCATCATGTGATTTTCCTACAAAAGAATGTAATGATATTAAATTATTTATAAAATAAAATAGATTACTTTGCATTTGTCTGCATATGACATTTGACGTCTAAGCATTTGACGCTAGATGGTGTTCTATTGTTTTTTTGATACAATTTTTAGATCATGATTCAAAATGATCACGATTAGACCAATCAGGATTAACAAAAACACAATCACAGCCCAAAGGAACACGGCTTTAATGACAATTTGTCATGATCCTCTTTCCCTGATTATTTATAAAGTTATAAACAAATATATTTCATTTTAATTTAAGTTCAATTGTTTTTTATACATAGCCTACTGAAAAATATAAATATAAATATGAAATTTATTTAAATTTCAATTAAATTTTTCTTAATATTTTTGTTATATTAGGATATAAAATGATTATATGGATAAATTCAGAAACAATTAATCAATTAAATAGACCTAAAAAATATATATCTCTTATTTACAAAAATATAACCTTGTGTTGTAACTTGAGAACCACTGGTTTAAAAAAAATATTTTTTATTATACCTGCATCATAATCACTGATCATCGTACTAAAAAGCGTGCTTAATCTCAAGATTAAAACACGCCGTGCTTTAAAGTCGCTAAGCAACAACAAACGTTAACAATTTGTTTATTTATAATTGTCAATGAAAATAAGCAATACCTACTGATTTACTTCAATTATTCATATAAATGTGTGATGAATTTTAAATAATATATTTTCTATTCCACCATTTGTACACTATTAAAATGTAACACATTTCATATCATATGCTTGGCACATGCGCAGTATTTTTGAACAAAATTCACCAGGCGTGAAGCCACTGTTTGTAGGTTAGAATATAATTAATCATGTATAACACCTACAAAGGAAATTGTCTTCATAAATTGGAATAATTATTCATTTATTGGTAACATAGGAATAACCACGTTCTATTTTGGCCTGATTTAGCATCGTGTCTCTTTGCCAGAATCACTCAACAATGGCTACGGGACATATGAGAATGAGAACAAGACAATACAAGAAATATTCCATCGCCCAAATGAACAATTTTGGGATTTATTAATGGGGAAAGTATACGATGAAGAATAGGAAGCCACTAGCAGAAAGTTCTTTGGTATTTCGCTAACAGTACATCATTTTACATATGGAGTTATAGACAGCATAGAAATATGTTTGTAAGTTTTTTATTTATGGTATTTAATACTCTTTTAAATAAAAATTGAAAGTACAATTTGTGTTATTAGATATTTTTATATTCGGCAGTTGAAGTTCATTGCTTTCATTTAGTGTTTGTACATTCGCAACATTTACTGTTTGCATATTCGTAGTTTTTATTGACGAATTGGACGCAACACTGGTTCTATTTCCATTCACAACTTCGGCTATACGTTGTGACACTTTTATTTTATTTACGGTGGACTCTTCAATGTAACCAGCCGCAACCGTAGAGGACTTCCAGCCCACTTGACGTTTAAGCTCATCTACGGTCATTCCGCTATTCGCCATGATCGTAGCAGATGTCCGCCTGAAAGCATGGCCAGTATATTTCTCAGCGTCCGGAAGATTCAAGAAACGTGCTACGCGAGAAGGACATTTTCCGAAGCTGTTAATTCCAACAACTTGTCTAACACATTTTCCATTTGAATACTTCAAAAAGACTCTATCTGTTGTTACATTGTCCGGGCGTAATAAAAGGTATTTATCTAATAAATGAACATAAGGAATACTGGAATCGTCAATAATAACAAATTTTCGACCTTTTTCAGTTTTTGAAGGACGAATATTAATTATTAGAACGGAACCCTCTCTTTTAATATCTGACATACATAAATTACACAATTCGTATCTTCTGCAAGAACCGAATACACCACAAATAGCGACAACCTTGAAAATAAAATTGTTATTATATATTTCTCAAAACTGTGCTGACAAACTGAGTACTTTCAAAAATAAAAAAGTAACATCAGGGGCCTCTAGGAAAAATCTTCTTCTGTAAAAACGTATGATTTCTTAGCTTCATATCCTTTATTTAGTCCTTTCATAAAGGCATGTAGCTTATGAAAGGATAGTAAATCTATTCCATTTTTGATCCTTAGCATTGTTTGAAGTTTTGAATGCATGCACCAGAGAGAGGAAGATTTATACATACTAGACTGTGATGAAATATAAAACATTTAGTCAAAAAATCAAGTAAGTAATTATACTTGCGGAATATTACCATTTCCATCATGTAGGCAAGCATTACTGATTCATTGACTGTTTTCGAATTCTTGCTCTCCATCCACTTCATTAATTTTTCATACTCTTTAAAATAGGCTTCCTTTGACTTGTTAGGGACCAATCTTAATTCAGCTTGTTCAGCCAATTCCTGTATACTAGATGAATGCTTCTCCATTTTATCCTTGTTTTCCGTCTAAATTAAGAAGGATCTTGATAGTTTTGATGTTTATAATCTTGTTTATAATAAATAAACAACAAATTGCGAAATGGCAAATCCGCATAGTAACGTAAACAACAAATGCTAAACAATCTCCGTGTAAACGATGTTATGTCATATATCATAAACAATTATAAAACGTCAAAATCAAAATTTTAGATTCTTTTTTCCAACATATTGTGCAGGTATAATAAAAAATAGCGTATGATACATGTGTATAAGAGCCATTAAAGCACTCGTGCCTTTAAAAGCGCTCCGCTTCGCGTCGCGCTTTTAAACTTGTCACGCGTGCTTTAGTGGCCGGCTTATACACTTATATCATAATATACTATTCTTTTACATTCGGATGTTCCCCTTGGTCTTCTATAATAATGCCTTATAGTATTTTATTGTATCTTTAATAATATAGAAATTATTTGAGGTAGCTCGTTTAGCTGTTACACCCTGTCCCGAGCCCTGTCCCTATATATATATATATATATATATATATATATATATATATATATATATATATATATATATATATATATATATATATACCGGGCGTAAAAATGAAAAGTGGCGCATATCGATTTCAATGTTATTTTTTTTAATAGTACCATATCTCTACCTATTCATTTTAGCGCCAAAGGGTAACAATTTAAGTTGTTCAAAAATTAAAGAGGCATCTTATTAAGGCAACCTACTTACATAATTATATATATTTCACGAGATATTAATTAAATAAAATTTTGTATTCTTTTAGATAAATCGTTAGAGTGCTTTAAAAATGAAACAAGTAACCTAAATAAAATATTTACTTTGATATTTGTTGTATAAATTCCGAAAAAAATGAGTTTATACCGAAAAGAAATTATACAACAAATAAAAAATATTAAAATGGGTATTTTATTCAGGTTACTTGTGTAATTTTTCAAGGCAATCTAACAATTTTTCTAAAAGAACATTACATTTTATATATTTAATATCTCATGAAATATGAATGATTGTGTAAGTTGCCTTTATAGGATGGCTTTATAATTTTTGAACAACTCGTAATTTTCCGAGCTTGTCCTCCGATATAATTACTATGTAGTGTCGCGTTATGTCATACATGTCGGTACATTTGAAAGCTATGTAATCAAAAAAACACCCAACGTAACACTCCATTACAGCTCATTTAGTCACTCATTTCGTTATTTGTGATACGCATTTCAAACTTGGGTTCTTCGGGTGAGGTGGTGGGTGGGGGTTTCGTAATTATATCGGAGGACAAGCTCGGAAAATTACGATCAACCTTCCTTACAGGTAAGTCGGTTAATCTTAAAATTTTCCTTCGCTTGTCCTCCGATATAATTACTATGTACATGTTTAAAGTGATAGCTGCGAAATCGTGTTGAATCTTATCGTATTTAAAACAGTTTTCGTACATTATGATATACATAGCCCATACAAGCACCAACCCGGTTTGTAATAGCCTATACATAACAATAGCCCCTTATAAATCCCCTTTTTTTAAACTAATTCTCTATACTTATTTGCAAAAGTTGACTATTAGGTAATTACAGGTTTATTATAAAAGTTTATTAAATATTGAGAATTTGGTGTTCAACATGTCGTGTCTATATTAACACCTGTTCTCTTTTTTAATACTAGCTTTATCCATCTACTAATAGTTTGAGAACATACTGGATGATTCGGTTTTAGGTATGTTAGAATTAAAAGTCTTTAGTCATTTGAACGATATTCTGATGTGATACGAATATAGAGAATAATTGATGACGCAGTGTACAATTCTGGTTTTATGCGGAGAAATGGAAAAACAAGTAAAGATTGTTGTCTAATAGGACCTGATGTCTTTATTCGTTCACTATTTTCTATTTTATATTCTTGTAGTAAGGTTTACATTTATTGATGATAGAGTCTGAACTGTATGTGCACTGATAAGAGCCATTAAGGTAACTAGTTTGATAGTGGTCCTTGTAAGGGAAAATATGTTTCCGATATATTTCAGAATTTGATCTCGGTTCTATGTAACTTCATATTTAGTTATAAAATTTATATTATATTCTAAACAATATAAATATGGTTCTAAATTTTTTGAGCAACAAAATTTATTGGTTCTTTCTTTTGTGACAGCACCCGTAATGTTCCTTCGGACAACGATGACAGTATTAGAAGCAAAACAACTTGAGGAAAGTTTTTATTTATTATCTCCGCATAATATCCCTGCTATTAGGGTAAAATCCTTCGACGACGAATGTGTGTCTCTGAAACGTGATAAGAGTAAGGAAAAGGATTCAACAAAATTTTGATTTTCTGTGAGCAATCTTTGAAATATTGGATACCAGCTGTTAAAATACCGATAGCTTTTTCAAGTATTATTATTTCTAACTAACTACTTATTGAAAAAGGACAAAAAAACGTAAAGTAATACCCGTAATTATTTGTAAAGACATATACTGAGAAAGAGTCTGGAGTGCGTAATTTTTACATTTTGTATTAGTTATTCTGGCATATAGGTCAATTTGCAGTTTCCCGAATTTTGTAACTTTACAAGGTGCCCATGATAATTATTTCAACATGGGAAACTCGAGAAAAATAAGAGATACACCATGTTAATGGTGTTTAGTTATTTTCGAAAAAGGCAAAGGTCACTGAATATAGGCGAAAATGTAAATTTAGCTGTTTTTTATTTTTAAAATATTCTAAGTGTTAAATAATACTGGATTTTCGGTTTGCGCATCTTTAGAGAACTTTTTATATTTTTTTGACTGGTGAAGCTCAGCTTTTTTACTTCCTTGTACGAAGTAAAGGAAGTATTGTAATCGCGAAAAATTTCGGTTTTGAGATTTTAACGGAAATATCCATTTTGACCATCCCTGAATCCATTTTGACTAATTTCGTCGTGACGTCTGTACGTACGTACGTACGTACGTGCGTACGTGCGTATGTATCTCGCATAACTCAAAAACGGTAAGCCGTAGAAAGTTGAAATTTTGTATTTAGGACTGCTATAACATCTAGTTGTGCACCTCCCTTTTTGGTCATTACATAATTTCTAGAAATGGTACTTTATTTGAAGTCTATAATAGATTTTAATGAAAAACTATCTTAAAATATATATATATATATATATATATATATATATATATATATATATATATATATATATATATATATATATATATATATAATCTAACACTTTTCAAATTTGGTATATAAGACTTCTATTTATTTATTTATTTATAAAGTGGCCGTACAACAGGACAAGGTCCCAATAACAGTACAGCACAAATAAATACAATGAAATACATAACTTCTGTTACAGACAATAAAATAAGGTGAAGATTAACAACATAAGTAAAGGAGATACAAATTTACAATAATGTAGTAGTATAAGTATGAGTGAGACTATTTTTTACAGACTGCTTAAATGAACGCAAAGTGCAACTAAATATATCAGGAACATTAGAGAGAGAAAATAAATTATTATAAAGACACAACAGGCGATTTAAAGGGGAAAACATAGCAGAATTAGTCCTATACATTTTTACAGAAAAAGTATCAGATAAACGAGTTGAGTAAGAGGGTACACGCATCGATATTTTACTCAAGAGAGTTGGACTATCAATATAACCATTAATAATTTTGTAAAGAAAAATTAAGTCCAACATCTCTCTACGTTTTTGTAAAGTGGTGAAATAAATTGAATTATTTGGAAATTTAGAGTTTAATGCAGAAATAAATTTACGCTGGATACCCTCCACTCTATTCACATATATCTGATAATGTGGCGACCAACATACAACGGCAAATTCCAGTTGAGATCTAACAAACGTATAATATAAATGAACAAGAGTGGTTGGATTTTTAAAGTTTGAACCAACTCGCAATATAAATCCAAGCATTTTATATGCCTTTTTAACTACGCGGTCAATGTGTATGTCATAAATTAATTTCTTATCTAAAACGATCCCAAGATCTTTGACTTGAGATACACGACTGATATCATTTCCATCAATATTGTAGTTCAATTCAAATAAATTTCTACTACGTGAAAAAGAGATAATAGAACATTTACTATAATTGATGCATAAGTCATTCTCCTTAAGATAAATATTTAGTCTATTAAGATCTTCTTGAAGACTAAGACAGTCAGCCGAGGAAACAATTTTTTTATATACCTTAAGATCATCAGCATACATTATAAATTTTGAATTTTGAAAACATAAATTGATATCATTAATAAATATTATAAAAAGGAGGGGTCCAAGGTGAGATCCCTGAGGTACTCCAGAGGTTACGGGATATATATATCAGAATTGAAGCCATTCACTGTAACATACTGTTGCCTATGACTTAAGTATGATGTAAACCACTTTAATAGAGAGCCATGTACACCATACATTTTAAGTTTATCTATTAAAACACCGTGGTTTATTCTGTCAAATGCCTTGCTGAAGTCAGTGTATACAGCATCTACTTGTGTATTATTGTCCATAGTTAACAGTATATAATCTGTGAACTCAACAAGATTAGAGTCAACAGATCGCCCACTGTAGAAACCATGTTGTTCTGTATTTATAACTCGCTTGAATGCGGAGAATAAGCGCTTGTAAATAATTTTTTCAAGAATTTTTTCAAAAATACATAGTTTGGATATAGGACGATAACTGTCAACAGAATTTCGTGAACCAGTCTTAAAAACAGGAACAATTACAGCTGTTTTCCATGGGCTGGGACACTGACCTTCAGCAAGCGATTTATTAAAAATTATGGATAGTGGACTACTTAGAGATATGGCACAATTTTTAATGAAATAACTAGGAATCCCATCTGAACCTGCTCCTTTATTGGCATCAAGAGATGACATCAAGTCGTATATCTCATCTTCATAAACACTAAACAAACTAAGATCGATACAAGTTTCACAGAATTTATCAGCATATGTCTTTATGGGACTGCTATTGCTCAAAAAGACCGAATGGAAATACTCAGCAAACATATTACAAATATCTTTACCATTACTAGAACTGGTACTATTAAAATTCATGTTACTAGGTATATTTTGTTTTTTCACAGAGGATACAAACGACCAAAACTTTTTCGAATTATTCGGTATTTCCTGTTCAATATCAGAAATGTATTTATCGTAACAAGTACGTGTTAAATTCTTTACCTGTTTTCTTAATGAGGAAAACTTAATATAATCAGCATTATTTTTGAATCTCTTAAATTTTTTATGCAATCTATGTTTTTCTTTAATTAGCTTAATTAGTTCAGTACTATACCAATGTGGGTAGGACTTATGAGATAAGCGCTTTTTGGGAACAAAAGTGTCTATAGCGGAACGCAAGATTTCATAAAATTTAAGAACTGATTCTTCCGTATCCAGATGTGTCAGTTCAGAAGACCAGTCTATAGATGAAAGATAATTATTGAGTGCATCGAAATCAGTCCTTTTGAACAAATACAATTCCATATTATTACATTGTAACGCTGACAGATGTTCATATTTACAATGCAAAAGTAACGGGGGATGGTGTATGTCCACTTTACTTAGAGGGCTAAAGCACGGCTGTACATTAATATTATCAGGATCAGAATTAGTTAGAATTAAATCTAAACAACGATTGTTACTGTTTGCCACTCCATTGAATTGTTTGAGATTACAATAACTTAGACAGTCAATAAAATTTGATAATATAGTATTGTAGACGTTATTAGCTGTATAATAATTAACACCCTGTACTAAATTCCATTGAATAAGTGGTTGATTAAAATCGCCACAAATTATAAATCTATCATTAGGCACTGAATCAATAATGTTTGACAGATTATTTAAAAAAACTTGTAGAGCATCGTTGCATTTCGGTGGAATGTAAACGCAACATATATGCAATTTACCCGAGTTTAGAGAGATTGTAATCCAAACATCTTCACTGGAGGTTGACCATTCGGTTCTATGTACGAAATTGAAGTTATTATTAACGCCTATAAGAACACCACCACCATCACTTTTAATTGAGGAGGTAGATTCTCTATCTCTTCTGATAACGGAATAATTATTACTCAGAATTTCATGGTCAAATATCGACGAGTTTAAATATGTTTCGGTGAGACACAAAATGTCAATACCACATGAATGAGTGTTTATTTTAATATCGTTTGTCTTAGTTCTAAGACCTCTGACGTTCTGGTAATAAATACTGATATCCATAGATAACAAAAAAATATTATACAATAAGGTACGTAATTAATTAAGCCTATCAATATCCCGTACATTATAAATTGGTATAATTTTAGATTCATCCGTTTTGCGAACATAAATTTTACCATTTCTGGTCCAAATGTATTTATAGTTTTTTGGGCGGAGATCGGCCCGAGCTTTACTGAAAAGCTGCGTATTAGCTCTAGTTAAGTGATCACTAACAAAAATTGTAGCTTCAGGACCATCGAAACCAGCAGTTTTAGTGGTAAGTGATTTAGTTTTTATCGCAGTTTTAAACAAATCTTTTACTCCACGAGATATAAATTTAACTACAATATTTTTCGGAGAAGGGTTGGTTTTATTATAGTGAGGAATACGGTGGGCAGCGTCGATATCTCCATGTTTCACTTCTATATTGACAGTTTTTGCTAAGTTCACAACAATGTCATTGATGTTCTCATTAGATCTTTCGGGAATGTTCTGAATTAACACATTGTTTACGCGTGTATACTGCTCTAAATCGTTTATTCTGTTATTTAATTCGTTCACTTCTACTTTAAGCTTTACATTTTCGACAAGTGTGGCCTCTAAGTCTTTAATTTTTCCGTTTACTGCTTTTAAATTATTTTCAAAATCCGAAATTTTGTTACAACAAAAATTAATGGATTGTAGAATGGATTCAAACTTAACGTCTATTGCAGATAGCAGCTCAGACTTTAGAGACTCTATTAAATGTTGAAACTCACGAGCAGGAGGCTTATCATCGTAGTTGGTAGGCGCAGGAACACCAGCGTCAGCAGTACCCCGAGGACGACATGAAAAACAAAACCATAGCCGACCCAATTCAGCAGGAACATCAGCACACGCAGTATGAAAAATGCGTGCACATTTGCAACATGGCACTCCAGGATACTTGTTGTTGACATTTCTGGTGCACTTACTACAAGTCGGCATGATTAGACGAGTTGCAACGAGGAACTTTCTAGGATAATTGCAAATCGAAGAATCACGTGTAAGTAGATCACAAATTCGTACAAAAATAGCCTTATATAGTGAAAACTGACACTCGAAAATATACCGCACGATAAAAAACACTTATCGCCACGACTAGTGAAAATTATAAAATTTTCAGAAGCAAATTTTCACCAAAAACTAGCAAATAACGAAGGAACTCAAAAATTCAATACGCACTATCTGAACAGATGATAATAATGAAATTCAAATTTGGTATATAAGACTTCTATGTCAATTGGAATAACATAGCGGATTTTGGTTAAAACAGGCTAACCGGAAGTGGCATATTACCTGAAGGTGTTAACAGTTTTTCTTCAATAAAATGGTTTCATTTTGATTTTAAAAATAAATGCTTCAAATAAAATTTTTAGAGAATTAAATTCTGTGTCTAGCACATCAAGTATTATTAAATTAGCCCTTTGTATAAGCGAGATATGTATATTTAAAACTTATATAATTTTTGGTTTTTGTAATGAAGCTTGCTATGGATTAGGACAAAAAATAACAAAAAAATAAAAAATAGATGCTAATGTCAAATTACGTCAAATATGTGCAATTATATACTTGGGTCTATACTTCATATTGGTCTTATGTACAAGGAAGTCGTGTGGTGTCCACATCAGATTTTTTATTGTATATTTTCGAGTTATGATGTGAAAGTTTTGATTTTTTATATGGACGCCATATTGAAAAGTTACACCAGTTATTTTTGTTCCTTCCAACGATGTACAACATGTCTCTGTTCATTTGTTTTAAACTGCAAAATACAACAATTATTAAGTTTATGGATTAAAAACAATGGTGTTTGCCATGTGATAAAAACTGCTACAAAATCTAGACAATTTATGCGATAATTACGTTCCTGCGTGTTGCATTACCCGCGTGCTAAATTAAATTCATGACTGGGAGCTCCCAAGCCAGAGGTAAGTGAAAAATGACTGCATCACCAATTATGATGATTTTTGCTGTAGTTCGAAATAGTCATTTTTCTGTTAAGTTTTGCTGATAGTTATGTGGAGCTAAGAGAAATTTTTCTTTTTCCAAATCACAGAAACTTTAGTTCTCGCGTTGAATTGAAGTTACATATTTTTCTTCTAACAGTGATTCAAGGAGTTTTACTGTAGATACTAAATTCTAGTTTTTTTTTTCATTATTAGTATGTGTGATATATGTTTTTAATCTAAATGGTAAACAATTAACTTCATATCTCTGATATTTGAAACTAAATCCAAGGTATTTTCTAAATTTGCTTTCTATTCATAGTAATAACAAGCGTTTTTGAGAACTATATTTGCTAGGTAACAGTTATCAGTAATAGTTTAGATACTATTTTAGAATCCTCTAAATTTTAAAAAAGGATGTAATATGAATATATTTTGTTCTACTAAATTTTAAATAAAGCTAAATTTTCCATTAGGTTTCTTTTTCGCTTAAAAATAACTTCATATGAATTCATTTGGAGTACCTAGCACTTAGATATAGTACCTTTAAAGAGTAAGTCAGAAACAGCGTATTCATGTTTTAAGTTGACTATTTCCAATAATTGTTTTTGGTATAGGATTTTGAAAGGAATATTTTGTAAGGTATAGCGAATCCGTTTACCCAGATTAAGACAATTTTGTCTTGTCTTGCGTAAGAGCCCGCCAATTACACCACTAATTAGGTAGGAACCCAGCAATGTTTCTCATGTATCTCTTGTCATTTTATTGCCCTGATTTAACGCTTCCCTCCTCTCTTTTAGCCTGGTGGGGTTCCGATGCCTCTGTTAGTTTACACGGTTTTGAATTGCTGTATTTTTATGTTTACATTCAAAAAGTTTGCCTTGAAAAACAGTTTGAATGACATTGACATTTGGTAATTATTTTAAAAGTGAATATGAAATGTAAAATAGAATAAATAAAGGTTTACGTTAGTTTAAATACTGTTGATTGTAATAATTACTATATATCAGATATATAACACTTGGCGACGAGGATTTTTTATAATTGAACATGGTGAAATTTGAATCTTTTGATCGTACAAAGGAAACATGGAAAAGATTTGTCATGCGTTTGAAATATTACTTCACAGCAGAAGGAATAGGCACAGAAACGGAAGCAGAAAAGGAAAAACGTAGAGCATTATTATAATTGCATATGGGTGTTGAATTATATGTTCGTTTTCTCGATTCCAAACCCGCTACATATGATCCAAACAATAGTACTTTAGAGCTAGCTGAACGATTTAATTTCGAAACTTACAGACCATCTTCGGGTACAAAAGTAGACGAAATATGGGCGAAATTAAATAAGTTAGCACTAACGTGTAATTTTCAGAATGATACAGATCCAAGAAAAGCACGTATACGAGATGCATTTATCTGTGCTTTACCTGACAATACTATGCAACGTTATTTATTACAACATGAGGTAACATACGACAACGTATTATCGTTAGCACGGACATTTGAAATGGCAGACATGACTGCAGATCTTTTGAAAACTTCAACAGTATTTACAGAATCAACCCACGCTATCAATAACCAAAGAAAACTGAATATAGCAAACACAAATAATCGTTGTACTGTATGTGGTAAAGACAAACATTCAGCAAAAAATTGCTGGTTTCGAGATAAAAATTGTTATCGTTGTCATCAAAAAGGACATACATCGAGGGTATGTTCTCAGTCAGTCACACGAGACTATAGAAACAAACGTACAATGTCAAAGAAGATGTCAGAAAGGGCGCATAATATAGAAACCGAACAGAATAGTGAAATGAATGATAACGAAGATATGAATGATAGCGAAGATTTACAGTATGTGTATGCTATAAATGAAAACGAAACTGTACCAAAATATTGAATTAAGGTAAATATTAATGATAAATCTATATTGATGGAATATGATACAGGAGCAGGGGGAAACCATGATAACACTCGCTGATTGGAAATTTATGGGATCGCCACGATTAACTAATACTAAGAGACCATTTTGTGGTTACGGAGGAGAGCAGCATTCAATTGATATTCTTGCAAAAGGAGAAGGTATAGTGAAGTTTAAAGGTAAGCGACTAAATTATGTTATTTTGTCGTAAATGAAGGCCCAAAAATATCGCTATTAGGTCGTAGATAGCTAGATACGATGAACATTATTCGTTCAGATTGTAAACGTTACAAGAAAATATCTGCCATAAAATCCATTAGTCCAAAACTGTCAAATGACTCGTTGAAAACTTTAAGTAATGAATATTCAGAATTATTTGATGGAACGTTAGGGTGCATAAAAGGAATAAAAGCAAGTCTGACTTTCAGACAGACACCTACGAGAAAATTTTGGCCTTCTAGATCAGTACCGTTTGCATTAGAACAAAAATTACGTTTAGAAATTCAGCGGTTAGAAAAACGGGGCATTTTAGAACGAGTAGAACAGGATATTTCATAATATGCTTCACCAATTGTAATAGCTGCGAAACGAGGTTCAGAAAGTGTCAGGCTATGTGGAGATTACAAAGTTGGGATTAATAAAACACTAGTAGTCGAACAATATCCATTACCTAAAGCGGAAGATCTTTTCGCGCGATTAGATAGTGCGACGATTTTTACTACGTTAGACATGACCGAAGCATACCATCAAATAGAACTTGATAATCAAGCAAAAGAAAAATTAGTCATAAATACAAAATTTGGACTTTACCGATATTTAAGATTACCGTTCGGAATCTCATCAGCGCCCGCAATTTTTCAAAGGACAATGGATACGGTTTTACGTGAATTACCAGGTGTTATCTGCTATTTAGATGATGTGTTAATAGCAGCTAAAACGGAAGAAGAACATATCGAAAGACTGCGTGCAGTATTTAAACGATTTAAAGAATACGGTATTCGGTTAGGTTTGGCCAAGTGCGAATTCGGTTTAAAATCAGTAAAATATCTTGGTCACATAATCGATAAAGAAGGTTTAAAAACTGACCCAAATAAAATCCAGAGCATAATAAACGCACCAGTTCCGAAAAATATAAATGAATTACGTTCATTTTTGGGATTAGTAAATTATTATGGAAAGTTTATAAAAAAAATAGCTAGCCTATGTGCTTCTTTATATAAACTTTTACACAAATCGGAGGAATTTTATTTTGGAAAAGAACAACAACAAGCATATAGAAAATTAAAACAAACCTTAACTGGGGAACATTGTTTATGTCACTACGACCCAAATCTTCCAATTGGATTAGCAGCTGACGCCTCTAAATATGGTGTTGGTGCTGTTATTTTTCATATTTTTCCAAATGGAAGCGAAAGACCAATTGCTTTTGCATCCCAAATTTTATCGGAAACAGAGAAAATATGCTCAAATTGAAAAAGAGGCTTATGCGATTGTCTTCGGTGTAACAAAATTCCGACAATATTTATATGGTAGAACGTTTACTTTAATAACAGATCACAAACCATTATTATCAATTTTCGCACCAGACAAACAAATATCCGAAAGGACGTCTTCAAGATTACAACGGTGGGCATTAATATTAATGGCATATTCATACACATTACGATTTAAGACAACAAATAAACACGCAAATGCAGATGCATTATTATATATTATATATTATTATATGTTTTCAATTTAAAGACATTTGACGATATTTTTGACCTCACTGAATGGGAACCGATTGAATTTTCTAATAAAATGGTTGTACGAGAAACTCGTAACGATAAGATATTATCTAATATTATGCGCTATGTGGAAACGGATTGGCCTGAAACTGAAAATCCGGAATTTGCAGCATACAGGCTTAGAAAAAACGAATTATCGGTAGAAAAAGATTGTTTATTTTGGGGCTCACAAATAATCATACCACCATCAATGCGAAAATATGTTTTAAATGAATTACATGAAGGTCATCCCGGTATAGTCCGAATGAAAGCATTGGCGAGATCATTAGTATGGTGGCCAAAATTGGATGCAGATGTAGAAAATATAGTAAAACTATGTTGTCATTGCCAGTCAGTTCGCCCTGAGGCGCCTGCTGCTTCAGTTCATCTTTGGGAATATCCTGAAAAACCATGGTATCGATTACATATTGATTTCGCAGGGCCTATTCACGATATGTATTATTTAATAATTGTTGATGCACGAAGCAAGTAGCCTGAGATTTTACCAATGACTAAAATCACAAGTGAAAGAACAATCCAAGCACTTCTAACAGTAATGTCTCGTTTCGGAGTTCCAGAACAAATAGTTTCTGATAATGGACCACAGTTTACTAGTGATTGTTTTAGACAATTTATAAATAAATTTGCGATTAAACATATATTAACAAGCCCTTACCACCCCCGATCAAATGGCGAAGCAGAACGTTTTGTACGTACATTTAAAGCAATTTTAGGCTTTAAAAAACTAGGTGAATTTGAAAGATGCTACCGAATTAGTCGTTTCCTATTATCATATAGAAATACACCTCATACCACTACTGGAATGGCACCAACCCAGTTATTATTTGGAAGACGTGTTAGATTACCACTAGATGCATTACGAAGCCAACCGGAAAACGCTGTACGCAAATCACAGGAGAAACAAGCTGAGAAATCAGGTGAAAATCGTTTATTTTTCACTGGGGATAAAGTATGGGCTCGCAGTTATAATGATGGAAAGAAGAAGTGGTTACCTGCGTCAGTATTACGTCGAACAGCACCATTGACGTACATGGTACAAGTAGGAAATCAAATATGGAAGCGTCATATTGATCAGTTATTGCGGCGACATATAGTTCATTCATCAGAAAATGAAGATCAAAAGAAAATGATTGACAGCGATCGAGAAACAATAATACCAACAACAAGAGCAACTGTTGACCAACCAAGACCAGCATTAATAAAACCAACAACAAGAGTAACTGTCGAACAACCAAGACCAGTTATTCTGACTACTACAACAGCAACCTCGACAACAGACGTACCGCAGTCTTTACAACCATTTTTAACAACAAAAACACTACAACCGTCTCCGTTGCCCTCTACCGCACCAAGAACTTCGAGTTCATCTGAGAATATTCGGAGGTCTAACCGTGAAAATAAAGGAAAGCCAGCAGAGCGTCTTGGATACTGATTTTGATTTAAAGGAAAAGGATAATGCTGTATTTTTATGTTTACATTTAAAAAGTTTGCCTTGAAAAACAGTTTGAATGACGTTGACATTCGGTAATTATTTTAAAAGTGAATATGAAATGTAAAATAGAATAAATAAAGGTTTACGTTAGTTTAAATATTGTTGAATGTAATAATTACTATATATCAAATATATAACAGAATGAAGGAGTGTTCATTTTTAGGCTTTCATAAAGATTTTTGTTGAAGAAATGATCGTCCATACCTGTGGTCTTTCACCACTTTACTGCACTATGTATTTTGGTGAAATGAGAAAATGTATTTTCTGTAGAGCGAGATTGCGTTATGTACAAATGCGGCATTAACCATAAACTGAGAAGCATCTGCCAATTTTGGCAAAGAATCTGCTACACCAGTTAGAGTTAGATCGTTTGTTAGCATGTGCCTCATTAAGATAACCAAAGCTAAAAGGCTCTGAGTAATCTATTCATGTAAGGAAATTGTCTTGTTTGACCACTGTTTCCGGTATGCACGCTTGAATTTCACCAATTAGTTTAGGTGGGTACAAGGCTTAATAAATGGCTACCAACGGGTACTTGTCAGCCATTTCTTCCTTTAAATCTTTGTTAATTCTTACAACAAATTCATCTTGTATGTTTACGTTTTGGCCTTTGTTAATCGGTAGGATTTTTCCCCAAGAGAGAAGTAAATCTTTGCTTAAGACTTTAGATACAGAGGAAAAAACTTGTCTCCGAAACCATGTACCTGGGTAAATTCTCGTTACCGCACACCGGACGAGCATGTATCATCATCTCCTTGTGTTGAAACTATATGAGTAAAATATAAGGTTCGTAAGTCACGTGACAAACTACCTGAATTAAGGAAGGTTTGATGTTTACATAACAAATGTAACACTGAACGTATGTAACATTGTTACCAATAGGAATAAGCCAACACTAAACCTGGACTATGGAAGAGTACTATAAAGTACGGCTAAATTGCAGTTTATCCAGAATTCAATAATTATATATTAATGGTTATATATACTTGGTAAACCATTAAAAACACTAAATACCGCTAAAAATTGGGTGCGGAAAGCTATACTTATAGAGATTTTGGCATTTTTTCTGAAAAAAATTAGGTTGGATGAACTACATATATTTCCATGATTAAGTAAGTACTTACGCTTTCATACGAATAATACTGTTTCAATTAATGAATATTTGCAAAATTATGTCATATTTTCCTTCTTATGCTACGTATTATAACATTTTTAATTTATAATTTTGCGGTCATCTGTCAAACTATTGTAAACTAACATGAAGATAGTGGGCCGAGCGATGTCGAATGTGTGTGCCTGGTGTGCTTTGGTATTGTTTTTGTCAGGATTTTTAAAAAAAATTCTTAAAAAATATGTGAGCGTTAGGCATTGTTCTTGGCAGGATCTTTTTAAAATTTCTTAAAACATTACTGTGCGTTAGGTATTGTTTTTGTCAGGATTAAAAAAAAATATTTTCCAAAAAAATATATAAATACCTGTTTCCGCGCTCCAATTTTATGTTTCCTTATTATATTTTAGCTAAAATAAGACATTACAACAAAAAAATTGCAATTTATATGATTCTGGATAAACTGCAATCCAGCCCAAAGTACTTACCTTAATTACTAAAAATTAGATAAACACATGTGCACACAGCGGTAAGTCACTTGACTATCTGGTTCAGATTAGTGTAATTTTAAGCCATAATGAACGCATGTCCATCAGATCTAAGGGGGCAAGTCCCCTGATATCCAGATCCAAATATTACAGGGCAGAAAAAAAGGATGACACGCGTTCATCGGATCTATGAGGGTAAGTCACATGACTACCAGATCCTTGCCATAACAGAGTATCTAGTACTTACTAGGACTTCAAAATCAGTTTTCTTTTCAATCTATTTAATCACTCCTCCAACGCAGCGTAGCGGCAGCCTAAAGGTGAAGAGTGCCTTCTTTTTCACAATATCATTATCACTACACTTTATTTAAAAACACAACACTTGTGGAACGTCCGTATCCGACAAGTACAAATAACGGAATAAGTGACTAAATGAGCTGTAATGATTACATAGCTTTCAAATGTACTGACAGGTATGACATAACGCGACACTACATAATAATTATATAGGAGGACAAGCGAAGGAAAATCTTACCTTTTTTGCGCTAAAATGAATAGGTAAAGAAATACAACAGTATTAAAAAAATAACATTCATTTCTACACACGGTATATATATATATATATATATATATATATATATATATATATATATATATATATATATACATATATATATATATATATATATATATATATATATATATATATATATATATATATATATATATATATAGGTGCACGTACAAGCATCTTCTGCTACATCACGTTTTTGGCTACTTTAAGTTTTTGGCTACTCTCAGTCGATAATATAGCACTTTTATCTGGTTGTCCATGCTAAAATGTTCGGGTCTTCACTTCATAAAATTAAATATTTTACATTTTTCTTCCCAATATTCTTTACTATAAATCTATCTTCCTATAATAACTGTTTTTCACACTTCACAATTTACTTTTTTAAAGTATACATTATACATTCACTTAATAGATAAATTGAAATATTAAATTCTATTATTTTGTTGTTCGCTAATGTAACAAGTGCAAATAACGGAATAAGTGACTAAATGAGCTGTAATGATTACATAGCTTTCAAATGTACTGACAGGTATGACATAACGCGACACTACATAATAATTATATAGGAGGACAAGCGAAGGAAAATCTTACCTTTTTTGCGCTAAAATGAATAGGTAAAGAGATACAACAGTATTAAAAAAATAACATTCATTTCTACACACGGTATATATATATATATATATATATATATATATATATATATATATATATATATATATATATATATATACATATATATGTCACAGATATTATTTTGCGTAAGATTATTTTTATTAAATTTATTATGTTTTGTCTCTAATTAGCTATTTAGGTACGTAACCGATGCTGTTGGATAAGAGCTACATTTAATGATACTGGTATTCACGTATTTTATTTCAGTTTATTTCTAGATTTCAGTGTGAGAACATCGATATTATAGTGATTCAGGTGAGAGAGTTAATCTAGCATGTGTATGATTGTGAGTGTGCATGTGAGCAGTACTGGGTACTGTAGTGGCCGCATCGTGTGAACCCGAGGGTCGCCAACGGTAGCAGCAGGGAAGGCTGTAGTGACCCGCATCTGGTGTCACCAACGGCAGCAGCAGTTAGGGCTGTAGTGATCTGATCCAGTTGGTTAAGAGGAATGTCTCCGGATCACCACCGAAGCGGCAGTGGTTCCGTAGTGGCCGCTCGTGTGAACCCGAGGGTCGCCAGCGTAGCAGCAGGGAAGGCTGTAGTGGCCCACATCTGGTGTCGCCAACGGCAGCAGCAGTTAGGGCTGTAGTGATCTGATCCAGTTGGTTAAGAGGAATGTCTCGGGATCACCACCGAAGCGGCAGTGGTTCCGTAGTGGCCGCTCGTGTGAACCCGAGGGTCGCCAACGGTAGCAGCAGGGTAGGCTGTAGTGGCCCGCATCTGTGGTCGCCAGCGTAGCAGCAGTTAGAGCTGTAGTGATCTGATCCAGTTGGTTAAGAGAAATGTCTCCGGATCACCACCGAAGCGGCAGAGGTTCCGTAGTAACTAGCGGTACTGCCCGTAGTTGCCAACATGTGTGTACGGTGTGTGAATGCCTGAACCTTTTGTAAATGATTGCCTTCTCACTGAGTATTTCTCATGTGTTAATTCTTTTACAGAAATAATCACGGCGTGAAGGAGGATTCCGCGTGACCGGGTTCGGCCAGGCGACGGTCATCTAGATTTGTTAATATTTTTCTATTAATACTGTATATACCGGTTTGGGTGATAAATGTGTTTTAATATTCTAATTTTCAGCGCTAACATTTAATCGTCATTTATAACATTTCAGAAGTGGGATCAGAACATTTTTAACTTTCAGCTTTTGGGATCACACCAACAAAGCTTTTGGAACAGTGCGGATATTGATTACGTTTATGTTTAGCTGGATTACGAACCTGGAACAACATTACAACATGACTTTACCTAACATCAGTCCTCAATTTCCGTATGTACGTTCACTGTACGCGCTATACATAAATGGAGTTTTAATATTCTAATTTTCAGCGCTAACATTTAATCGTCATTTATAACATATATATATATATATATATATATATATATATATATATATATATATATATATATATATAACTATAGATAGTGAATGAAATCCTTTAGTATTAGGATGGTCAGCTTCACCGAAAAAGTTCCTGGACATTCAAATTTTCTTTAGTAAAGCTTTATATTTAAAATAGTCTTCATTAATTTTCCTTTTGATGACAACTATGTAATGTCCAAAAAAGGAGGTGCACAGCTAGATATTATAGCAGTCCAAAATACAAAATTTCAACTTTGTACTACATACCGTTTTTGAGTTATGTGAGATACGTAAGTACGTACAGTCGTCACGACGAAATTAGTCAAAATGGATTCAGGGATGGACGATAATGTAAATCACTTTTTTTAATCGAATTTATGCAATAATTTATTTCAAATAATTTCCGAAAGATGTTTACAATAGGTTTTAAAACATAATGTGTCATGCTTTAAACAAATGAATATCTGTTTAAAAAATTTGACTGTTGGATGAATTGTGATAAATTATTTAAAAATCACTCAAAAACCTAAAATATAAAATGAGTGACAGTGAAGATGGCATAATTTTAACGCCCCTCAAAATAACAGAGTTGGCGCAAAATGTAACATTTTATTGCCACTAAATCGAAGCACAGGTACGAGGCTCAATACAACGTATTTAAGAAGTGGTGCGAAGGAAAAAATATTAAAACTTACTCAGAAAACGTAATGCTGGCCTATTATATTATAATCTATTATAGGCTTCAAGTAAAGTACCACTTCTGACAATTATGTAATGACCAAAAAAAGGAGGTGCACAACTAGACAATTATAACAGACCTAAATACAAAATTTCAACTTTGTACCACTTACCGTTTTTGTGTTATACGAGATACGTAAGTACATACAGACGTCAGGACAAAATTAGTCAAAATGGATTCAGGGATGGTCAAAATAAATATTTCTGCTAAAAGCTGAAAACCGAAATTTTTCGCGATTAAAATACTTATATGATATATGTAGTTTATTTTTAATTTTCCTTTTAACAAAAACTTAACAATTTTCTACAATAACTTTGAATTAAAATTAAATATATAGAGGCACTGGTGCCCGGGGAAATTTAGTTTCGCAAAGTAGGCCACTGTCATGTAGAAAGACTCCGCCTCTTTCAAATGAGTGGTCCAGCAACTCTCTAGGGCGAACAGTTTGGCAGTATCATTCGTTTGCCTAAGAAGCGAAATCCGCTCGATTATACGAAGTTTTCTGCATGGGACTACTATGATTTCGGATCACTAATGTAAAAACCTAAAGAAAAGTCGGAGAGCGATTCAAAACTGAAGGCAGGGAATGTTGACTCGCGGCGTGTGTCTGCTTCACGATAACACATGTCCTCACAGCCTTAAAGAGCGCGAATTGCTAAGCTTTACTGAGCGATGTTGGATGGGATATTGTGGACCATCTCTTACTTCATTTACATAAGAATCTGACTTCTGAAAGGAAAAAAATTTAAAGACGAAAATAAAGCAAAAGAGGACGTGGAACGTTGGATAAGATAGAAGGCGGCAACTTTGTTCGACACTTCTATCCATTTCAGAATTATAGTCAGTTGAGTTTGAAACTAAATAATTTGCTTCAAAAAAACAAATATTATGAAACACTCTTTCAATTATGAACTATACATTTCTACGTTTCTATACTAATTTTCATATTTTTAAATTAATTTATATAAAAATATTGACAATATAAACAGGATGTTTCTCGGATACGGAACACCTCGATTATTTTCTTTATTATTAGAAATAGAGGAAAATCATTCAAATAAAAGTTGTAGTAGATGGGCGGGGACATTCAGTTATTGAAGAAAACAATTTTTTAAATAGTGGTTCCCACGCTATAGCATAATGTTACATTTTTTTAAATGGGATGGTATGTATATTTTTAGGCCCATTTGATAGATTATTTTTTATGAATTCAACCAAGTAATCATTTCATATCCCTATATTACAAAATATTGAGAAAAATGCAATTGATATTTTAATATATTTTATTGTTGTACCTTGTAGGCTATGTATGAAAAATAAAACTGCTATATGTGTAAACAAAAGCTTTCTTTATAAAACTGTTTTTACAGATTATAAAAATTCGATTCCATTTTCAAGGTAAAGAGTGATAAAAAGTGCCTGTTTTAGAGAAAAAATAAAATTAAAAAATGAATTACGCCGGAAGTGATTGATAGGTAAAATATTTTTATTTGTATAATTGTAAAATTTCATGCTGAATTTAATGGTAAAATAAAAAATATAGCATTCCTTTTAAAATAGAAAGTTAAAGTCTATTTCCAGTTAAACCGGAAGTGCCACTGCTCTGAAAATATTTTAGTTCAATCGGACATGTCGAAAAACCCAAAGTTACCAAATTTCGTAAAATAATATACAATAGTTTTTGAAATAACGATAGCGTAAGCTCGTCTTTCGACATATATACAGGGTATTTCTCGGATTTGGGACACTGCGATTATTTTCTTTAATATTGGAAATACAAGAAAATCATTAAAATAAAATATGTTTGTTAACCAGTGGTTCTGAAACTATTAGGTAAAGTTATATATTTTTTAAAAATTGGATGGTATATATTTTTTAGGCTCATTCGAGTATTTTTCCTGAAATCAACCATGTAATCATTTTATAACCTTGCATTAAAAAAATATTGAGAAAAATGTAATTGAATTTTAAATATTTTTTATAGTTATTTTTCCGTAGGCTATATGCATGAAAAAAATTAAACCTAAATTAAAACGAAACATAAATATAAAAGCTATGGTTTTTACTAATTTTTATTAATCTTTTTAATTTATTACTTAACTAGAATATATGGGCGATAATACATGCAATAATCTAATATATACAATTCACTTTCCTTTTTGACCTGTTATCGGCGTCTTTTCCCACACACGCAACTTTATCAGCGACGGACTGGCCCTCTACGACGCGTTCCCCTAAGTGGGATAAAATACACATTGTCATTCCAATTTACAACAATTATCACAGGCGTGCATTATCATCTAATAAGATAGACAGGTGGGGGGGGCAGGAATAAGGTTGCTCCCAAGTCCCAGACTTGGGTAGGTGCCCCGCATATTAAATGCGGCCTAACACCTTGTGGTTTCCGGTACCCCTATCCGCAAAAGTATACACCCAGTGCATTGACAAATTGCTGGAATACGGCTCTCGTGAATAATCATTTCTGAGCCACTAGCGGTACCGTAGCCACACACGCATGTCCCAGACATGTTGAGCTCCCAGAGCTCTGACCTCCCAGAGGTCAATGGGTCCCAGACCCATAATGAGAGTTTAGCTTACGATCACACGAGTGTAGGTCCCAGACCTATCATGATAAACCCCAGGTTTATCCTTAACGTCCCAGACGTTATCGTGTGCCTCAGCCCCTCATTTTCATGTCCCAGACATGTGAGTTCCCAGAACTCGACCTCCCAGTGGTCAATGGGTCCCAGACCCGTTATGAGAGTTTAGCTTACGATCACACGTTTATAGGTCCCAGACCTATCATGATAAACCCCAGGTTTATCCTTAACGTCCCAGACGTTCTCGTGGATCTCAGCCTCTCATTTAGTGTCGTCACACCTCGAAGCATAAAGCTCCATGGACCCAGAGTTGTCCCAGACAACTCTTCGGATAATTAATTAGGAAACTACTACGTTTGCGGCCACAAACAAATAATACAAATGTATACTTCACATATACCATGCATATCAAATACACAAGCAGTGTATAACATATCAATCAAGCATTTGGTGATCCACACCAAACTATACCTGTATAATAATTAGAATGACAGCGAGTTCTACCACTCACCTATAATGACTGCAAGCAGCTAATCTTTTCTTATGGGCACTTTCACACGCGCACGGCACTGTGGTTATATCGGAACTAAGGGACGAGCGGACGCCGAGGGATGGGACATGTTCAAGTGTTTATGCCTTAAGCTAGCGCTTCTAAACCAGTGGCGCCCAGCCGAAAAGTGAATCTTACAAATATTTGTTTATATCTTTATAAATAGCAAGAATAAGAATTATGCACTAAATAACTTAAATTGACAGATGGCAGTTTTGTTTTTCATACATAGCCTACTTAAAAATAACTATAAAAATAAAATGTATTTAAATTGCAATTGCATTTTTCTCAATATTTTTGTAATGTAAAGAAACAAAATGATTACATGGTTAAATTCCAAAAAAATACTGTATCGAATGAGCCTAAAAAATATATACCATCCCATTTAAAAAATATATAACTTAAGTTATAGTTTGTGAACCACTCGTTAAAAATATTTTCTTTAACAAATGAAACTTACCTTTCATCTACTACAACTTTTATTTGAATGATTTTCTTCTATTTCCTATAATAAAGAAAACAATGGGTGTCCTGTATCCGAGAAACATCCCGTGTATATATATATATATATATATATATATATATATATATATATATATATATATATATATATATATATATATATATATATATATATATATATATATTATGTATTGTTGTATTCCTATTCTACAATAATTATTACTATGTCAGCACTTCTTGCAGTACTTTTCCATTATAACATGCTTTGTAATAAAAGCCCCTGTAACTAAGATAAGTTGTTCATTCTTTCTGTATTCTCTTATCTAAACACATGTAGTCTTGTTGATAATAAAATTAATTTTTTAAAAATAATTTAAACGAAATTATTTAATTGGCGCAGTCACGGTAGGATCAGAGAAACACAAAAAAGTAATTGTGTGGTGAATTTTTATTCTTTACTCTGATAAACCAATCAATCAATCGCAAACCAAGAAAAAATTAAATTTCAATAAAATCGTCTACAACGATCTGTGGAAAATTAAGAAACGCAGATCTCACGAAGAAATATCTTTCCTTCGTAATCTCAATACCACGTGCAAACTAGACTAGGGGTGCTGCCCAGTCAAATACATCGTCAGAAGAAACGTCAATCCTGGACCCCCAGCGAAACTGATCTTCGCAAAACGATCTCATCAAGAGAAAGGAAGACTTGCTGTTCGACAACTCTTCGATCACGTCTTCAGACACAGGAAGAATCAGCAACCCGGTGATGTCCGTAAAGCATCAAACAGTCCTCGTACTATTTACAATAACTTTGTAAGTTAATATTGTAGTATTGTATTTACTTTTGTGTTACACAAAGGGATACCTCTAGCAAACGACTAGTAATAAAGGTATCGAGGGACCGGCACAGTCCCAAGCACACACAATAAACTTATGTCTGATAGTAATAATACTTCAGAATCTGAAAATTCTGATACTGAATTAGAAAACACTACACCTTTGAACAATACTGTTAAAACCCTAATTTTAAAACCGAGTAGATTAAACGTGGCAAATAGTTCAAACATGGCTACAACCACACTTTCAGAACTGAAAAACCTTACCGAAATTATTCCTCCATATAATGGAGATATTAAAATACTGAACAATTTCATCAGTGCCGTAGACGACGTAGAGTCTTCACTGAGAACCGTTGTACTAAGTCCCATTCAGAAAACATATCTTTTTGGACTTATAAAAACTAAATTAACACACAGAGCTGCCGAATTACTTTCCGAGAACAAATTCGAAGATTGGAAAGATTTAAAACTTTACCTTACTACAAATTTCTGTGATAAAAGCACAGCCGAAACAATATTACTGGAAATTTTACAAATGAAAAATAAAACCAGTACAGACAAAACTCTAGAAGTTATTTCTCAAAATTTTTCACAATATAAATCAAAAATATTGTTAAAAGAATATAGTCAATTACAGAAGACTGCAATAATAGCAGAAAACCAAAAGTTAGTAGTTTAACATTTTATAACCCTCCTACCCTTATCAGTGAGAGGATCATTTATTGTCAAGCAACCAAGCACATTAGAAGAGTGTGAATGTTTAATAAGAAATGAATTTAATTATTCACATCAAAATCCACACCAATCACCAATGTTAAAAGATAAACAAAATTTTAGTTTCAATATACCACCCAAAAAATTCCCAGGCCAGCAATTCCCATCCAAACCAATTCAATTTAATAACAATCAAACACAACAAAAAGCCTTTGCCCCTCGTCAAAATCTAAAAAAATTTTACGAAACAAAACGAACATTTCAGCCCAAACCAATGACACAACAAACAAGGCTTACTACGCCTATGTCTACCCAAACAATTAAACAGAACTATAATCTCAACGAAAGCTCAGATGACCAAAGTGAACAAACTGCTGACGAATACGAATACGTAGCACAAGACGATGACACTGAAAATGACTCTTTTTTAGAATTAGAGACAGAGATAGACGAACAAAACAAGTAATGTCTAGCCTAACATACAATTTACCGTCGTTACAAATACAAGATTATATAATTTTACTAGACACGGGTTCAAGTATTAACTTAATACATCCAGATTTAGTCAATTTCAAAAAAATTAAAACTTATGAAGAAAAATGTACGTTTACAACCGTAAATGGAAAATCTACTATTTCACATTTTGTGATACTCAAAATTAATAAAATTCCACTAAAATGTTACGTTTACAAATTCCATAAAGAATATAATTTATTATTAGGTATTGAAGCATTTAAAAAATTAAATATTCAAATTGATTTCATAAAAAATTCGGTAAATATACAAGGAAAAGAAAAGAAATTACAAAATGACTTCAAAACTGGCAAACAAAATAATAATATTCAAATTAGATCAGAACATTTGAACCAAATTGAAAAATCAAAATTAAAAATACTTATAAACAATTTTGAAGACCTTTTTCCAAAACCAAACGAACCATTGTCTTGTACCAATTTATGCGAACATAAAATAATTCTTAATAACGAAACACCAATCTACACGAAAAATTACAAACTCCCGCAAGTATACGAAAACGACATTGAAGAACATATTGAAAAAATGTTAAGAGAAAAAGTTATACAGCCTTCTCATTCCCCATGGAATTCTTCCATTTGGATAGTTCCAAAAAAGTTAGACGCTTCCGGCAAACGTGAAACGAGACTAGTAATCGATTTTAGGAAAGTAAACACTCAAACAAAAGATGACAAATTCCCAATCCCCAATATTGACACTCTATTAGATCATATCGGTCATTCAAAATATTTCACAACCCTAGACTTACATTCAGGTTTTCATCAAATTCCCATGGACAAAAACGACATCGAAAAGACCGCATTTTCTACTCCATCTGGTCACTATGAATTTTTACGTATGCCTTTTGGTTTAAAAAATGCCCCCGCAACATTCCAAAGAATGATGAACATCGCACTAGGGGAATTAGTAAACAAAATTTGTCTAGTCTACTTAGATGACGTAATTATTTTTGGCAAAACTCTCGAAGAACATCTAAACAATATCAAATTAGTTTTCGAAAAATTAAGAAAAGCAAACCTAAAAATCCAAATTAACAAATCAGAATTTCTGCAACCACAAACAAAATATTTAGGATATATTATTACACAAGACGGAATTAAAACAGACCCTTCCAAAACCGAAAAAATAAAAAACTTGAACATCCCCAAAACAAAAAAAGAAATTAAGCAATTTCTCGGTACAATAGGATGGTACCGCAAATTTATACCAAATTTCGCTAAACTCACTAAACCTCTTACCTTATGTTTAAAAAATGGTCGAAATATAGACATTTATAACGAATCTTATAGAAAATGTTTTAACGAGTGCAAAGAAATTCTTACCTCATCCCCCATATTACAATTTCCAAATTTTCAAAAAGATTTTATACTGACCACGGACGCCTCTGATGATGCTATAGGGTCAGTTCTACTTCAAAAAGACGAACACGGTAAAGAAATGTCAATAGCTTATTTTTCTAAAACATTAGGTAATGCCGAACAAAATTATAGCACCGTTGAAAAGGAATTACTAGCAATAATAGAATCCGTAAAAAATTTCAGACACTATCTATTTGGTAGAAAATTTCTTATAAAAACAGATCATAGACCTTTATGTTGGCTATTCAATATGAAAAACCCTAACCAGAAACTCATGGGTTGGATAATAGAATTAAACGAGTACAATTTCGACATAGAATATTTACAAGGCAAAATGAATGTAATTGCAGACAATCTTTCTCGTCAACGAGATAAAACACAAATTCACAATAAAATCGGTGACGTAACAGAAACAAAAATATTCGCTCACTGTATTTCTGAAGATTTTGAAATGAGTCAAGGATTAGCAGATCAAGTTAATAGAAAATTTGATAGTAGGAATTTCTGTAAAAATACAAACGTAGTAAATAAACATATTATTATTCAAAATTGTAATAATCAAAGAATTATCCATTTAATTACTAAGAAACTATTTTATGAGAAACCCTCAATTAAAGACCTAGATAAACCATTAAAGGAACTCCGAGATTACCTCATTCTTAATGAAATTTTTGAAATCAATATACCCTTATTAGGATGTGGCAGAGATAAATTAGAGTGGAATCAAGTGTCCGCAAAAATATTAAAAATATTCGAAGATACGAATATACAAATTAACGTTTATTCCTTACCCACAATAAATTTACATAATAATGATAATGAATCAATTTCGTCAAATCAAAATACAGTCCATTCAGATCCAGAAAATTTAGTAAATACATAGAAGACAGAATAAATATAGCCGATAATCAACTAATATTCGAAAGTCATAATTTCGAAACTGAAATAGAAATTACAAAATTATTTGGTAACAGAAAACAACGAATTCATTGTAAATTTAACAAACAAAATCTCGACGACGAAATATTAAATTTTCTCAAACAATATATAATTCCAAAAATAAAATACCTAGCCATTTTTAACGAAAAAGATCTAGACCTAAAATTTTCAAAAATAATCAAAGAAAACTTTGAATTTAATACCATTAACATAATTGCTTGTAATAAAATAGTTGAAGACATAGAAAACGAAGAGGAACAAATAGAAATAATTCGTGACTTCCATATGGGACTAACTAACCATAGAGGAATAATCGCAACCCTCAATGCATTAAAAGAAAAATATTTTTGGCCCAAAATGATTAGTAATATTACTGAATACATAAATAGATGCGAACTTTGTAAATTAAACAAATACAATAGAAAACCAATTCCGGCAATAGACAATCTAACACCTACCCCTCTAAAACCATTTGACATAATAAATATCGACGTACTTTGTTTAAATAAAAATAATTTTTTAACAATCTTTGAACAATTCTCTAAACACGGTCAGGTTTGTCCATTAGAAAATAAAAGTTCAAATAATATATTACAGAAGTTAATTCAATATTTCCAAATTTATACTATACCAAATAAAATAATTATGGACGCTGGACCTGAATTCAAAAGTAGCGTTTTACAAGATTTATTCAAACTCAGGAATATAGAGAGTCATATAATTTGCGTAAATAACCCTAAAAGTAACGCTGTTGAAAGATTCCACTCAACACTTATAGAGCATCTTAAACTCCTCGAAAATAATAATCATTTCAAAAACAAAACATTTTTAGAAAAACTTGACTTAACAATCTTAGCTTATAACAATACTAAACACACCATAACAAAATTAACTCGAAACGAAATACTATTTGGCAAAAATAATCAAATTCCATTAAAAACAATCCCACTCATTAACGAAGATATAATACAAAAATACCAAACAGAACAAGAAGAATTATTTAAAATTATAAATAACAAAATAAAAACTGAGAAACAAAAACGCTATAAAGAGAATGATAATCCCTTACAAATAAAAGATACTATTTATGTAAAAGAAAATCCAAGGTTAATCAAGAAATTCAAAAAACCTTTATTCAGAAAATATAGAGTTCAACACTATAATCCAATACTTGGGAAAGTAAAAATCAGAGATCAAGTAGCCGATAAAAACGTTCGGATAAACAGAATTAAACAATAAACTGTTGTTTCAGATGTACGGCTCAACTTACGGACATCTCAAATGACAATGGATTTCATTTAGCTAAATTAGGGAAAACGCAAATAAAAAATTCAGAACAAATAATATACTTTAACTATAATATAACTCCGATTAACGATGAATTTATTAAAATAAAAACATTGAAAGAAATCCTTCTCTTCCAAATTAAAGATTCAAAAGAAATATTTCAAGATTATATTAATATTCTAATATACAATTTTAATGACTTAGAAAATCAAATTAATAAAATATTTCACCGAATTTCTAAACGCGGTTTAATTAACGGAATAGGAAGTATCATCAAATCAATTTCGGGAAATGTAGACGCCTCCGATGGAGAACGCTATGACAAAATTCTTGAAGAAATAAAAAATAATGAAAAATTATTACAGGATCAAACTAATCAAAATTTAAAAATTAGCAAAGAGATGATTAATAAATTTAATAATCAAATCGAAAATATCAAAAGCAATGAGAATAAGCTAAAAACGCAATTAGAAGATATTCAAGAAATTTTAAAGACAAACTTTAATTGGTAAGGAAATATCGACGTTGAAAATAAATTTCAAAAACTAATATTTATAATTCAAAATTTAAATGATCTCACCAAACAAATTGAAATCAGTTTAACTTTTTGCAATCTAAGGAAATTACACACAAGTATTATTGACCCAAATAATATTAGAAAAATCACACAAAACAAAGATATTTGGCAACTAAACGAAATTATTGAAACTTACTGCCAACACGACAACGAACAAATACACTTTCTTATTAATATCCCAATTTTTTCTTCCCAAACTTATGATTTATACCAATTTACACCCCTACCTTTTATTAGACATGATACAATTTTACAATTGAACGAAAAACAAAGTATGTATTTTATAAATAATAACAATAATTTTAAGATAAATAATTGCATTTTAGTTAATAAGATATATTATTGTAAAACTGAGTATATCGTTTTAAATAAATGTATAGTTAATATTCTGAAGGCACAAACGAATGATGATTGTAAATACCATACTCTGGAATTAGAAAATACTTGGGAGAAAATTCAAAACACAAATGAATTAATCATAATAAGCCCCAAGGAACAACAAATTCAAATTAATTGTGAAAGTAATACACTTAACAAAAAATCAAAGGTATATTTAAATTAAAACTCATTAATAAATGTGTAGTAAATAATTTCAAGTTCGATATAATTCAAGAAACTTATAAAGAAATAATATTCGAAAGCCTTAATTTTAATAGTACGTTTCAACAATTAAATTCAATAAATTTAGATAAAATAAGTAAAGTAAATATAACTATTAAAGATTTACCACAAATAAAAGAGTTAAACTCGCAAAATCAGAACAATCATCATTTCTATATTATTTATACTATATTATTTTTAATAATTTGTATTGTCTTATTATATAAGTTTAGAATTAAGTTTTTAACAATTTATAAAAGAAATAAAAATTCCAAAGATAATAAAGAACCAATTATAGAATTAAGCTCTATTACATAATAATTATTGTAAAATCTCAGAAGGGAGATATTATGTATTGTTGTATTCCTATTCTACAATAATTATTACTGTCAGCACTTCTTGCAGTACTTTTCCATTATAACATGCTTTGTAATAAAAGCCCCTGTAACTAAGATAAGTTGTTCATTCTTTCTGTATTCTCTTATCTAAACACATGTAGTCTTGTTGATAATAAAATTAATTTTTTTAAAATAATTTAAACGAAATTATTTAATTTATATATATATATATATATATATATATATATATATATATATATATATATATATATATATATATATATATATATATATTTGAAATGAGACTCATTTTAGCGCATTTGAAGAAATACTCAACTTCATTGATGTTTATTGTCAATATGCATAAATGGAAAATTTTTCAATTTTAATATGTTGTAACCAAGCTTTGTGAAAATTTTCAACTTCAATAATTTTTTCGATTTAATTTTGTTTTTAATAATTAAAACATGAAAAGTGTTAGAACTCGGCTTCTATTAATAATTAAGAATTGAAATATGGCATGTTGATTTAAAATGCAGTTTTTATATAAAATAAAAATTCCAAAGATAATAAAGAACCAATTATAGAATTAAGCTCTATTACATAATAATTATTGTAAAATCTCAGAAGGGAGATATTATGTATTGTTGTATTCCTATTCTACAATAATTATTACTGTCAGCACTTCTTGCAGTACTTTTCCATTATAACATGCTTTGTAATAAAAGCCCCTGTAACTAAGATAAGTTGTTCATTCTTTCTGTATTCTCTTATCTAAACACATGTAGTCTTGTTGATAATAAAATTAATTTTTTTAAAATAATTTAAACGAAATTATTTAATTTATATATATATATATATATATATATATATATATATATATATATATATATATATATATATATATATATATATTTGAAATGAGACTCATTTTTAGCGCATTTGAAGAAATACTCAACTTCATTGATGTTTATTGTCAATATGCATAAATGGAAAATTTTTCAATTTTAATATGTTGTAACCAAGCTTTGTGAAAATTTTCAACTTCAATAATTTTTTCGATTTAATTTTGTTTTTAATAATTAAAACATGAAAAGTGTTAGAACTCGGCTTCTATTAATAATTAAGAATTGAAATATGGCATGTTGATTTAAAATGCAGTTTTTATATAAAATAATAAATTTTTGTTTGATATTGATATGTTTAATTTTACTAATTTTTTTTACTGTTTTCGCAGACGGACACATGGTGCGCTTTTATAATAAAAAAATATTAAAATTAAACAAATTAATTTCAAATAAAAATTTATTAATATTTTATATAAAAAACTGAATTTTGAATGACAATGTCAAATTTCAATTCTTAATTGTTAGTAGAAGTTGAGATCTAACACTTTTACGTTTATAATTGTTATGAACAAAATATTCACAAAGCCTATGGTTACAACATATTAAAATTTAAATTTTTTCCATACATACATATTGTCATTACACATCAATGAAGCCGAGCATATCAGGTTTAATATATTGTAACAAGGCTTTGTTAATATTGTCAACGTTAATTTTTTTTTATTTATGTAATTTTTAACAATTAAAATAGTAAAAGTGTTAGAATTCAGCTGCTATTTATAGTTCAGAATTGAAATATGGAATGTTGATATAAAATACAGTTTTTATATAAAATATGAATAAATTATTATTTGATATTAATATGTTTAATTTTACTATTTTTTTACTGTTTTCGCACACGAGCACATGGTGCGCTTTTATAATACAAAAATATTAAAATTAAACAAATCAATTTCAAATAAAAATTTATTAATATTTTATATAAATGAACATGCCAAATTTCAATTCTTAATTATTTATGGAAGTTGAGATCTAAAACTTTTACCTTTTTAATTGTTATAAACAAAATATTCACAAAGCCTATGGTTACAATATATTAAAAAATTTCCATTCATATATATTGTCATTAGACATCAATGAAGCCGAGCATATCTTCAAACGCAAAAAATGGGTGTTACCATGTGTCCCAAGCAAACCATGACATGGGCGATTAAACATGGCAAAATAGTTTTTTGTAAATAAAAATTGTTCGGCAGCAAATTAAGCTATGCTATTGAACATGATAATAGTACATTACTCGTACCTCATGTAGGTTATTTAACATTAATTACTATATTAACATTACATGAATCAGAGAAAATTATAAATATGTCAACAAATATTTATTTCAATATTTTATTGTGTAATTTCAAAAGATTTTGAATTGTTATTGTAGCTGATGGTAAGCGCAGCCTCGAGTGCAGCTGCATGTGGAAAGAAAGATCGTTTGAGAGTTGGGGTTCAAATCTCCTTTAAGCCAATTTTTTTATTTATGAATCAATTATGAATTATATTAAAGATATTGTTATATTAATATGAACGAATTACTTAAATAATTACAAATAATTTTCTATTATGATATAATACTAATTTGAATGGAATTAGTAATTATAACACAAAAGCAAGAATTTAAACTATAATACCTACTTTTTTTATAAATACAGTAAAAACACAAAACATTCATATGGTCATTTTATAGTGTTTTGTTTACAAAAAACTGTTTTTCTATGTTAAACGCCTATGTCAAGGTTTGCTTGGGACACACGGTATATATGTGTATATTATCATTATTTTTGTAGAAATGTATAGTCCATAATTGAAAGTTTCATAATTTTTGAAATTTTTTTAAGTTGTTGAGTTTCAAACTCTACTGACTATAATTCTGAAATAGATAATATAAAAAACATCTCGTGCCCCGTCCACAGAAAGTGAAAGAAATTAACGGGGACTATGTAGAAAATTACTTATGTAAGGATACATGCACCCTCCTACAGGATTTTTGTAAATAATTTCTTTTTTTGATTTTTGGTAGTCTATGTTTCTTTCATTTTAAGACGAACCGCGTATAAATATTTTTGTAAAGTGATAATTAATTTGAACTTGAATAATCAATTGCTGTTTTACATGTATATCTTCCATTAATATAATTAACATTTAAAATAAAGATAAAAACTTTATTTAAAAAAAATAAGTCGTGCACTCGAAAAGTTCAGTTAAACCAGCTGAACTTTTTTTTTCTAATTTGTACAAGAAAATTTTGGTTTATTTTTTTTATTACATTAATTACAACGGCTACGGCTAACAATTAGTCTGATGTGCTGGAGCCATAATGTGAAGAAGTCACAATATTAATAAAATGTCCATAATCGGCACTTCAGTTGTCACACGCAGACTGGTATAACATTATAACATATGCACGCACTGGCCTATAATTGGTTATTCTGAAAGTGAAAGTTAAAATTCGAAATAGTAAGCGATATATGAATTTTTTTAATGTCTCAAATGCAATTGTAGAATGCCCAATTTTATGTTGATTAGAGAAAAATATTAAAGTTTCGGAATGAGAAACCATGCGCAAGCTTCAAAAGGTTAATGCTTTTTATTAAACTATTGTATTTATATATTTTTTTATTTGAAAAATCTAGGAATTTTTTGAAATTAGACGTTCCACTTCATCATCTCCTTTTCCCAAGTTTGATATATATCCAGAGGGTTTATTCGGTTTTGTACTAGTGTTGTCTGAAGTAATTATGTTAGTAGCCGTGTTTTTATCAGATGTGCGTTCCGGTATTGTTGCTAATCCGCTAGAACTTCTGTACCGGGCAGAGCCTTGACGGAAAGACCTGGATAGTGTGTGTAGACGACTAGAAGGTGGAGTTGAACCAGGAGGAAATGATGCCAGCAGAGTTGATATCTGGCGCTCCAGTGATGCCAAATCATTGAGAGCAGAAGAAGGAAGGAACTGGGAGCTAGCTGATGCTACTGAAATTTGAGGAACCTAAACCAAAATTATATAGTGCTAATTTATAATATAGGTTAGTAGGTACTTATCTAAAAAAAAAAAAAAACATCCTTAGAAGTATGCGTTGTTATCCAATAAAATGCATTATTTTTAGTTTATAAAATCAATATAATATTGATCAGTAGTTTAGTTTGTGAAACGGATAAGCTAAGTGCAGGTTGAAACCTTATTAGCTTTCTTAAATAGAAAACTCTTATTATATATGTATACCATATTTTAAATATATATCTACGGCCGATTTTCACAACTAAAAAACAAAGATAATATACGTTAAATAAACTTAAAAGAATATATGAAAAACACATTTAATAATAATAATAATTAGAAATATTTAGTGGTGGATTAGAGCACGTTCGCTTCTAGAGCCTCAAATCTAGATCTCCAAAATAGAATTTAAATTTATATAAAATAAAATTTAAATGATACAAATTTATTCATTTCACGAATTATTGTACCTATCATAGAATAGAAAGAATCAACTGGGACGTTTGAAATTGAATCAATCTTATTTTTCAACATAATCTCCAAAAAGTTTAATACATTTGGTGTATCTGTAATCGTGTGCCTACGTGGTAAATATCAACAAAAATAACCCCTTTAAAATATAAAAAAAATTGTCGCCATGGGTTCACCGTCGAAAGAAGTGAATCGAAATTTTTGTGGAGATAATAAGCTCTAATGCCGCCGTTTTATAATTTGTACTTTTGACTCTGAGTCAATGTAATAAGACTCAGGTTTAATTATTCACCGTCACAAATCTTTCCAAAAACTTGTTCGAATCTGTATTAATTATTGCCAACTTTGCCTCAGCGGTGTTTTGTCTGATGCGTTTTTAATCAGGCGTTAACATTTCAGGCTCGCAACGAGCAGAGACTTTCTTAAGACCCAATTTGTGGTGTCTGCTGTAAATTTTACTGTATTCCTTCGATAATACAGTACCATGTCATAGAAGAAAATTTTCTTTGATGATAAGAGTTTTCGCTGCTCTTATACGAATTTAAACCAGATTTTAATTAGTACAACAATAGTAACAATAAAATACATATTGTTACTTTACTTTATCTATGTTTAACACAGAGCTGTAAGCAATTAATTAAGTTAGTAATGCTTTACCGCTTCATTACTATTACTCGGTATTTAAATTTTTTATTACACAATAATTGTAATCAAAATATTCAAGTACAATTACCGTTATTAAATGATATTTGAATTACCAGGTTTTAACAAAAGTAAATTAGTGTATTCAACTCTAGCTCTATATTTGTCAGTGAGTAGAATTATAAGTGTTTTATCAAAATTTCCTAAAACAAATTATTAAAATTTACCTCTGACTAGTAAATTTATAGTTTGAAAGTATGAAAATTCTTTAAAGACTTGCTGCATATTTCGTTACCCGCCCATGGAGAACAAATGGCTGCTGCCGTATTTAAGTGAGATACAAACAACTCAAAAAATGTCGGTTATCGGTTACACTTGCAGTCACAGTAATTAATAAACGAATCAACGGATATAGCATGTATTATTAATTAATTCGTAATAGTACAATTTTTAAAACAAAGAAATGTTAATTTTGGATAACAAAATTATAAAATTGTGTATTAAATCAGGCTTTTAATCACAGGTGAATAGAGGAAGACAAGCAGGAACGAGGTAACTAGGAAGAGCAAGAGCATAGTTATTAGGTTATGAGATGATTATTTATCGTCGACAAATAGTAATAGTTTAAATACGTTATTCAAAAAAATGTAAGTACAAACTCTTGTCCATTTAAACGAGGTACATGAGTACCAATAATTAGTCGACCATTTTTTGTTCCCGCCCAAACATTTTTTAATGAAAAATTTTACAGCATTTTCGTCTGTCGAGATGTGTTGGGCATAATAAATACACCTTTCCAAGTAAATTCAGTCTCATTAATGAACATTATTAGCCATTCCCAAAATTGAAGTCTGTTATGTGCTGAAAACATTGAACTTTTTGCACATGATATGGATATAACTGTTGCTTTTTTAAAATTGTCATATGTGACACTCCTTATTGTGATAAAGATGTACAAGATTTACAAATGTGCGAATATTAGGAGCTGTATGATTTGGAAACGCTCCGTCTAAATGCGTTGGCAACTCTATAACGCTGTCTTTATATCAACCACAAATTAAAATGTAGTAAAGATACGAATAAAAAAATTAACCATAGGTAAGTAATTACAATGTCTGTGTACTCGCTATTTGTAAACGTAACCATTTTGACAGAATTCACAAGACTTGCTTAACAAAACTTTTCAGAGCTATTGCTACTGAATTCATTTCTTAGAAAAATACTTGGAACTACTCATCAATTTATGGGGTTGTAAAAATGCTAAAAAAATATGCAATTTCGAGAAAAATTATTAAGAAATATTGTTGCTCTCGACGAGTATAAGTGATATAAAAAGAGAGTAAATAGTAGTAACAACTGTAACATCTATGTTTTAAAGTTGTAATTGTTTGGGTTTTTATAAAACATCGATAACAAGATATATATGGTACAGACAGTACATATCGGTTAACACTGGATAGTAAATTTGTAATGGCGATTTAAAAAACGTGTCAATAAAATCTCAAAACTGATAGTGCCTTTTATTTCATATTTCAGATTAAACATTATAAAAATAATATCAAAAAATACTACATGGCACAGCCGGTAATACAAATATGTATTAAAAATTTTTAAAATTAATAATCCTGTGTGGATGATCTTTAATATATAAATTTTTTAAAAATTATATTCCTGTGTGGCAAAAATGGATACAACATTTAAACCACTTACTGAACTCAAATTATCTGGAAACGTAAATGTAAATTGGCGTCGATGTAAACAAATGTTTTCAATATTTATGATAGCAACCGGATGTAATACTAAACCAGATGAAACAAAAGTCGCGATGATGCTCAATTAGTTATTTAAATGAAAATAATTTTTTAGCGAATCACAATTTAGTTTTCGCCAGAACAAGTCAACAACGCAAGCAGTTTACTCAATAATAAACGAAGTTGTGGACGCCATGGAAAAAAGAAATCACGCAGCAGTTACAGTATGTGATCTCTACAAGGCATTCGACTGTGTCGCATAATATACTAGTTGAAAAATTAGAAAACTACGGGCTAGCTGGTAACACCTTAATTTTTTTTTTCATTCGTATTTATCTAACCGTATGCAGTGTGTCAATACAGGAAGAGTCATCCCCTTACTTGCCTGTAAGATATGGAGTACCACAAGGTAGCATCCTAGAGCCTATTTTGTTTCATATATATATATATATATATATATATATATATATATATATATATATATATATATATATAAATGATCTATCACCTTTTTTATCTCCGATACAAACAGTTCAATTTGCTGACGATACCAGCTTCATATGCTCGGAAAAAGATGTAAACAAGCTAAACATTTATCACAGTGAAATTTAATAAAAGCAACAACATGGTTTGAAGCAAACAGTTTAAAATTAAATGCTGAAAAGACAAGTACCATGATAATTTCTACAAGTACTGAGATTCAAAAGGGAAATACTGTTAAAATCCTTGGTGTTCATATAGACGATCGATTAAATTGGTATTACCACATAAAGTATATAGCAGCGATACTCTCGGGTATTATTTTCTTATTTCGCAGACTTACAACATATTTAGATTTGGCATCATTAGTATCAACTTACTATGGTCTTTTTCATTTACTTATCAATTATGGCGTTATGTTGTGGGGTTATTCACCACACGCTATAACTATTTTTCGACTTCAAAAGAAAGTAATACGTATTATTGCTGCAGTACGAATTAATGATCATTACCATTGTAAGCCTCTTTTCATTAGCCTAAAAATATTGCCACTTCCATGTCTTTTTATCCTCGTATCAGTGTTAGAAATACATAAAAATAAAGATAATTTTCAAACGGCATCAAATATCCACAAACATAACACTAGAAATGCTAACCTGATACGCCCAAATCGATTTAGATCTGAACAAAATTGAGTTCAAATAAAATTATATAACAATCTACCAAGTGAGATAAAAAACCTTTCCCAAACTATTTTCAAAAGAAAAATATTTTTTTTGCAACGACACTGTTTTTTATTCAGTATATGAATACTTAAATCACGTCTACAATAATGAAGAAGACTGGGCATAAAATTATAAATAAATAAATTTATTGTTAATTTTAAATAGGAAATTTTACTATTTTATGCATTTTATTTAAATTATGTTATATGACTTGCTAAAAACATTGTGTAAACATATATAAATAGCCAATATATATATATATATATATATATATATATATATATATATATATATATATATATATATATATATATATATATATACATATATATATCGTTCACAATATGAAAGTGAAAATTTTGATCATTTTTACATTTAAATCAAAAAGTTTGTTAAATCGTGTGAATTCGAAACACAAGAAGATTCAATGTATTCGTATAGTATTAGGCATTCGCGATCCAGATTTACAGGAAAAATTATTAAGAATTAAAGATTTGACACTCAGTAAATCGCTTGAATATTGCACAACAGCGGAATTAATGAAAACACAAGCTAAAGATAAAATAAAAAGTAAAAGTGAAGTGAAACCTTATAAAAAAGTGAAGTGAAACCGTATAAAAAAGTGATAGTGAGTCTAAAAAATCTAGAAAAAAGATATAAAATTGGTGTAAAATGTGCCTGCAGAAACATGAACCAGCAGCTAACCAGCGTACGGGAAGGGTTGCTGCCATATACCTACTATCTAATATATACAGCTAATCCTTCGCGATTCATCCGTCAAAGAATATGAAGAATATGAAACAGAATATATATATATATATATATATATATATATATATATATATATATATATATATATATATATATATCATTTTGACAACTTTAAATTGTAAATTCAGATTTAAAATTTAAAAAATCGAACTGGATAAGGAGTAATTAATTTCTCTTTTGGAAAAATACACTATACTTTACGATAAATCAAGATAGGATGTAAGGACATTAAAAATATTTTGAATCAATTGCTCCGTCTCTTCTGTCAAAAATATAATAAAACGTTACTGTAAAATTTTTAATGACTGCGCCCCCAATATTACTTTTCATTGTCATAACCGGTCATTACTGAGCCCACTGAGAAATTTGTTTTATGGGATCCCTGAACTGTTTCTGACCAAATGGCGATGGTATACACAGGTATACGTTGTTGAGCCTTTAATTGGGCTTATCAACGTACGTTCGGGCTCCACAACGTTATATTTATATATTCATCGGGCTTAACAATAGCTGTTTATGAGTGTATATATATATATATATATATATATATATATATATATATATATATATATATATATATATCCATCGCTTACAAGAAGCGGTAACTAGCACGTTCGGCGCATGCTTGCATTCTATAATTCTATACTCATATTTGCGAATTTGTGTAAGCACAGTTATTTATCTACATAATAATTTTTAAATTGCGCTTATTTAGTTTTGTAGAAATTGTAGTTCAGATGACAAATAATTCAAATTAGAATTGAAAAGTAAAATAAATATTAACAGATATTTTTACAACAATAAGTTAACATAATGTTTATTCATCGGGCGAATGGGCCAATTTGGAAATAACAAACCAATATAAATTTCATTTTTCAAAATAAAAACTAATCATCTAGAGGCCTGTGCATTAATTACAATCGACGTGTAGTAAAACAATTATTTTCATTCGCTAGCAAATAAACAGTTTCTTATAGTTGTTCCTATGAAATTAATGATAGTTTAAAATGCTAAAATTGAATAAAATAAATTCTTGTATAAAACATAATTAAATATAATTTAAAATATTTGTTTATTAATTTTTTAATTTAATTTCGCGTCGTTGTATTTACACTTTTGTTCTAAAATTCATAGGAAACGAACTATCGCATAATGAAAATTTTAACATTGTATTTCCTATGTCCTATAAAAAAGTGAACACCCGGTATATATATATATATATATATATATATATATATATATATATATATATATATGTATAGTTTTTTTTACCTTATTGATATTTGTATATTTATTTACTAAATTCTAAATATAAAATTGTCACTGGGAAGAAAATATTCCTGGTCGCTAAGAAATATATTTTAGTTTCACGAACATGCACACACAAACCCATTTACCGCTTCTTGTGAGCGATGCAGTTATATCACAGATTACCTATACTACCGTATATAGTTGTATTCGTAATTTTACGTAGATTTCAAATATATAAAAATATGTAGGATGTCCCATTTGAAGTACGATAATTAATTGTCACTTCCGGAAACGTTATCATCATGCCAAATACCATGATTTGTGAGCCCCTCAGCCGTTTATGAAAACTAAAAAAATATTATGAATAAAAAAGTTATTTTGAGTTCCCGTTTTTCAGTGTCAACCTGGATACAATCATATTATAAAGATACATATTTATACTTTATCTTTGTCTCTGTTATCAATTGTTTTATCAGTACCTTCAATTATTAATTTGTGACTTTCAATCTCGTTCAAAGCATAAATAAAATAATAAATAAATATATCATCATGGCATATTACCCATTGCTGGGTGTGCCAATCTGCTTTGTACGCAGATATCGGTAAGATGATGACATATTTGTACCATGCGGGCGTTTACCAGGCGTCACCACACGGGCACTCATTGCTGGCGTGGAGAGTGCACCACAAGGGTCAATTTTGTGCCATCCAAAATTTGAAATATTTGGCGTCGGTCGCTTCAAAGCATCCTCATTCAAAAACTGAATTTCCATTTCTGTTGATACTTCAGTGATATTATTTTCATAAATATTTCCTATAATATCAATATGCACTGTAAACTTCTTAGTTGTGAGCGTGAAAGACAAACGATACAGACCCCTGAGTTGTAACAAATATCAGTAGGTAGTACAGGGTTCGAAATTCTTGGACAACGGCAATAATGAGTAAAAGTGGCTGATTATATTCAGACATACTAAAGTAGTGTTGTCTTTGTCTACAGTAAAGGTTCAAATCCAAGATATTCTCAATTTCCAGCGCCGCTGTTGAAGAGATTGAGAAACATTTGCGCAATGCTAGATTATAGGGCATATATTTAAATGTATTACGTTCGCCTATAATATATAATAAAGAATTAATTTAAAAATAAATAGATACATCAAGTCATTATCGAGAGCATGACATATTTTTTGTTACTGATTTATGAAAAATAAGTACTAAAAATGTAGAAATAAGAACAGACAAATCGACACTTCTCCAACAAAGACTTAATTACTTCAATTTGGGATGAAAAATTGGAAATTAAAAAGTGTCATGTCCTAAAATATATACTTATTTATATGCTAGTACCAAATTTATTACATTGTTGCATTATTTACACAAATGTAATCCAATTAAATATTGCACCAAACGGATTGTTTGTACAACTTTTTTTACCAAATATTGTTATTAATAATAATAATATGAAAATTTACAAAATAAATTATGAATCTATATACTACAACTGGTTGAAGTAATGATTAAATATATTACATATCAAACGAAATATACGATACTGAAAATGGTCAAAATATCGCTCGTTTAGTATACCCGTGCCTTAATCGGTATATGTTTGCTATAAATGGAAGAAACCAAACCATTTTGCAGTGGCTTGCAAATTCAAGGAGGTGAGAAAAATACAGGACCAAGGCCAACATGACAACGATGCAGATACTGATACCAGCGAAGAAGAAGAATTCGCCATTGATGTGGTAGAAGTTACAGAAGAGGAGCGTATGATAAAGGAAGTAGAAAAATAAATTACTGGGCACAAAATATTTTAATTGAAAATAAAGTAGTTGAATTTAAAATAGGTACTGGTGCAAAAGTAAATATAATTTCAAAAAACCCATTAAAAAGTTTAAATAGTAATAAAAATTTACAGAAAACTAAAGTAATTTTAGAAGCATATAGAGGCTTTAAATTAAAGCAGTGTGGAGTTATTAAATTAGAATGTAAAGTAAAAAATTATGAGAATTGAAGAATTTATTGTTGTTGACGATAATGCCAAGCCATTATTAGGATTAACTACTTCCACAAAATTAAATTTAATGAAAAGAGTAGAAAAAATTGATGTACAAAAAGGAAAGATAAATTTCTAAATTTAAATAAAGATTTATTTGAAGGTCTAGGTAAACTGAAAGACAAATGTAGCATAAAACTTGTGAATAATTATAACCCAGTTATAAGACCTCCTAGGAGTATGCTTCTAGCTCTTACAGAGAGATTAATATGTAAACTAAGTGAATTAGAATCTAGGAAAATTATTAGTAAAGTCGATTATCCTATTGATGGGTTAATAACAGTAATTATTGAAAAAAAAAAACAGATAAATCATTGAGACTTTATTTAGATCCACAAGACTTAAATAAATGCATCAAAAAAGAACTTGTACTAATACCTACTTTAGATGGCATCATGTCACAACTAAATGATAAACAATTTTATTCTGTAATAGATTTAAAAGATGGCTTTTGGCATATAAAATTAGATACAAAATCTAGTAATTTATGTACTTTTAGTAGTCCTTTTGGTTGTTACAAATTTAACAGACTTCCTTTTATCCATGGCTCCAGAGTATTTTCAAATAATTAATACAAAAATTTTTGGTGATATTAAAGGTGTTTTAATATATTTTGATGATATACTTATTGCAGGAAAAGATAAAAAAGAGAATGATGAAATTCTTTCATAAGTATTCGAGAGAGTTATAAAATTAAAATATTAAATTTAACAAACATAAATTGCAGTACCGTGTTCAAGAAGTGAAATATTTAGGCCATACATTCACTCCAAAAAGCATGAAACCAGATAATGAAAGACTTAAGGCTATTTTAGACATGGAAAACTCAAATAGTAAAAAGGAATTACAGAGTATGTTGGGAATGATTACCTAATTATTTACGACAATATTTACCAAAACTCTCTGATATCACTACAAGTTTAATGCCCGGTTGCAGAAACGTTAATCAACGCATTGTTCGGTTAGCGGTTCATCAAAACGAACAAATTCGAATCAGTTTTCTTGTTCTTATGACATTTAAATTATTGCTGTCAAAAAATCGCGTTGCATTTGTTCGTTTTGATGAACCGCTAACCGAACAATGCGTTGATTAACGTTTCTGCAACCGGGCATAAGACTTATATTAAAAAAATAATGTTAGTTTTAAATGCGCCTATTTTAGGTACTTTTGATCCCAGAAAGGAAATAATTCAAGCGGATGCCTCACAACATGGACTAGGATGCTGTGTGATGCAGGAGGGGAAACCAATATATTATGCGTCTCGAAGTTTAACAGAAACTGGACAAAATTATGCTATGACAGAAAAAGGGCTGCTAGGTATTGTATTCGCAACACTTAAGTTTCATAATTTTATTTATGGTCGTAATGTAACAGTTGTAACTGATCATAAACCATTGCTTGGAATTATGAGTAAAAAAGTCAATAATATTGCTTCAATTAGATTGTAAAGAATGAAAATTAAATTATTTAAATTCATTAAATGTAAATTATTAACCGGGAAAATATTTGTATTTGGCTGATACATTATCCAGAGCTTATTTGACAAACGAAAATACTAAAGAAAGTAAATGGATCACGGATATAGTACTTTCAGTAAGTACAAATTTAAATATTCCAAGTGATAAAAAACAATTTGTTAAAGTCACTGCATCTGAACCCATCCTCATCCAAGTTAGTAATTATTGTAAAAAAGGCTGGCTCAAAAATGTAAAATTGTTAAATAAGGATTTAAAATGTTTTAAAGTTGTAGTTCCAAGTGCACTACAAAACTATGTACTAAAATTGTTGCATGAATCACATTTAGGTATAGACAAAACTAAGGCTAGAGCCAGACAATTAGTTTACTGGCCTTGAATTAATTTTGACATTAAAAATTTAATTAAAAAATGTAAAATTTGTGTGCATTATAGGTCGTCCAATACAAAAAATTGTATGTTACCTCACAATATTCCTGATTTACCATTTAATAAATTAGCAGCTGATATATTTGAGTTTAAAGGACTGAATTATTTAATTAGTCAAGATTAATTAAATAAATGGTTAGAAATAATTCCGCTTAAAAGTAAAACACCACATGAACTAACTTGTAAATTAAAACAAATCTTTTCAACTCATGGTATTCCAGAACAAATACTAGCTGACTATATGCCATTCGATTCTTATGAATGTAAACTATTTGCTAAAGCATGGAATTTTGAATTTATTACTAGATATCCCCAGTCCAATGGACAAGCAGACATATATTATCCATTGTTAGAATATAGAAATACTCTAATAACTGGACTAAATGTATCTCCCTCTCAATTATTAATGTCACGTAGAGCGAAAACTAAAATGCCAATAACATTAAAATTATTAAAACCAGAAATTGTCACAAATGTCAAAGAACTAATTGAACAATGTCAAAGTAGGAATAAATTTTATTCTGACTTACATGTTAAAGAAAGAGATACATTTATATCGGGAGAAAATATTGTGATACAAAAAAATAAAGTATGGGAACCTGCAAAAATTGTAAATCAATATAAGTTCATATATACGAGTAGTTCAAGATAATAAAGGAAATATATTGAGACGTAACGCAATTCATTTAAGAAAATCGATGAATGATTATGTTAAAGATTCCACATTTGTGCCACAAAATGAACAACTAAATAATTTTGCACAAGATAAACTAATAAACATTTATGAAGATTCTCAAACTTTGAACAGTAGTACAAGTAAAAATTATGTTCAAATTAATGATAAGTTTTACACTACACGTAGTAGTCGAATTGTTAAACCACCACAGAGATTTAATATTAGTTAAGTTATTCATTTGTATATTATATGAAAAAATCTGTAGTGGCCACCACATTACCTTCCGTCAGTTCTATGTATTTTGTATAAATGTCATACAGAAAGTTCCTTGCAAAAGATTCTATTGTACATTACCTTGAGGCAGTTGTATGTATTTTAAATAAATTCCAAACAGAAAGTTTCTAGCAAAAGATCCCATATTTCCAGTACAATCATAACACAAACATACTGTCAACTGCGCTTGACACTGACACCTTTCAATCAGAATTATCTTAATATAGCAGCTGTTTCCAGATTTATAGCATAGCTGGCTAATATGTGATATTTAATTTCTTTATCATTTTTACCTCTCGCTAAGAGAGGTATTGTATTCATGCTAAAAATCGCATATCTAGATTTTAGTGAATAAGCACGGTTTTAAGTTCCCTAGAATCCGATTATAACATTTTTACGATGATGTCCGTATGTGTGTGTGTGTGTGTGTGTGTGTGTGTGTGGTGTGTGGTGTGTGCGTGTGTGCGTGTGTGCGTGTGTGCGTGTGTGTGTGTGTACACATACACACATACACACATACACACATACACACATACACACATACATACATACACACATACATACATACATACATACATACATACATTCATACATTCATACATACATTCATACATACATACATACATACATACATACATACATACATACATACATACATACATACATACATACATACATACATACATACATACATACATACATACATACGTACGTACGTACGTACGTACGTACGTACGTACGTACATACATACATACATACATACATACATACATACATACATACATACATACATACATACATACATACATACAATACATACATACATACATACATACATACATACATACATACATACATACATACATACATACATACATACATACATACATACATACATACATACATACATACATACATACATACATACATACATACATACATACATACATACATACATACATACATACATACATACATACATACATACATACATACATACATACATACATACATACATACATACATACATATACATACATACATACATACATACATACATACATACATACATACATACATACATACATACATACATACATACATACATACATACATACATACATACATACATTACATACATACATACATACATACATACATACATACATACATACATACATACATACATACATACATACATACATACATACATACATACATACATACATACATACATACATACATACATACATACATACATACATACATACATACATACATACATACATACATACATACATACATACATACATACATACATACATACATACATACATACATACATACATACATACATACATACATACATACATACATACATACATACATACATACATACATACATACATACATACATACATACATACATACATACATACATACATACATACATACATACATACATACATACATACATACATACATACATACATACATACATACATACATACATACATACATACATACATACATACATACATACATACATACATACATACATACATACATACATACATACATACATACATACATACATACATACATACATACATACATACATACATACATACATACATACATACATACATACATACATACATACATACATACATACATACATACATACATACATACATACATACATACATACATACATACATACATACATACATACATACATACATACATACATACATACATACATA